>CM075863.1:2182606-2595106 GCA_038021265.1 Cyprinella venusta
CAGTCTTTATTAAATAGCAGAGCAAAATATGATGTCAAGTTTGTGCTATCCTATTCCCATTATTCCAGCATTCAGCGGTTGAGTCGTCAGACACAGGCTTGCTTGATGTGTCTTTGGGAACTACAGTATTGGAGGCATGAAGTGTGTGTGAGTAACGGATTCAGAAACTGATAATAAGGGAGTTGCTCTTGTTGACATGTTCAGAAGAATAACTCAGAGTTCCTGAGGCTGCTGGACTTCTCAAACATCTCCTGTGTCAGGTTTGCACAAATGCCTTTCTATGGGTATACACTGAATAAGCTGAAGTCGGCGTGTTCCTTTAATTCACCAAAACTCAAGGTTTCAGATAATGTCACGCAATCTTAAAATATCACATATGAACTGTCAGCTGTAACTGCATGTATTAAAACACATATTGTAGAATTAGTCAGTAATTCTGTTTGAAGGTGAAGCTTTCAGTTCATTTATAGACCAGTTCTTCTAGATTACTGCAGGAAAGTCTATTTAAGGTGTGTTTCTGTCTTTCCCATGGCCTCTGTCTGATCACATGACCACATTCTCCAATAAAACCATCTTATCTGAGGGGCGCCCGGACGATTGAGGCCTTTTCTGCTCTCTTTACAGTGGGCTTTAGAATCTGATGGTCTCATTCAATACAATGGTGATGAAGATGATGATGATGAAGGGTTTGATGAGAATCTCTCCTCAGTTTTGACATCAGAATCACTGTTTACAGGCCCGTTTGGATCACAGGAGACTAGAAATCACAGATATATCAGATTATCCTCATTACTTTGGGTTTGGTTTTCTGTTTTAAGAGCAATATATGAGTATAATGATCAAACACTCACAGCTTGGTTTTAGTCCCTTCATACTGTAACATTTAACAAGCATCTGTCCTCTTTCCTCTTGTGATTCACTGGATTGTGTCTCCTCCATTTTTTCCTGTCTTCTTGTTTTTACAGCTTTTTTTCTGTAAAAATTACATGCAGTACATTATGAGATTATTTCTGTTTACAATGACAACCTGCACTTAGAAAGGCAACACTAGAATAGGTTTAAGCAATAGGCTAAATTAATATCAAGCATTAATATGATGCACTCTAGATCAGCGTATTACATTCAAACATTAATTAAAGATGGAACTACTGGTGTCACCCTGCTTTGCTTTAGTCAGTACGTTTAGCACAAACTGTTTTCTTTGCATCTACTACTCAAGAGAACGACACTTTTCTCCTTCAGAAAGATAAATGCCGCAGAAAGACGACGAGTTTGCATGTATAGACCATTTCACAAGATGTAAACAACACTGGTCCAGAAGCACTTCCTGTTTCAGTTTTTTAACACTACATAAAAGCTGGGATAAAATACAACCAACAGAACATTTAAAACTGAATCAAAAAGTTAAACAAACATCTTTAAGATGTTTTTTGTACATGTGAGATAAAGAAAACGGTTACAAACTGAAACAGGAAGTGCTTCTGGGCCAGTGTTGTTTACATCTTGTGAAATGGTCTATAGACTTAATAGCACAAGCCTTTTTGGTCTTGCGTTCTTTGGGTTTGTTCGGGGTCTGGTTGATGAGAGAGCACAATGAATTATGGAGCGCGTGTGTTCATTGTGCCAAAATTAACCAGACCTCGAACAAAACCCAGAACGCAAGACCACAAAGGTATTCTTCAGCGAACACATTTTGTATTAATCCAGTGTATTAATCTGCTTCAGCTGTGTGTGTAAAACAATGCGCTCTTCACACGCGTCAACCCCAACGATTATTAATTCTGCATTATATAGAAAATTCCTGCGTTATCTTGTCGTCTTGCAAAGTGAAGTGTTGCGTCTCAGACATGCTGCAAAAGCTCAACAATCTTAATCAAAAAAGTGTTAAGCCACACATAGATAAGGATAAATGAGCAAATCAAAGACAGTTGTTTACGTGAATGGGTAACCAATGATTTTAAACTTCAGAGAAGTGCCCCCTAGCGAGAGAGTAAACACTTCTCTATTATTTTTATTTATTTATTTATTTTTTATTTATTTATTTTTTATTGAACTTTTTCTTATTACAATAAGCAATAAAAAAATCCAACAAAGAGAGAACCAATGACAATCTCAAAATGTACAATATAAATAATATTGTATACAAACCAAGATACCATTCCAGACTTGGCTGCGCCCTCCTAAGCACTTCCGCTCAATTTCATTTTCCTTCAGTACTACGTCTGGGACTGCTGTGTATCCTTCATAAACAGTAAAAGAAATGGACACAGCGACCCCGTTGATTTCAACAGAGAGAGCTGAAGCTCAACATGGGCACTCACTTCCTGATAGCAGAGCGTTCTGCGCAGGCTTAAACTGGGTTTGACGACGTATATGTCACGTGGGCAAACTGACTGACTTATAGTAGCTGTGCCAAGAGAAATTTTAATCGTGCACGGAGATGGCGAAGCGCGACCTGGAGCAACTTTTAGTAAGTATTCTGATTAGTTATTTTGTCATTTTGCTTCTGTTTATGCCATGGGCTGACTTTAGACAGTAAAAGATTGCCTGCGAGGCTGTGCGAGCTTCTCTTCCTGTCTATACGGTAATTTTTTACTGTGCGACTGACAGTCGAGTGGTTATGACGCAATTTTTAGCCTATTTTTACAAGAACGGCTTCTACGTGGCCATAACGTAACATACAACGTAATGGAGCATTTTATGCATTGTCGTGTTTCTTTAGAAATAAATAATGGATACATGGAGTCTTTGGACGCCTCAGATGTAAAGTTATTCGCTGTCAAAGTGACGGACATTCAGAAGCTCCGTAGTGAATGTGATTGCATCATCAAGTTTTGATCAGCATTGATTCGTCAAAGAAACCGAAAGAATCCCGTGTGTTTTTCTTCTTCTTGTATTCCGGCAGACTAGACGCTGGTATGGCATATTGCTGCCCTCCTCTTTTCTCTAATCGCTATTTACATCTTTAAAACTGTTTATCTATATCTTTATATACTCCAATATTTTGCAAATACTCCATCATTTTTTTAATTTTTCCCAACTGTCCAAATTCAATAAAGAGCATAAATTAAAAACAGTTTCTCCTGCTGCTCCCAATTCCCTAAACAATTTCTTCCTTTGCTGAGAGTACCTCCTCCACTGCATTAATACATGTCATGCACCACTGTTTCCTTTTCTCCACATTCACACTGTCCATCAGGATGTTTACCAATCAGAGCCAGCCCACCCCTCAGCCCACAATGCCCAAACCTCAAACTAGATAACACTACTGCATCTCTTCTCTGACATCTATAATTACACCTCTTTCTCTACTGTTTTTTTGTACTGAATAATACGCTCTTCCATTCCTTTCACAATCCCATGACCTTTGCCACATTTCTTTTACTGACCTATTTATTATTTCTGTGTAATCTGGTAACCCATGCTGCAAATCAAGTTGTACTCTTTCCTCCTGCACTGCTTTCTTCGCCACCTCATCTGCCTCCTCAGTTCCCTCCACACCCATGTGTGCCGGAACCCACAGAAACCCCACCTTGTTCCCTGCTTAATGGATTCTATACAACACCTGCAAAAATTTCCACAAGTAAGTCAGGTCTAGCCTTAGTTTTAATATTTTTAATTGTATTTAGGGTTGCAGCTTAATCACTACATATGACAGAATCCCTTTTGTTATCTTCTACCCACCTTACTGCCCATAGAACTGCCATCAACTATGCAGTGGATACTGACAAATGATCAGGGATCCTATATCCTTTGTTATAACCTAATTCGGGTATACTTATACCAAAGGCCACTTTCCCACTCTCAGGATCTTTTGACCCATCAGTGTAAATTTGAAGATGCTCTCCCCATATTTGACATTGCCAGGATTTTATCTCCTCCACTACAACCTCTGACATCTTTCTTTTACTTATTTTCAAAAATATATATATATATATAAAGGTACTTCTGACCGACATACTGGTGGACATACATTCAAATTCACAAGACCAATTTCACCTGCCATGGTTTTAAAAGTTTGTTTTAACCACTCTTGTTGTTCCCATAAACTCCGGTTGGTTGCAAACACAACATGTTATGGGTATGTTACGTGTTTTGAGCTGTTGAAAAAAATTGCTGCGGCAGAGCTAATACGAGCATTAAATCATTTAGCAGATGAAGTGGAGCATGAACAGAGAAAAGGTAGTATTTCCGAAGATTTGAATGCCGAATGCAGCAGATCATTTTGCCACAGTTTTTGCTTGAACACGTTACACATATTTCTTCAATAGATAAAAATGACTGAATGGTACAACAATAATTATGACTTTAACCAAGCCATAGACGACAGTGTCCATTCAATGTTGGTTTAGTATGGATTTGATCATGGTATCACGAACCATTGTTTCACAAAACGTGTAACATGCTTCCGATAATAGACCAGTTTGAAATGAAGAGTAGGAGTGTCTATCACTCCCCAAAATAGGAAAAAATTTCTAAAAGCGAGCTATGCAAAAGCAATGAGTGCAGAATTGTAAAAATGTATAATATAATGCACATTCCTTCTACAACAACAAAATACAAAGACAAACCACTTTTAATGTAGTTACGTGAGAAGAAGTGAGAGACATTAACAACAATGATTTGAGGAAAAGTTTACAGGGTCATTAGAAAAGTTGTTGATATGGAGGGATAAGAAATGTTGTAGGGATTAGACAGACATACTGACCAAGACTTGCTGTCATTTCTTCTTCGATCTGAGGGACTTCCTCAGACACTGTGATCACTTGAACTTCAGAAGCTGTAAAGGCTAATGCAATAGGTTATCTATTCTATCAGGGTCTTACTGTAAAGCATCATGTATTTCAGCCCAGAAAATTCACAAAATTCCATCATACATCTGGCTCAGTGAGCTCAAACCATCTTTTCACTCACCAACATTTAGATAATAATCATTATTAAACTATAACAGTGTTATAAACAACGAACCTAATGCACAACGTTCTTTTTTTTTGGCGTTTCTTACGTCTGTTACTTGTGGCCGCTGCGCTTGCGACTGCTTTCCCTCTCTTAGTCCTCTTTCTTTTTTTGAGGGACATGGCTTCCCATTGCAGCCTATATGAAAATAAAATATTAATGTTTTCTGATAGAATATCAGACTTATGGTTATGTTTGGACTTTGGACGCTTTTTCCAAAGTAACTGACATTTAAAAAACACAATACTAAAACTACAAGACATAACAGACCACACTACTCCAATGTGCATTAAATGTCAAGAACATCAACAGCAACTACAACAAACAAAGAAAATGTAATACCAATAGTTATTTGACAGATCTGGGTGTAAAGCTGTCAAAATTTCCTTTTGAAGAGAGTCTTGCTTATTTCAGTAGCCATATGACCTCACTAGGATCTTCGAAGACTGCTAGGTGGTTTTCCGACATGGTGCATGCACAGATACAATACAAAAATACAGACAATAGACAAACAGTACAAATATGAAGATAAGTGTGTGTACGTGAGTGTGTGCATGTTTGTGTGTGTGTGTGTGTGAGAGAGAGAGAGAGAACTTGAACTTGGCCGTGAATGAACTGAAAGAGAAAGCAAGAAGGGCCTTCTATGCCATCAAAAAATCTATCCAAATTGAAATACCAATCCGAATCTGGCTCAAAATATTCCAATCAGTCATAGAACCAATCGCATTATATGGCAGTGAAGTTTGGGGTCCTCTCCTAAATCACCAATTTGACAAATGGGACAAAAATCCGATTGAAACCCTGCATGCCGAGTTCTGTAAGAGTATCCTGGGAGTACAGAGGAACACACCGAACAACGCATGCAGGGCAGAATTAGGTCAATACCCTCTGCTAATACACATTCAAAAACAAATCACATTTTGGAAACATCTAAAGATGAGATTAATAATTATTCTATGTATTACAAGCTTTGGCAATATTGTATGATGTACAGTCATGCCAATAAAGCAATTTTGGAATTGAATTGAGAGAGAGAGAGACTAGAGAGAAATAGAGTGTGAGAGAGAGAGAGAGAGAGAGAGAAAGAGAGAGAGAGAAACTGAGTGTGAGAGAGAGAGAGAGTTTTCAACACACTTTATTCATATCATTACAGCGTCAACATATTACTCAGTCACAATATCCAAAAAAAGGTACAATAGACACGACTTATCTTAATGTCATAGCAAAAATCAACATTTCTTCTTCAACTGTACAAATAGCTCCATTAAAACACCATTTGAGCAAGAAACTTTCTGAGTCATTCATCAGGTTATAGAACTTGAAATCAAGCATAACCCTTGCTTTTACCATATTCTTAAAGACAGTAACCACATGTTGTCCTTCTCTACCTTCTATTTTATTTCTCCTAGTCATGTAAACAGCAAGTTTAGCTTGCCCAATTAAAAAATTCAACAATTGACTTTTTATTCTCTGTGCCACACTGTATTTGGGTCCAAGAATCCAAATCTTAGAAGAAAAAAACTCCCCAAAACTCATGAACAGTACATCAAGCAAACCAAACATTTCATACAGTCTAGAACATTCTAGAAAACAATGAAAAATAGTCTCTCTCCTCTTACAAAAAGGACAATCACTTGATACATTAGGATTAATCAAACTCACAAATGCATTTACAGCAACTGCGCCGTGTAAAACCCTCCACTGAATATCACCCGTGCGTTTTTCAATTGGTGGTTTGTATAAAACTCTCCAAACAGGTATATCATCATCATCTATCCCCAATCTCTCTCTCCACACTGTATCACTGCGTTCTTTTAACTGTGCTTTATTTAAAACTTTTACAAGACATTTATACAAAACTTTACTTCGAGCATCCTCCAAACTTATCCCTTCTAGCCCCCTCAGGTTCAGAAAATGCCCAGACAGTCCTTTAAGATTGGGACTAAGAAAAATACTAGGATAGGGATCCGTATTATTAGGAACCAGTTTCCCATTATGAAATTCAATTAACAAATTATTTTCTTCCTCTGTTAACTTTTGTTTAAAAAGATTCAGAATTGTTTCTACATACCGTACTGACCGTACACCTAAACATGCAGCCATGGACTGAGCATTATTCAAACTAGAACCAGCAAAATCCAACACATGTTGCAGTTTCAATGTCTTAGTGGCAATTAAACAATGAATCAGCCCAGGTGTACTTTCACAAGTAACATCAAAACGCGCTCCATGTACAAGAGGTTCCTCCAAGAGCCAGTACAGCGAAGAATTCCCCTCCAACCTCCGTTTTTCAAATAAGTTCCAAACTTTAAACAGTCCCTTATAAAAAAAGAGTCAGGCCGTTAAGCTGCAGCTTACTTGAGTCCATCAAAAACAAAACAGAGTTCAATCCCAGTCCGCCAGCTTGATGAAAAATAGCATCAGCCACTTTTCTCCAGACTAGATCCTTAGGTCCTGTGAGGTACCTCTGAATAAACAGAAGTCGAAAGGCTGCCCCCCTGCTGGGCAAATGGATAAGTCCTTGTCCTCCTTCATCTCTGGGTAGAAAAAGTATGCTCTGCGGTATCCAGTGAAAAGTGCTCCAAAAGAAGTCCACCATACTGGCTTGAATTTTACTCAAAAGTCCATTTGGGGGGTCAATGCAGGCCAAACGATGCCACAAAACTGAAGCCACCAGTGTCACGTAACGTTTAAACTAAACTGAAGAGGAGGACTCAATTGCAGGGAAGGGAAGATTTATTTACAGAAATAAAACATAAACACAAAGCAAAGCCCACGAGGGGGAAAAACAACTCGAATCAAACATAACTTTAACATACATGGTTTTAGGAACAAACTGACCAGATCCAGAAACACAAAAAGGAACAGGGGTGACAAAACAACGATCCGCCAAGACAGCAAACACAAGGAGACTTAAATAGGGAAAAAATCAAGAGGGAACAGGTGGGGGAACTCAAACGCTAATCAGGAAACGAGGTGGGAGGGTCTAACAATGACAGAAGCACATGGCAAAACAAAACAAACACCCATGCGCTACAAGACAGGACTGACACGTGACACTACCCCCCCTCTACGGAGCGGCTACCAGACGCTCCATCCCACAGGACGGGAGGAACAAACCAGGGCATGACAGAAGGAACAGACCAGGGCGGGGTGGGAGGGACAGACCAGGGCGGGACGGGAGGGAGAAACCAGGGTGGGACGGGGGGGAGAAGACCAGGGCGGGACAGAGACATCAGGGGACCGGGCAAAACAGAAAGTCCATAAAACAGTGAGGGAGAAACACAGAGTCCATTGGGCGAACAGGGAGAAACACAGAGTCCATCGGGCGGCCAGGGAGGCGAAGAACCCTCGGGCGGCCAGGGCGGCGAAGACCCCTCGGATGGCCAGGGCGGTGAAGACCCCCGGGCGGCCAGGGCGGAGCAGATCCCTCGGGCGGCCAAGGCGGAGCAGACCCTTCGGGCGGCCAAGGGGGAACAGACACCGGCTCTGGAGCAGACATCGGCTCGGGAACAGACACTAGAACAAACACAGTTACAAAAACAGACACAAATGCAGACACAAACGCAGGGTCCGGGACTGATATGAACTCCTGCTCAGGGACAGGCACTGGCTCCAGGACCGGTTCAGGAACCGATTTCGGCTCAGGAACAGACACCAACACAAACACAGCCACAAAGACAGACACAAACGTAGACACAAACATAGGGTCCGGCACCGGTATGAGCTCCAGCTCAGGGACCGACATAGGGACCGGCTCAGGGACAGGCACCGGCTCAGGCACCGGCTCAGGGACCGGCTCAGGGACCGGCTCAGGGACAGGCACCGGCTCAGGCACCGGCTCAGGGATCGGCACAGGGACCGGCTCAGGGACAGGCACCGGCTCAGGGACCGGCTCAGGGACAGGCACCGGCTCAGGGACAGGCACCGGCTCAGGGACAGGCACCGGCTCAGGCACCGGCTCAGGGACCGGCACCGGCTCGGGGACCAACCCCGAAATAACGAACCCCGAACTCCCCAATATACGAGCCAGACGCTCCCGGTAGTCTTGGCTCAGGAATCCTGTGTCCGTAACCGGCTTGAACCCCAGCTCAGGGACAGCCACCGGCTCAGGGATAGACGCCGGTCCAGGGACAGGCACCGGCTCAGGGACCGGCTCAGGGACCGGCTCAGGTTTAGGGACAGGGACCGGCTCAGGGACCGGCTCAGGGACCGGCTCAGGTTCAGGGACAGGCACTGGCTTAGGGACAGGCACCGGCTCAGGGACAGGTACCTCCAACGTCTCAATCAGACGCTCCAGATAGTCCCAACTCAGGAAGGCAGACGGGACGCGAGCAGTCTCTTGCTGGGCCGACGGAACGTGAGCGTTCTCTCGCTGGGCCGACAGGACGTGAGCAGTCTCTCGCTGGGCCGACGGGACGTGAACAGTCTCTCGCTGGGCCGACGGGACGTGAGCAGTCTCTCGCTGGGCCGACGGGACGTGAACCGTCTCTCGCTGGGCCGACAGGACGTGAGCAGTCTCTCGCTGGGCCGACGGGACGTGAGCAGTCTCTCGCTGGGCCGACGGGACGTGAGCAGTCTCTCGCTGGGCCGACGGGACGTGAGCAGTCTCTCGCTGGGCCGACGGGCGTCTCCTCCTCCTCCGTCCATGACGTGGAGAACCCTGCTCCGCGCTGACCTTCCCCGAATCTGGGTTAAGGACAGCCCGGACTGGAGAGTGATGTTGATTCTCCCCTCGACTGTATCCTCCTCCTCTACAACCTCCCCGGGTTCCGCGAAAAATCGCCAGACGAGACCCCCGAAATGCACTCCTCTCCCGATCCGCGACCGGGGAAGAGAACCTCGAACCTTCCCCGCTGGATCCCGGCCTGAGCTGAATCTCCCGGTCATCGTCGATGGGCGATAACCTGGCTGACCCGAATGTGGCGATGAAGTATTTTGGGCAATCCAAATGATCGTCATCATAATCCACACTCTCCCAGTCAAAATCCTCGACCTCCATCCCGCTGAGTCCTCAGTTTGGCGGATCGTTCTGTCACGTAACGTTTAAACTAAACTGAAGAGGAGGACTCAATTGCAGGGAAGGGAAGATTTATTTACAGAAATAAAACATAAACACAAAGCAAAGCCCACGAGGGGGAAAAACAACTCGAATCAAACATAACTTTAACATACATGGTTTTAGGAACAAACTGACCAGATCCAGAAACACAAAAAGGAACAGGGGTGACAAAACAACGATCCGCCAAGACAGCAAACACAAGGAGACTTAAATAGGGAAAAAATCAAGAGGGAACAGGTGGGGGAACTCAAACGCTAATCAGGAAACGAGGTGGGAGGGTCTAACAATGACAGAAGCACATGGCAAAACAAAACAAACACCCATGCGCTACAAGACAGGACTGACACGTGACAACCAGGTTATTAATTATTATAACCCTCCCTCTAAAAGACATTTTTGGCAAAAGCCATTTCCATTTCTCCAATTGCCCCTTTATTTTTTCCAACACTCCCTCCCAATTTTTGGCTAACATTAAATCATTACCAACATATACTCCTAAATACTTTAAGCCATCTCTTTTCCAGAACAAGTCACCTGGTAGCTTAGGAAAACCATGGGACCATTTACCACTTACTATGGCTTCACTTTTGGACCAATTAACTTTGGCAAAGGAAATTAAACCAAATTTGTCAAGAATGTCTTTAAGAAGATCAACATCATCTTGCCCTTTAACCAAAACAATAATATCATCTGCATATGCAGACAACTTAAAATTTGCTCCAGAGCATGGTATGGTCCAACCTTCAATGCATTCTCTAATTTTTACCAGTAGAGGTTCAATGGCAAGAGCATACAACATTCCTGAAAGTGCACAACCTTGTCTAATGCCCCTGTTCATTTTAAAAGGAGCACTAAGACCACCATTCACTTTCAGCACACTCTCAACATCCCGGTACAAAACCCTAATCATGGCGATAAAACCAGAGCTGAACCCGAACTCCTCTAGCGTGCGCCAGAGATAGCCGTGCTCAACCCGGTCAAATGCCTTTTCCTGATCTAGAGAAATGAGACCAGTGTCTATGTCCAATAGCCTAGAGACGTCCAAAACATCCCGAATTAGATAGACATTATCAAGAATAGACCTGTTAGGCACACAGTAAGTTTGATCACAATGAATAACCTGCCCAACTACCTCCCTCAACCTAATGGCCAAAGCTTTAGAAAAGAGCTTTAAATCAGAGCATAAAAGTGAAACTGGGCGCCAGTTCTTTGTTTCTTTTAAGTCTCCTTTTTTGGGCAACAGGGTAATGACTGCCCTCCTGCAGCTCAAAGGTAGCAAACCTCGAGTCAGACTATCATTGAGCACAGACAGCAGATCACCCCCCATCACTGACCAAAACGTTTGATAGAACTCGACGGGTAGACCATCAATTCCCGGGGCTTTACCGCAATCCATGCTCCTCAGAGCAACATGCAGTTCAGAAGCTGAAAGTGGCCGCTCAAGCCAAGAATTGATCTCATCTGGAACTTTAGGCAGACCCATAAAGAAGGAGTTGGCCAGCTCAACTTCCTCTGTATATTCACTTTTATAAAGCTCAGAATAAAATAATACAGCTCTTTTTCCAATTTCCTTAGGCTCCACCATTTCTACACCCTCCACAGAATTTAAAGAGTGTATAAATCTGCTTTGACCATTCTTTTTTTCCAAACCGAAGAAGAATTTAGTTGGGCCATCCATCTCTACTGCACTCTGAAACCGTGAGCGGATCAAAGCTCCCTGTGCTCTGATGCCTAACAGGTTATCCAGCGTCCTTTTTTTAACTTTGAGGAGCTCAATATGTCCTCGATCTCCTGTGGACTCTACCAAATTCTGGAGTTCCACTATTTCAATCTCCAAGGTTTTCATTGATTGGGAAATGTCTTTGGATACGTTGAGAGTGTACTGACGACACAGTTGCTGTATTTCTTTTTTCCCATAGTCCCACCATTGTTGTAGGGAAGAAAAATCTTTTTTTCTGGAACTAAACTGTTTCCAAAAATAAATAAAAACATCCTTAAAAAAGTTGTCTTGTAACAAGGAAATATTAAAATGCCAATAGGCACTCTTAGGCTTTATATTAGAAATAAAAACACTACAAATGACTAGACTATGATCTGAAAACCCACAAGACAAAATTTCACATTTTTTAATGACATTAAACTGGTACTTGAAACAGTAGAACCTATCCAATCTTGCCATAGAAATATATATATAGAGAGAGAGAGAAACAGAGTGAGAGAGAGACCAGAGAGAAACTGAGTGAGAGAGAGATTGAAAGAGTGGCTCTTAAAAGTGCCTTTGTTTTCTATATATAACTGAAATAGAGATAGAGAAATGGAGATAAGATGTAAAAGAGCAAATAATCTGTAGAACAGACAAGAAAGCATAATTAGATATATCTCTGAGAAAAAATTAACATTAATGTGAGACACTAAAGGTGAATAGGGTAAAATTTTAAAAATAAATGAATCTATTACCATGATCACCATGAACCTTCCTAAGTTGATTAATTACACAAGTATATAAAAACAATGTATTATAAGTTTTAGAAATTATATGTTTAATTATGCAAAATAGGAATTATCTCATTAAATATGCACATTTTTTGAGTATATATTTTCGGTAACAAATCTGAACACATTATAAATCCAGGTGGAAAATTATTTTTTTCATTTAGTTTACACAAGATGGAAAAAGAATATCAGATTTCAGGATAGGGCCTAACGTTAACGTTATATGCTTTCATCTCACTTTTCATCACAAAAATAAAAAAATAAATAAACGATTTTCACTATATTTCTTTGGTGTACATGGTGCTACATAGGATGATATGTTGGTAATGTTACTGGAGAATGACAAAAACTAATTTTGAGAAAACGTCTTTTAAATATTTGTAAAAATGCATACTTTTTTAGAGAAAAACAACTATTTACAGACACAATATGTCAAATATATAGCAATCAACAATACAAGCGATCTAAAACGCATTAAAACTTATATTTCAACATTTATATTTAGTAAATAAGTAGGCTAGCAGGTCTGAGATACAAACCGATTGGTAGAGGGGATCCTCGCAATGACGGAAAAAAAGGTGAAAGTGCCATGGGGTCGCCGTCATGGCAACACGTCCGATTTAATATTAATTTATTATACGTCTTTATCATTTTTTTCGTTGTCTGTATATGACTATCTGTCAATTGAGTAAAGTAAAGTAAAAAAAGAAGTAAATTCGTCCAAATATTATTTACACCAGGATGATGGATGGGGAGTTTGATTGATCGAGCCTGCCTCTAGTTATCCGTGTGTCCATCACGGAAGAATCATTGGTGGCATTACAGAATTAGTCAATAATCAAAAGGCTATAGAAACTGGTCAGGGGGGATAAGGAGTTCACAGTTTAATTAGACAACATGCATCACAAACATGGACAACTTTAATAGCCTAAAGTGTCAAAATCAGCAATGCAACCTCGTCCAGTGAAAGTGAAACAATATGCGGCGACCACCGAATATTCCGTGGTGTGTTGAAGATTTTATTATTTAGAAAGTAAGTAACTTAGTTAAATATCTGGACACTATTAGTTCTGAGTGTGTGTGTGTGTGTGTGTCCTTGGGTTTGACTTTTGGAAGCCCAAAAGGGCTGATGCTGATACAACAGAGAGTGCTATTTCAGTGTGTCACATGGTACAGGGTATTTTTAAAATACCTATAGAATGTGTTACCATTTGTGGAAAAGATGAAAGGTATATATGGGAAGAAAGCCATTGAGAGGGAGCGTCTGGTCTGCAGACACCGCTCGGCTTTGTTTGCGAATAAAGTCTAATATTTCTGGCATCCGAGATCTCTGAGAAGTCATTTCAGAAAGGAAGAAACCACTTCAGGTGCGGTCACGGAAGAATTCCGTGGTCCCATCATTTGTCAATAAGCAATGCTATAACTGGTCAGGGGAGATACAAAGTTCACAGTTTAATTAGACTACATGCATCAAAAACCAAGACAGCTTGAATAGCCAACCTAAAGTATCAAAATTAGCAGCAATATCGTCTAGAAAAGGTGAAACAATCTGTGAGGACCACCGAATATTCCGTGGTGCGGTCACGATACAAAGTGTGCGTTGTAAACTCAGCTCTGAAAAAAATAGTCTGCAATAGGAGTCCAAATATAATGTAATGTAATAAGTTTTGCCCTTTCGAACCTCAGTTTTCAGAGTTTCAAAACATCTTTTCACTCATTTGCACACAGTTTTCAGATCACCATTTACAAGGTTTCAAATCTGGAAAACAAACAATTCACTGTCAGTTTCTTTCAAAACATTATTTTCAGTTTTGAATCATGGCAGGATATTAATTCCATGGTATTATTTATGATTGTATTTACAGTATGTGAATATTTTGAGCCCAAGACAAATTTCTCACAGGGACAATAAAGTACACCTGAACTTTAACCTTAAAAACATAAAACAATTATTTTGTCCAACAGAAATTGTAAATTTAAAAAGAAGCTTTTAGTGTGCTTTGTGCTAACTTGGCAACCAACAGATATCACAAAATATGATACTTGATTTAAAATTTTGATAAAAATAATTTAAAAAATCTTTCTTCTATATTATTGTGTAATCTCTGATGTGTGTTGGCAGTGACTTGTAGAGAAACACGAGTCCTTAAAAGTATTGAAATAAATAAATAGATGGTTGTCTTTCTCTTTGTTTTTATAGGGAGATTTGACCAAAAATGATCATTCTGTCATACTCGCCCTCATGTTGTTCAAAACGTCCCTAGTGATGTATTTTAATGGATAAGTAAGATAAGTAACTAACTGTACAACACAAGCACACAGTCACACAAGTCACACAAACTAAATCAATCCTATTCCCCTGATCAGATTTAAAACACATGCTAAAATGCGACTTCAGTAGACTTAAATCCTCAAAGCCTTTGTTCATTATGCCTTTACACATTAAAAATACACATTAATAAATGATGTAGAACTGACTTCAGTGTTAGTTAATGTAGTTAACAAATGTTTTCAATGAGACCTCATTGTAAAGTGTAGAAGATGTAAAACTTTCAATCCAACATGATCATAAAACACTCAGTTTAACAAGTAAATACAACAATTACTGTACATACCACTTACTCTCTCACATTCCATTACAATGACAATCATGTTGCATTTCAAGAAGGTGCACAAACAACAGCTTGTCATGATGAATGCTGGCTTTGTGACATATTCTTAACACCATTGTTTTCAATGTGAATGTATGAATAAATATAAATCACCAAAGATCACATCTTAAGCTAAAAACCTTTGGTAACACTTTATTTGAAGGGGTGTGCATATACTGTCATAAAAATGACATAACACCTGTCATGAACATGAAGGAGTCTTTATGAATGTTTATGAATTTTGTCATTAAGTGTCATTCGGTAAATTATGACATTTCTAATGCAAAGTTGACATTGTTTAAATTGTCTTTGTTATGACAACTTGACATTAACCAAGAAATCATAACATGTCATAACAGGTCTAATTATCAAACTTAAAGAAGTTATTTAGCTTTGCGTTAACACTACACTACCCTGTCATATGTGGTTGGTTTTGACTTTGGCTGTCATGACACCATTATAACTGTGACATGAATATTTTACTTGTCCTCAAGTAAAGTGGAACACGTGTACTAGTTATAAAGATGTCATTAAGGGCTATTATACTGTCAAATGCTTTAACAACAGTGTCATTAATATTTCCCCTTAACTCAAGTAAAGTGGAACACGTTGGACTAGTTATGAAGATGTCAGGTTGACAGGTTAATGTCTGGGCAGATTTCTCGGTTAATGTCAAGTTGTCATAACAAAGACATTTGAAACAATGTCAATACAATAAAAACAATAAAAGAGAGTGGTAAAAATAGGAAAAATTATGCATGTAATTTCAAGTGAGGCTTAGAATAGACAATATAGTTAAAATCACTCTTTTTTCCCTTCTTGGACAACCAACCAATCACAGTCTTCAAAAATTGTGTCTTACATAGAAACCGGGTCAGCCCCGCCTCCTCACTAAGATGAAGTTTCTGTCTTTTCCTTACTCAGAGTTGCTCTCAGATCGGTCCAGAATCGCTCTTAAGCTAGGATGCCTACGTAAAAGTTTTTAAGCTAAATTAAGAGTTTTCTGAGAGGATTCTTAGAATCTTTATGAATACGGAAATATATATGACATAGGCCTATTTACATTTAGTCATTATTCCTTTATCCATGTAGTGTCATGTTTTTAGCAGTGTGAATTTTTGGAACGAAAAAACAAAAACAAATCTGATCTGAAGACAAACAGTGCTGGCACTACTTAATGAGCAATTTAAGCGGTTGCATAGACAGTAATGCTTGTAATAATAAAGTTATCATTTGAAACATTTGAAATGAAGAAGCGGCACTATCAGTCCGGTGAAAAGAGGAGGAAAAACAGGAACGAGAGTAAACAAGAAAAGTGTAAGTGGTAAAAGATATTGTAGAAATAGCAGTTGCTACATCAGGTTTTGTTGATTTAATTTGGCATTTTGTGACTTAAACATGAGACTTGGGTGTATTCACACCAGGAAAGTCCGATAGTTCACTTGCTTTGGTCCGGACCAAATAAATTATTTATTTATTTTTTTCTGGCACGGTTCGCTTTCACACTGCTCTTTTTGCAAATGAACCAAACTTTGTAAACAAAACCACACGTGTGCTATGGTCGTCCATTCATTGGACAAGGATTCTAAAGGGAAATCAGGAAGTGCAAAAAAAGCTCAGCATGGAGATATTTCCTACTGCAATATTTGTTATTTTACCTATTTTGTGTTATTCTGTACAAACGCAACATGAAGAAACTATTAGATACAATGTCATCTATACGATGTTGTAATTCGGATTTTGAGAAGACGACGAGTATAACGTTTGAGTGGCTCTATTAAACGCAGGGAAATACAACAACTCTCGTCTCTCGCACATCTTTTCATTCGACCATCTTCTGTTTTTTTTTTTTTTTTCATCTCTAGGCAACTTTGCGTTACAAGTGGCACTGCGCAGAAGACGGATAGGCTAATGCATAAATTCATAGAGAGAGGCTATGTTCACACATTCAAATAATGCAATTCTTATTATACTGCTAACAGGTGCTGTCAATGTTAACACTTGTGATTAAGTTTGTCCAGTTTAACATAAATTAACGCAGCATCATCCTTGTATGGTAACTATCCACATTATGAACTGCAAATGTTTTCCATCTATGCGCGATTAGACTAAAGAGAACGCTCTGTATGTGAATGTCCTGATGCACACACTCATTCATTCCATGCACACACGACACGCAGAAAGACGCGCAACAGTATTGTGTGACCAGACAGCGCGCCGGACTATTCTCTTTCGATGCAGTGCTTTCATGTTTACACCGTTCGCAAATCCCCTCATAAACAAAGTATAGACGCGATATAAATAAGAGATTCCCTGTGCAGTGCGGACAACTTCAGTGTTTATGATGAGTGTTTTAGTGACAGTGCAGAACGCGGTAAGTCAGTCATGGCTTAAAGGGAGCGATATTAGCTATATAAATAATCATTTTGTTTTACTACGGCAGCTGCTTTAGTCCAAAAATGCGCTGTTATTTGGCAGTTAGCTCAGTTCGAGGTCGGATCACGTTCTCACCACAAACGAACCGCTGCTTGTTTGGTCTGCTTTTGGTGTGCACCCAAGTACGATTGCTGCTTTCACACCTGCCCAAACGAACCGCACCAAAAGGGAAAACGAACTCTAGTGCGATTTAACCGTTACCGAACTTAATGAGGCAGGTGAGAAAGCACAAGACACAGGGTCGGTGTCGTCCATCTCAGTGACAAGGTGTTTTATCGGTGAGGATATTATAGAAACTGTATATTATAGAAACGAGATGAGGTCCTCTGTATTAAAAAAGGCGATTTGTGATGAAATTAGTTAGTTAGGCCTGTGTGTGTGTGTGTGTGTGTGAGAGAGAGAGAGAGAGAGAGAGAGAGAGACAGACACCAGACAATCAATAGACCAACAGTCCTCAATATATACTGACATTTAACTGTACAAATGATATTTCAGTGATTATATGTCATCATTAACCCTTTAAGTGACTTTTCAACCAAACGGTTGAGCACAAACAGTACTGAGTCACTATATTTTATTGAGAGGAGTACCTAAATTAACTCAAACTGATTGAGCCATCTCTATAATCTGGTTGAGGTATATTATGCCAAACAAAATCCACTAGATTTCACAGCGTCAATCAACAGCACATGTCACAACACTTCTTCTAACATGGATGTCAGAATCAAATAAATCACCCCAGCCATGTGAACTGATTTTGGTGAAATTTTGCAAGATAAGCATTTTTTTTTTCATATTACAGTGTAAGAGCCCTAAAAACTGCATCAAAACTGATGTTACTTGGTGCTATGAAAAAACTTTAGTATATTTTAAAAAATTTGTCAAAAACATGCTCAACCAATCGGTTGATTTGGCACGGTTAACTGTCATTCCCTTTTTGAGAATGGACATTACATGCACTATTAAAACTTGGTTGTAATTCAAGTATGCTTTGGAATAAAGCCCTAAGTTTAGTTTTGTTTTAAAGAAAACACTCAGCAGATCATAAAATCACTTAGAAAAATAAAAGAATGAAAAAGTTATGGAAGTTTTAATTTACATTAAATCAAATATACTTGTAAGGAGCACCCATTGGCCCAAAGACGGAATCCAATGGCAGGGCGAAGGGATAATGCGTGTGTCTTTTCAGCGCTCCAGTGAAGTTCAGTTAATTTATTAGACTTACGTTTTTAGCTCTATGCTTAATCTGACTCAAAATTTACAGATGATCTAATTTAGATTGTATTTCTTATAAAATAACCATAACTATTGATTATGATTTAATTTAGATCTTTGATTATTCTGTGTTTCTTACACTTTCAGTTATTCATTCATTATGGACCTGATGCCGCACAGAGATCACGTTGGCCATATCGTGTTTCTCACGGACACAAACCTTGTCAGTTCTGAATTTAGTCAGAGGGTGCAGGGTTAGCTAATACTTCTTAAGTCGGTTGCCTACTGCTCACTCGTACAAAAGAATGTAGTTTATTTTAGCCATTTCCATACAACTTGCTAAATCAGTGATAGACAGAAATCAAAAGGTCTCCAGAAGGACGTGCCTACTGCTCCATTCACATCTGTGCATTTAGTTTGACCTATCCTGCTATCCTGGGTCAGTTCCTGTGCCCCAGGGGGTAACACCTGGTCTCAGGGGGAGAGGGAAGATATCTTGAAAAGACATCACCCATGGAGGAGAACGGGATTAATTCTAAGTTCTCAATCTTTCTCCTATATACAATGACTGCAATGAAATTAAGACCATTTTACCAATCGCACTGAGACACTTAAAATGATACCAAACATGAAAAGGGAAAACCTTAGATTCACAAGCAAAAGAACAATAAACACCTATCACCCAAATCTTTATTCAGCCTTTGTTGTACCCTTTCTCGTGACTCAAATGGTTGTGCCTGAGCCTGGGGGATTAAGCCAATGGTTATCAACAATCTTTATTGGGGCATCTCCCACAACAGAAGAACAGGCATTGTTTTCTTGTTCTGATTTTTCTGCTGCTGCTGGAATGAAACAATTTTACCACTCCCAACAGAAGTATTTCTTTTGCCCTTGCATAACAATTTTACCACTCCCAACAGAAGTATTTCTTTTGCCCTTGCATAACACAGCTGGAGGCAGGAGGTTTACCAGATATGCATGAATGGGGGGGGGGTGTTACTGCAATTTTGAATTCCTAATTTTAGTCTTAGGAAATTTTTTCATTTATATAAAGTATATATTTTACAAAACTTTTCTCCCTATAAAATTACTATAAAATCAAAGCCATATATCGAACCAAGTTGTGTTCCAAATTTGAAGTTTATATCACAAAAAATTAAAGTTCTCTAAATAAAAATTTAATTGCATGCATTCTGCTGTATAGCAAATTAATACATTTCTGTCCAAATTTCACTTCTGTTACAAAATATGGAACCTTGAGACTTAGACCTTTCTGACAATGTGTTTTGTCAAGACTAGAAAAGGTTTTGATCATAAATTATGATGGGCAATGAAAAAGTATGGCAAAGTATGTGTATGAATTCCCAACCCGTTCTCATTCCCAGGGCGTCGTATACTTACACTTTTGTTACGTCTGTGACAAACTCTAGAGGATCAAGAGTTTCTGAACTCAACAATAATGACTCATTATTTAAACAATATAAAATTTCTATATTGGCCATATTGGTAATTTTCTTATAATAAATGATAAATAAATGATAAATTCATGAATGGATTACTGTAATCATTACTAGATTATCCTGATCATTCTCAATCAACAAACTACAGCAAAATACAGCAGCTAAGTTATTACCAGATCAAGAAATATCATCATATAACAACAGTTTGATCATATCTACACTGGTTATCTGTTTCATTACTTATTATGTGTGTAGAGTTTAAAAAAAAAAAAAAAAAAAGAGTATGTGACCTGGAGCGTACACACAGAAGACAGACGGGGAGTTCTACCTGAAGGACTTAACTGACTGGGGTTACACCAGATTTGTTTTGTGTGTGCTGTCATGTTTGTAGAAACTACTCATGTGACTGTCTGACTGGTTTGGTGGCACTTCACACTGTTAGGAGGAGTGGCTTGACGTATATAAGGGTGTAGAACTTGCAGTCGACAGGTATGTAAGTTATCTTGTTCGTCAGACTCGTCAGCTTCTCTAAAGATCATCACAAGGTAATTAAACACTTTCATCTTTAAACATTTTATATGAGTAATTTGTTTAGAAATGAATTAGGAGCAGATATGTTAGTGTACAAAGTGCTGAAATAAAACGGAGATAAATATGTATTAAGCTATATAATCACTTAAAAATGTTATATCTCTTTATTTTTTCAAACAGATTTATGCATACTCTGAATACAAGAGAAATGAATGCATGACGGGAATATATCTGGACTATCACAAACTACAGAAGAAGGATTTATCTTTATATATTAAGTGATTTAATAAACTCTGGATTATTCTACATCTCTTCTTCTCACAGGCGAGAAACGTGTTTCTAAACATTCATTTCTCATCTTTACTGAGGAGATTTATTTCATATCCATGACTGGATTATTTGTGGATGCAAATAAGAGACATACCTTTGAAATTTAACAGCCACTGAATACTTAGTTCGGAAATATTTCATTTTGAAAAACATTTATCTGAATTTATTTGCTCTAAATTCTCCCCTTTGAAACTATTTTACTTTGGAAACCATGCATCTGGATTTATTTGTTTCGAATTTACCTCTGAAATTTAAATAGGCCTATGACAATTATTGATTTCAATTTTTAAAACTTGAATTTTGATTCATATTTTTTTTCAGATTTAAAAAAAAATACAGAATTCCAGATAAAATACATTCAGGTTGATTAAATTTGATTGCTCACGTTCAGATCTCAAATTCTACTGCTCAAATTCAGATCGAAAAATTCAAGTTAAATATTCACATGGTAACATTCCGGCTACCCAGGATAGGCTACGCCCACAACGGGGGGAAAACAATACAACTTTATCCATTGATTTGCATTGCGAGAGGCTGGCTTCTTGTCATTTATGACTTATAACAAAAAAATAAAACATTGACAAAAAATAAAACAATGAAAGCTGTTGTGAGAAAAGGTGTACAGCAACAAGCTAAATAACCCAGACATTATTTTTTAATAAGCTGTCAACCCCAAAAACGGTTTGTTTCTTTCAGGACATATAAGTGGATCAATCAATTGAAGAAGAGCCTATTTCTCGAACTACCCTGAGAACTACGCTCACTCGAACGCAACATGATATTGTAAAAAAACAACAACAAAAAAGCATTCATAATTTTAACCATGTCGATAGCTTATTTCACCACTGTGTGTGAACCTGAGAAGAGGAGATATATTCAGTTTACATTTTCTTCCTGCTGATGCTTCACGTCTTATTTTGCCTGTTGCCTATAGACCATTTCACAAGATGTAAACAACACTGGTCCAGAAGCACTTTCTGTTTCAGTTTTTTAACCCTACATAAAAGCTGGGATAAAATACAACCAACAGAACATTTAAAACTGAATCAAAAAGTTAAGCAATCATCTTTAAGATGTTTTCTTTACATGTGAATTAAAGAAAACAGTTACAAACTGAAACAGGAAGTGTTTCTGGACCAGTGTTGTTTACATCTCGTAAAATTGTCAATACATTTGTCTTCTTAAAGGCTGGCTTTTACGTGTCGGAAGCTTATAAAATGTATTTCTGTTTTTTAAAATGGAAATCACTAATTTTTTCAAAAGGCCTTCAGAGGTAATTTCGAAACAAATAAATACAGATGCATGGTTTCCAAAGTAGGCTAAAATAATGTCAAAGAGGCGGATTCAGAGCAAATAAATTCAGATAAATGTTTTTCAAAATAAAATATTTCAGAACTAAGTATTCAGTGGCTGTTAAATTTCAAATAGTTATGTCTCTTATCCATAACTATTTTATAAGAAATGTTTTAAATTCTATATTAAGTTCTCTGTTACATGATCTGAATATCATCAGTCCAGTCTCTGTATTATGATGATAACGGGTTGATATCTTCGTTTACAGTCTCTGTTGATCCAGTCAAGCTGTAATGTGTCGTTCTGATGAATAAAATATGATCAAACATGAGGTGAGAAGAGAAAGATTATCATAAATGGAGGACAGAAATAAGACACAAAACAGAGAATCACGAGAGGAAAGACGACAGACACGTGTTAGAGGTGACAGTATGGAGAGACTAAAGCCAACCTGTGAGTGTTTAAACATTATTGAGCTTCAATCTTTCATTTCAGTTTCACTGTTAGATTTCTGTTGTTTTCACATTCAGACAAATTCATCAGACTGACTTGCTGCAGTCATTAAACATTTACAGATTGTGTTATTGATCAATAATATAATAAATGTACAAATTCAAAGCAAAGCAATGAGGATAATCTGATATGTTTGTAATTTCTAGTGTCCTGTGCTCCAGATGGGCCTGTAAAGAGTGATTCTGAGGAGAGATTCGCATCAAACCCTTCATCGTGTTCTCAAGAACACACAACATCACTGTCATCTTCATCATCAACATTATCATCATACACACACACACACACACACACACACACTCACTGCGGACTGAAACTGGAACTTTCTGACTGTGAAAGACTGTTACTCTCAGAAACCGTTGTTTTTCATACATAGGCTATAATAATTTACTTATACTTTTTTTAAAAGTTTTTTTTTTTTATATAGAAAAGTTTATTTTATATATTGTACAATTTTAAAATAATAGCCACAGCATGTAATATTCACCTCATATTAAAGGCAACATTATATCTTATAGTGTTTGGATGTTGTCTTTAATGCATATTGCACAGAGTTCTGCTGTACTGACTCAAGCCAATCACCTGAGCTGGAAATGTCACATGACTGACTCTAGAGCTGCAGGAAATGACATCATGTCATCACTGACTGGCTGATGAATCAACCCATTATCATAAATAATGTGTAGCTGCTGACAAAGGCAACACATTAGGGGTGTAACGGTTCACAAAATTCACGGTTCGGTTCGATACGATACACTTGTGTCACGGTTCGGTTCGGTACGTTTCAAATACAGCAAAAAGAAAGAAATGGCAGAGAAATTTCCTTGATTTAATTTTTCTAATTATATTTTTATTAAAACTAACATCATAAAGTATGATTTTTTAACTTTGAGTAAATGACTATACTTGTCTTTTCTTAGGAGCGTTTAAAACAAAACAGTTCCTTGGACAAAATGAAATGTAATATTGTAGTTGTTAAAAACAAAGGTTTATTTTAGTTTAGATTAACATTTTTAGCAGCAATTGTATTGATATTGTCAAAATACAACCGACGTGATGTTACTTGAAAGCATTATAGCCTACTATTCCTGCCAAACTTACAGATAGTAGGGTGATTCTCTGAGATGGGTGCCTTTTGGGTCATACCTTTTTTGATTTTTTTACCTCAAATAGTTATATTTTTGATCATTTCATGTGATAGTGGATTAGTCAAACTTTTAAGAAAATGCATTTTCCCACCTCAGGCATGAAATTCTAAACGACATTGAGTGTTTTTTCTTAATTAAAGTTGTTTTGAAGTTCAACCCCGTAACAGACCACTTGGACCCTGTTTAAATATGATTTAAAAAGATTTTCAAGTAAATTCTTTTAGAAGCTTTTCAATGAGATGTCCCTTGTTTGATATCATTTATTGCATGTAAAACTTTATTTTTAGATACTCAACATTTGAATACCAAACCAGCTCATGAAATCTTTATCTAACATTGGTCTTCATATCTTATCACAAAATATGTATTAACAGTATGATTTAATCAGGCTTTTGTATTTTTTCTGACTGTCTGGTAAAATCTACACACAGCAAAACAAATATTGACCCTAATTTGTCTTCTTATCACGAAAATATTAATAAAAACTATCAAATAACAGGGTTGAACTCAGCATAACGGGGTTGAACACTGCATGAAAAGACTCAAATCCGGCAATATCCGGGCATGGTAAACTCCTGTGCAATTTGATGTTTGCTGGATGTATGTGGGAAAAAGCGGATCAGAGTAACACGGAACAGTATATTTCCAGACAAACCCGGAAACCTCACATACGCGGGCATATACAGGAATCCGTGAAATTTCACGGACATATACATCTGAAACACTGCTGGGTGTGAGAGGTGTGAAGACCTTTCATATGTTAATGACTGACACTAAGGGTGCTGGCTTTTCTCAGAGGGAGGAGTGGCAGGGGACTTCAGGATTGAGAATTATCTCTGGTCTACAGCAAACAAGTTGTTTGTACAGAAAAATAAATAAATTCTTAAGGCCCTGAAACACAAAACCGACTTCAAAGAACTAGCAATGACTAAGGGTTGGCTTATGTCGCCTGTGTCAGGGCCTTAAAACCACTGTATGAAAAAAAAGTATCCTAATCAAATATTCATTTATAAAAACAGGATAAAATAAACATCATGATTATACGTTCACAAAAACATCTGAATATTTAATGAAATAAAAAATACAGGGAAATAAACCAAACATTTCAGAATATCTAAATTTTTATTGTGAAGTTTTACAAATTGCAGATAACAACATTTGTTGCCATTGGCTTTGCTTAGTTGGGGACATTTAATTTAACATTCAACAATGTTATTGAACTGCCTGCATTGACACCATTATATGAGATCTCAAAATATCTGTAGATTCATACATCACCGTTTTTAGACTGGCGAAGAACGATATTCACAAACTTTTTTATTTTCTTTATATACAATGCTTTGATATTTAACTTCACATAGGCCAATAAAAAAAGAAAGCCTAAAACAAAAACATCTTCTTTTTTTCTGGTTTGGCCAGAGCCCATCTACTATGGACATTCTATTAGACATTCTCTGGTTTGGCCTTAGAAAACCAGTAAAATCGAATTTTTTTCATATTAATTTGTGAATATTTTAAATGTTTCATAAAGGGCCAAAATAAACAATACGTTAATATTTATTTTTTATTTATTATATAAAAATAGATATTTATAATCTAGGCCTATTTATTTTATTTATTATACAATGTGTATTATATATTTATTTTTATTTTTAATGCAGCATTTGCATTTCAAATTCAAATTTTGGTGTTCAACTTTGCATTTTAAAATACAACTGTTTTCGTTTTTCAGTTACAGGTTAAAAAATGAAAAACGAATGGACTTAAAAGTACACAGACCAATGGGTCATTTTAAAACTAGTTAATGATTATAATGTGTTTAAACGAGAAACCATAGCGAGAAACAAGGCAAAAATGGGCGTTTTTTGTGCATTCTAGCGGGTTTTGACGAGGTTTTGGGCTGGAAAACCTTGCTGGCATCTGGCAACCCAACCATAAACACAACAAATGTGGTGACGTAATGGAGGTGCAACCAATAGTGTATTGCTTCAAGCGCGAGAAAAAATAGTTTAAAATTACAGCATTCTTTCCCGAAGCAAAGAGAACAGTTCGATGTTTGGAAACAGTTTTCTTCTATTCACCTTATTTTGCACGACAACAAGGGTGACGCCATTGCGTTCGTTTTGTTATCTTACTCCCGTCTGAGAAGGACTTCAACTTCCGGCTCATGAGGGATCTGTGAATTCTGCGCTATTTGAAACGAACGGTAAAATATGTCAGGTAAATGCTCAGTTAGGTGCTGCCATAACAATTGAATAAAGAGGAGAGAACAATTGAACCCACAGTGTTACGAACATGATGTGAAGCGGTCAGAGTGTTGTTGTGGTGCACTTTACGATTTAGCTACACCCACCACCTAAAGACGAGGAGCACCGGAGGCAATAATCGCGGAACGCGCCAAACTTGGAAGTGCCCAACGGCTACGATGATCCAATAAAGAAGTCACGCCGGGTGTTGTCAGATTCAGGTAAGCTAACTTACCTAACTGTTATTTGCTTGTTAGCCTAACTTTAGATTCGTGAAGTCAGTTCTATAAATGCATTTAAGATCAGTAACGTTAACAAGCCGTAAACAAAATACAATGACTCTTGCATGATTACCATTGCCCACATATAACATGTTATTTATTTAACTTTGTGATATTGACCTAAGAGTCTGAATGAATGAATGAATATTCACTCATATAGCTACATCTCTCATTCAGATATTGATATTGACCTATGGCGAGTTAGGAGATTGTGTATACTGTTTCGTTTTTAATTAATGTATCTTTCTCACACACTGTTCTGTTTAACTATGGGTGCCATCATAAATTAATTCTCCATGATCTATTTTAAGTAGCTACTAATGTAAAAAAAATGTTTATGGTTATAATATTTCAATAGATGCATCAATGAGAGTCAGTAATGCAGTGGATAACTATGAGGATGATCACACCCACATTCCCCACAGCTGTGGGAGCAGCACAGACTGACGTTACATGAAGAATCTTACAACGCTTCGAAAAGAATAAAAAAGGGCACATGACTTGAACATTGCGGTAAGTCCAGTACCAGTTATTGTTCTATAACGTGGCTGTAAACCATAGTTCGGTTACAATTATTGTTTTGTCTCTTGCGGTTACTGTGATGGCCAGCTTATTCGAACTGAAAATTCAGTTTTGTGTTTCTTGGAGGTTGTGAATCCATTTAATCGCTTTTTAATTTCAAACTTTACAGGAATCTGTAAAGTGCCTCCATAATTAAGAGAACAACCCACACAAGTACAATCCACAAACCAGGTAAGACTGCTTCTTATATACTATAGCCTAAATGTTAGTTTAATGTACTACTATATGGATTTGGAATGCCAAAACTGAATTTCATTAATGATACCTGCAACTTTCCCCCCCAGAATAAATTCATCACATAATCTGGCTGTGACCACTTACCTCTTCGAAGAATTAAGGTCAACTTTGACAGACGTGGACCCTGAATTTGTAAAAGGTAATCTTAAAGATGTTGTAATCATTTTATTGTCCTCTGTTTTATTTATTTTTATTGCCATTACATTTATTTATGATATGTTTGGCAGGTTGGAAGATGCATTTTGAGACTTTGCGGAGGAAGTATTTTTTGGCTCAGCCTGAAAAGGCCCAGAAAAGAAAAACTATGACGAGCATTGCAAAGAACCTTCAAAGAATATTTTATGTACACTTTAATTTCTGATTTATTTTTCTCGTTTAATTTTGTATATTTGTTCCTTTTTTTGTTGTCCATGTTGCTTATCTCTATTTTGTTTACTTGTTTGCATTTTAATGTATGTTTATAATGCTCTCTCTGTAATGTTCTATTTATTTATATTGTTTACTTGGAATATCTACGTATATATATATATATATATATATATATATATATATATATATGTTCCTTTTTATATTATTGTGTACTTTATTCCGTTACGTCTCTGTCCTTTAAAATGATTGGGTAAAAAAAAAAATAACGAGAATAAAATGTAATGCCCATGGAATGTCCATGATTTTTTTTTTCTTCCTTTGAGATGTTATTACTTCATTTTTTTTCTTGTTTTTGTTCCCCCATTCCTCTGTAATGCTTGTTTATAATGCTATTTGGAATGTGTTGTATACCTTAATAAAAATTTCAGACTTTCCCATTGTTCTTTGTGTGTTAATATATATACATATATATATATATATATATTCTATTTTAATGAATATATTAAAATTGGGGGAGGGAGGTTTGGTATATATTTGAGCAATATCAATCAAATCACCTATGCTATAAGGCCTAGGGTGGGCTGTGTTTAAAAGTAACCAATAAAGTCCCTTTACTGGGTTTTCAATGTGTCCTGTCCTCCAATAGTGGTCTGGGTGTTGGGAGAGAGAATAACCAATCCAGTTTGGTTGGAAGGCAAAAAGGAAGGTGTGAATGTTTCCTGCAAAAAGGTGTGAATTTTTCCTGCAATGGGATTACTTGCCATGGCAACAAATGGCTCTAGCACGGAAGTATACGTCCACAGCATACATCCGATTTGGTATCATTCCGGATGTATGCGGATATATACAGATCCATGGAATTTGACATATCCGGCCACTATACTCCTGGATTCTTCCGAATTTCAGCAGTGTATACAGGAGTATACTGGTCCGGATACACCTATTTTCATGCAGTGGAAAATAATAACAGGGTTGAAGTGATGATCATTGTTTCAAATGGATTTCTTACCTTTAAAATGAATGATATCAAATATAACATCACATAACACATATAACATCAAAAACATTTTATTTTAATAAAGTTGGCAAAAACAAACAAACGTTTTGGTAAGTTTGTAACATTAAATCAAAATCATTAATTAATCAAAAACATCAATCGATCTTTCCGTTTGGTCCAAAAAAAATCCCTTTAAACAGCATAGGCTATGGAAAACTACCTTGCTGGGATCTCATTTTGATGAAATTTACTGTAAATTCAAAACTAAATCTTGTTTTTAGTGCTTAACACTGAACTTTGAAAACAGGACTGTAAGATGTCCATTCATTCTTTATTTAGAAACCCTGGCCCAAACATCTTTTTGAATTTCCATGTGCCGCGATGTCACTGGGTTAGGAGGTGGGATGAGCTCAAGCACATCATCAAAAACATACCAAAGCACATCCTCGCGAGCAGGCCAAAAGAACCTGTTTGGCCCGACACGGTGCATGCATTTTACTTGCACATGTGTTTCATCCACCGCAAGTATTATTCCTGGGAACAAATCTTCATTGTTTGTCAGCACACACCACTTCCCTAGCACCTCTGGGTCTTCCCAATGGATTTGTGTCTGCCTCTGTGACACAGCATCTGGCACCTTCTTAAAAAATCGGAAATGATTTGTGTTCCAACACTCACATTGTAACTGCTTCCGGGTCGAGCACATACAGCTGACATCACGAGACAGTATCTCTCCTGGAGCAAGAGTTACCACTTGATGGATCCTCATGGTAGCTGGGACTGCTGGTAGGTTTGATGGCATCCTTTCAAGTGCCTGCTCAATAATATCACCATTGACAAAGAACAACTTGATCGATGTGTTGGTCTCCAAAAGGGCCTCGAAGAGCTCATGTGCACCTTGGATGTCCCGGCCATGGCTTCCAGACGCTACAAGACTGGACGGGAGGGACAGACCAGGGCGGGGCGGGAAGAATCAACCAGGGTGGAGCGGGAGGGTTTGACCAGGGCGGGATGGGAGGGACAGACCACTTAGTCCTGGATGACCCGGGGGAAATACATAGTCCATCGGGTGGCCAGGGTGGCGAAGAGCCCTCGGGCGGCCAGGGCGGCGAAGACCTTTCTGGTGGCCAGGGCGACGAAGACCCCTCGGGCGGCCAGGGCGGCGAAGACCCCTCGGGCGGCCAGGGCGGCGAAGACCCCTCGGGCGGCCAGGGCGGCGAAGAGCCCTCGGGCGGCCAGGGCGGCGAAGACCCCTCGGGCGGCCAGGGCGGTGAAGACCCCTCGGGCGGCCAGGGCGGAGCAGACCCATCGGGCGTCCAGGGCGGAGCAGACCTCTCGGGCGTCCAGGGCGGAGCAGACCCCTCGGGCGGCCAAGGCGGTGCAGACCTTTCGGGTGGCCAGGGCGGTAAAGACCCCTTGGGCGGCCAGGGTGGAGCAGAACTTTCAGGTGGCCAGGGCGGTGAAGACCCCTCGGGCGGCCAGGGCGGCGAAGACCCCTCGGGCGGCCAGGGCGGTGAAGACCCCTCGGGCGGCCAGGGCGGAGCAGACCCATCGGGCGTCCAGGGCGGAGCAGACCCCTCGGGCGTCCAGGGCGGAGCAGACCCCTCGGGCGGCCAAGGCGGTGCAGACCTTTCGGGTGGCCAGGGCGGTAAAGACCCCTTGGGCGGCCAGGGTGGAGCAGAACTTTCAGGTGGCCAGGGCGGTGAAGACCCCTCGGGTGGCCAGGGCGGAGCTTCTCCCGACCTCCGTAAGTTCTTGGCCGGCCACATCAAAGGCGTATGGCTCCCCCAAAAAATCCTCCTGGTGAGAAGGACCGGCTCAGGAACGGGATCAGACACCGACCCAGGATCGTCAGCCACCAACACCGTAACTGTGACAAAAACAGACACAAACACAGACACAAACACAGGATCCGGAACCGATACAAGCTCCAGCTCGGGGACAGGCACCGGCTCCAGGACAGGTACCGGCTCAGGGACAGGCACCGGCTCAGGGACCGGCTCCGGCTCAGGGACAGGCACAGGCTCAGGGACCGGCTCCGGCTCAGGGACAGGCACCGGCTCAGGGACAGGCACCGGCTCAGGGACAGGCTCAGGTTCAGGGACAGGGACCGGCTCAGGGACAGGCACCTCCAACGTCTTAATCAGACGATCCAGATAGTCCCAGCTCAGAGATACAGACGGGACCTGATCAGTCTTTCGTCGGGCAGACGGGACGTGAACCATTTCTCGCTGGGCAAACGGGACGTAAACAGTCTCTCAAGGGACTGGCTCAAGGACCGGCTCTGGGACAGGCACCGGCTCAGGAACACCGGACAACGGCCTCTCCAATATCCGAGCCATCCGCTCCAGATAGTCCCAGCTCAGGAAGGCAGACGGGACGTGAGCAGTCTCTCGCTGGGCCGAAGGGACGTGAGCGGTCTCTCGCCGGGCCGACGGGACGTCAGCGGTCTCTCGCTGGGCCGACGGGACGTGAGCAGTCTCTCGCTGGGCCGACGGGACGTGAGCAGTCTCTCGCTGGGCCGACGGGACGTGAGCAGTCTCCCGCTGGGCCGACGGGACGTGAGCAGTCTCTCGCTGGGCCGACGGGACGTGAGCAGTCTCTCGCTGGGCCGACGGGACGTGAGCAGTCTCTCGCTGAGCAGACAGGCGTCTCCTCCTCCTCCGTCCATGACGCGGAGAAGCCTGCTCCGAACTGCCTTCCCCTGAACCCGGATCGAAAGAGGCCCAAGATGGAGAGTGATGTTGGCTCTCCTCTCGACCACATCCTCCTCCTCTACAACCTCCCCGGGTTCCACGAAAAATCACCTGGCGGGTTCCCCGGAATTGTCTCCTGTCCCGCTCCGACTCCTCCCTGCAATGAGCCACAAGAGCATAACACTCTTCCAGTGTCATGCGTGGCTCCTCCTCCTTTATCCAGCTGAGTCCTCAAAAGGGTCGGATCGTTCTGTCACGGTAACTTTACTAAAAGTGAAGTGGGAGGACTCAAATGCAGGGAAAAAGGGATTTATTAACAATAGAAACAAAACACACAAAGCAAAAACCCACGAGGGGAAAACAAACTCAATAAACATCAAACTATACTAGAACTAAGATACAAAACACTGACCATCAGCGACTAGGAACAGGGGTGACATAAACAACGATCCGACAAAGACAGCAAACAAGAGGAGACTTAAATAGGATACAAATCAAGAGGGAACAGGTGGGAGAACTCAACACTAATCAGGTAACGAGGTGGGAGGATCAAACAATGACAGAAGCACATGGCACAACATAACAAAACACCCATGTGCTACCAGACAGGACAGACACGTGACATCAGATGCTCCCAAATAGCTGCTGGGCTTTTGTGCTTTGAAGGAGATATTGTGCTGAAGCAGGTCGGTTCTTGCGTACCGCCAACACAAAGAATCCCTGTATGTAGTGTCGCCTGTTGATGAGATGATCCAAAGTGCACTGCTTGTATTTCAGAACTGTACTTGCAGGTGAAGTTCTCTGAAAAATCAATGTGAATTAGACATTCATCAGTGGCCATGCTCTTTCTCAGCTCACGATAGTAGGCATACTGTTGCCTAATATTGAATGAATGCTTCTTGAACTTGCTCAGGTGTGTGTGGAACTGCGTAGCAAGTTGCTCCTGGGTTCCCTCAACAATTTGTTTAACAGATATCTTTACTTTGGGCCCCTCCTGATCATCCATTTTTGCCTTCTCTTCTGTCCCCCACTGAGTATAGGACACTTTTTTTACACTGTCGTACATACTGGAGAGGGGAACTGTTTTATCTTTACAGTTCTCACACTCCCCATACATACAATCCTTGCGAGTGGTATCACAGGACACAGTTTTAGTAAGTCTCTCAAGATCTGAGGTCTCGATCAACTTCAGTTGATAAAGCTTTTCTGCTAGAAAGCTTAAATTTTCATGCAGTTTGCACTGGCATGTCTCGCGATCAGACAAAGATGGGTGCACAACCCAAAAGGGACGTAGGCGGCAAAATGAAGAGTATGAGATCCTCACATTATTCTCTGATAGAAATTTTCTGTGGAGGTTTCTCATTGTGTCTACAAGAAACCTCTTTTGCATCTTTTGCATGTTTCTTGTTATGGTTTGTTTTCTTCCTGTAGTTATCCTGCTGACATCATCTCTGTTAAAGAAGCTCTTTATGTTCTTCTGAATGGATGTATCTGCAAACCTGTTGACAGTCTTTCTGGTAAAACTGACCAGGCTTTTTTTTTTTTGATATTATCTTTTTATTTGGAAAGGCAAAATCCCATCACATACATGAATTACATTTTTAGTAGTTTCAGTGCATAAATAGGGATGTGTTCAACAAGTTTAGTATTGTCCATAATGCCTTTCTGAGTTTTCCTTTTGTGGACCAGAACATTTTTCCGTTAGGAACCGTAACAAAGTAGAACGGAACTGGGATGCACACCACCTTAGGTAATTACCAACATCACATAGAAAGACAGGTCTTCACCAAGCACAAGTACAATCAAATAAAATCAGATCTGATTGGTTTTACATACTCAGTCCATTTGGACCAAATCCTATAAAATTTTTCTTTTTCAACTTTGAGGGAGAAGGATATCTTTTCCATGACATAAATCTCATACACAATTTCAATCCATTCATCAATGTTGGGTGGATCTACTTTTAACCATTTCCTCGTAACAGATTTCTTACTGGCTGCCATTAATATCGTTAACAATTTTTTATCGTTGATATTCCATGTTTCGAATCCTAGATTACCCAAATATACAGTATCAAATTTGAATGGAATGTTTACATTAAATACATTGTTTATGTGTTTGTTGATCTCTTCCCAGTAAGATCTAATTGACTGGCAGTCCCAAAAAATATGGAAGTGGTTGGCTCCATTAGACCCACATAGTCTCCAACAAGCGTCTCCGCAGCCCTGGTATCGTTTTTGGATAGGTGTGATAAAGAATCTTGCAATGTTTTTCCAGCAGAATTCCCGCCATGTGTTTGATCCGGTTGACAACCATTGTAATTGACATATCTTCCCCCAGCTCTCCTTTGTGATTGTCTCTTTCACTTCTCTTTCCCATTTTTCCTTTATGTATTCTGTATTCTCTTGTTTAGATAATTGTATAATATTGTATAGTTTGGAGATGATTTTGTTGCTTGAACTGGGTTTACTTAATGATAAGAATACTTCCAGGAACCCTGACTCATCTGTTCTTAACACCCCTTTAAGATTCCCGTTAAAATAATGTCTCACTTGCAGGTACCTAAAAAAATCCTCTTTTCCCAGTCGATAATCTTTCTGCAGGGTTTCAAAACTCTGGAATGCACCTTTGTGGATAAACGAATAATAAGTAGTTAAACCTTTTGAGTTCCATATCTTAAATCTGCCATCAGTCTTATTAGGTGCGAAGTCTGAGTCATAGGCACACCATCTCATAATTTTTGATACTTCTCCTAATCTGCAATTTTTGACTATTATTTGCCAGGACTTCAGAGAGCTGCCTATTATAGAGTCGTATTGGATTTCCTGTTCTTCTAGTAATTTGTTATCACTTAGTAGGGCTGTTATTGGGATTCTGTTTAACATCGTATTTTCTATTTCTTTCCATGCTGCAGTGTATGTTGGTGAAGACAGGCAGACTAAAGGTCTCAGTTGGGCTGCATGGTAATAATCCTGTAGGCAAGGAAGGCCCATTCCACCCTTCTCTTTTCTTAATTGCAATGTCTTAAATTTTATTCTGGCCCTTTTCCCTTGCCACACATATCTTGCTATCAGTCTGTCCCATTCTAGGAATTGCTTGGATGGTATTTTGACTGGCAGACATTGAAAAAGGTATAGTAACCGTGGAAGAATATTCATCCTGATTGATTCTATCCGGGAGCTTAAACTTAAAAAGGGAATAACATTCCATCTATGAATGTCAGATTTTATCCTTGAATTTAACGGGCCGTAATTAATGTCGTACAATCTTGAGAAGTCCCTAGGTAATAGAACCCCCAGGTATTTAATGGATTTAGCATCCCATTTCCAATTGTACATGGTCTTAATTGAGGATGGTGGGTCATAGTTAAATTTTAATATTTGAGTTTTATTGATATTAATTTTATAACCCGAAATGAAACCAAATTCCTCTAATAATTTCATTAATTTTGGAAGTGTCTGAGTGGGTTGAGTTATACTTATCAATAAATCGTCAGCAAATAGGGCCAGTTTTTGCTCCCCAGATTTCATTGTTACTCCCTTTATATCAGACCTCTGCCTAATCAGCTGACTCATGGGCTCTATAAACAGAGCAAAGAGGAGCGGCGACGCACAACACCCTTGTCTCGTTCCTCTTTCCAGAACGAATGAATTGGTTAGGTCTCCATTGATTTTGATTCTAGCCGTTGGTTTATTGTATAGAGCTGTAAATGTGTCAATTATAATCTTATGGAAACCAAATTTTGAAAGTACTTTATATAAAAATGACCACCTCACCGAGTCAAAAGCTTTCTCTGCATCTAGACTCAATATCAGTGTCTCCAGTTTTTGTTGTGTAATTTGTCTCATAACGTGCAGCGTTTTCCTGATGTTATCTTGGGTCTGTCTTTGTCTAACAAAGCCAGTCTGGTCTTTATGTATTAACATTGGTAATATCAGTTCTATTCTTTTAGATAATATGGAGGTGAATAGTTTATAGTCATTATTTAAGAGACTTACAGGACGATAATTCCCACATTCCAATTGGTCTTTCCCCTCTTTAGGTATGATCGAGATCATTGCTTCCCTCCATGAGGGGGGGGGGGGTATTTTTATTTTCTAAAACCCAATTAAACGTTTTTAGCAGTGTTGGAATTAGTTGATCTTGCATCGTTTTGTACCATTCTGTGGTAAAACCATCAGTCCCTGGAGACTTCCCCCCTTTCATTCTCCTAATTGCTGACTGAATTTCTTCTTTTGTTATCTTAGATATTAATTTTTCATTTTGTTCATCAGTAATCTGTGGGAGATTAATCTGAGCCAGGAAGGCATCGATCTGATTGTCATTGCTTGTCTGTGGCTGGGAATATAGTGTTTTATAATATTTTAGGAAACACTGCTGTATTTTTTCCAGACTAGTTTCTATTTCATTTGTTGCGGAGTTTCTTATTTTATGTATAGTTCTATCCGCTTGTTGTTTTCTTAATTTGTATGATAAAAGCTTCAGTGATTTCCCACCTACTTCATAATATTGTTGTTTTGTGAAAATGAGTTTTTTTTGAATTTCTTGAGTATTTATTTCATCTATTTCTCTTTTTAGTTCTCTAATCTTCTGTTTGTTCTCATCTTTGAGAGATTTTGCATGTTCTTTTTGAAGTCTCCTTAAATCTTCCTCCAATTTTTTAAGTTTTGCTCCCTTAATTTTTTTCTCATATGAGCTTATGGCTATTATTTTACCCCTAATCACTGCTTTTAGTGCGTCCCAAAGAATAGGTGGGGTCACTTCTTCATTGTCATTAATATCCAAATATAACTGAATTTCGTTTTTCAATTTATCTTTAATAATTGGGTTATTCAGAATGTTTGAGTTCAGTCTCCAGAGAGTGGATTTCTTCTTATTGTTCAGATGGACTGACAAATAAATGGGACCGTGATCTGAAATAGTGCTAGCTTTTATTTCACAATTATCTACCTTACAAAGGTCACCCTTAAGCATAAAAAAATAATCTAAGCGCGAGTAGACATTGTGGGCTGGTGAATAATGCGAGTAGTCTCGACTCGTCGGGTTTATCTCTCTCCACACATCCACAATCCCCACTTCTCGCATCCAAGTATTTAATCTCGTGCTAATGTTTTTGGCGCTAGATTTCCCGTTTGATGAATCAATTTTAGGATTTAATCGAATATTAAAATCTCCGCCACATATTAAAATCCCCTGACTTTTTGTTGTCATTAGATCAACTGTATGTTTGTAAAAAGACCAGTCACTACCCGGAGGAACATACACGTTAAGGAGACTCATCACAATCCCTTCTATTCTGCCCGTAACCATAATAAATCTGCCTTCGTTATCCTTGTGTAGTGATATATGTTCGTAATTTACAGCACCGGATATCAGAATCGCCACTCCTCTCCTCCTTCCCGATCCATGGGAAGAAAAATAAACATGTTTAAATCCCGATTTATTCAATTTAGCATGTTCAGTGTCATTAAGGTGCGTCTCCTGCAAAAAGGCAACCTGAATTCTATCCTTTTTTAATTTTGATAAAATTTTCCCCCTCTTAACTGGATTGAGTACCCCATTTATATTAAATGATGCTATCTTTAAAGACCTGTTTTGCATCTATATGATTCCTCCCTTCATCTCATTCAGAAACCTAGTGTGCTTCCCCCTCCCTGCAAGAACCGTCAGGGACTGAACGACTAACATATTAATAAACATAACACCGAAAACAATTTGTCCGTGTGACTCCCTATGTAGGGGTCTATTAACCTGACCCTCTTGAGCCTCGCAGAGTGGCTCGAAGGGAAAATTCCCCCTCCTCATTCCGGAGGGAGAGGCCCTTACCCGCAACGGTCGCGTGGCGAAGCAAAAATAAATAAAATAAAAATAAAGAATAAGAAAGTGAGTCCCGAATGAACCAGTCAATCCTGTCGTAGAACTCCACCACTGATCACATTATAGTTCAAGAAATTTCCAAATTAACTCATCGTCGAATTGGATTAAATCCTTAGGTCTCGGAGGGGGCCGGTGATGATCTCCTGAAAGCTCGGAGTTTCTCCCTGTAGCGTGATTCTGGTCCGGCTTTGAGTGCATCCTTCCTCGTTCGTCTGTCTACTCTCTTCCAGGATAATCGTTGCACCTGCTCCATGAGCGTCTCCGGAGGTCTGGCGGTTGCCGATACCGTGTAGCCTCTTCTCCGCAGGTCCTCGGCTGCTTCCTCGATAGTATCGTAGGTTTTGGTTCCGTCGCCGTGTTTCACCCTTAGCCTGGCAGGGAAGAGGGTCTGGAACTGGACTTTATTTTCCTTCAGCACTTTGCGGATCTCTGAGTATTCTCTTCGTTTTTTGAGAATCAGAGGTGGATAGTCGTGATCCAGGTTTATATGATTTTCTTGCCAGGAAAATCCCTTCTTCTGCCATGCCTTTTGGAGTATTGACTCTTTTGTTTTGAAACTTAAAAACTTAATTATGATGGAGCGTGGCGGTGCATCCGCCGGCGGTTGCGGTCCCGTCGACCGATGAGCTCTTTCGATCTGCAGGCCGGGCATGTCATCGGCTAACTCGAGGCCCACGAGGAGTAAATTTTCCACAAATGAGACCATTGATGTTGATTCTTTTTCGGCTCCCTCCGGCACTCCGTAAATTCGTATGTTATCGCGTCTGGAGCGACTTTCCAGGTCCAGCAGCTTATCCTCCAGCTTGGTATGTATCTTTAGCATAGCAGTAATGACTTCCTCTGTGTTTTGGATTCTTTCCTCTGCTTTCTCAATTCTTCCTTCTGCCTCGTCCAATCTGGTATTGACCTTCGCAATTTCTTCTCTTATTGTTTCTAGTTGTTCTTTATTTTCTTGGCGAAACTCCTTTAATTCTCGCAGAATCAGTCCTGTGTCGGCCATTTCTCCACGTTGTTTGTTAGCTTAAACCTGTTAGCTGCTAATGTTGCTGTGCTCCGTCCTTCTCTCCTTCCCTCTTCGGATATTTTTTATTACTCTCAGTGGTGTTATAAATCTTGCCCCCTTGTCTGTGGTATCTTATGAAGTTATTTATTTGTCTTGAATGGGGGTATTTCTCTAATTATTCTGGTTCAGCCGGGAGCTCTCTCTTTATGCGACCATCTCGACGCTGTTTCAACCGGAAGTCGACCAGGCTTTTGCTCTGCAAAAGGTTTCTGCGTTTCTTTGAAAACCCCAATGCCTGTTCTGACCATCTCCGCAGCCTATACTTTTTGACAATCTTTCCCACTGTAACCTTGGCTAAGATTTGCTTGTCTCTTTCATTTCTGGCATTCTGGTATTTTCTCTTGATGTCAGAAATGAGTGCTTCATGAAGTAGTAAAGTTTTTCTGATTCTGCTGTTCACAGGACAGTTCTTCACCAGTTCACAGACTTTGGATTTTGGAGATTCATTATTTTTTGCTAATCGCTGGAGCCTCTTTTTGTACTTTTCTTTAAGTCTCCTCTCCTTTGTGAGTGCATTTTGGAGTTCTGCTATCTCTTTGTGAAGTTTGTATCTTGCTCTTCGAGATTGTTTCTTTCCCTCCAAATGTTGCCTAAAACAATTTTTTTATTATTATTATTTATTATAGTAAATAATTACCAAAACTGCAGCCAACATTTAAAATCTCACATGGACAAACACCTATACACTTACAGATACAGAATACACTTAGGGCCCTATCTTGCACCCAGCGCAAATGACTTTGTACTCTAAAGCATTTATCATTCCTATTTTGCACCCACACAAAGCTTTTCCCTCCACAGACGCACGCTGTTAAACTTGGGAATGAACTTGCGCTCCCTGGGCGGGTTGGTGCAAAAGGTGCAAATATTCCCTAGTGCTATTTTGCAGTTCCAGAAAACAATTGCGCCACTGACCATAAAAAACCTGGTTTAAAGTCAGTGGTGCATTGCACGTACATTCAGATGCTATTTTAAGCGCGCATGCTTGGCCATAATACAGAGTGTAAACAACGTGCATACACTGTAGATGATTCTCTGAACTACACAGATGCATTTTACTTTTTGCAAATGATACATTATTATAAGGAAAAATATTAAAACACGAGGGAAATCATTGATGTGTAAGCATAAATCTTACGCATTTACCCAAATTATTATGCATGTTCAACCAAAGCTAATTTGGGTGGGCCTAATTCTTCTCTTTCTTTTACAGCCCTGACGAGAACATCGATCTCCTCGGCTGTGAACCGATTGTGAAGCGGAAAAGTTGCAAAAGTGCAAAAGTTTTTCTATCCCGCCGGTAAAATAGCAAGAGCGCCCGAGACCCGGTCACAAAGTTACTTGCGCTTCGTGCTTGATACTTCCATTTCAGATCGTTAAAATAGGGACCTTACTCTCTCTAACATACACTAACTTACAGTCAACTTCATCTAATCTAAATTAACTCCTTACAACTGACCTTGAGGACCCAGATCTAGGTTGCTCTGGATTTTGATTCTCAGGACTTTGTGGAGGGGTGTCGGCATTCTTCAAAGCTTCCCTCTTCTTCTGTCTTTTTTTAGCATCTCTCCATGTCTTTCGCTTATATCGTTTATTTCTATCACTCAGATTGCTTATTTTTTTCTTTTTCCCTGCCTCTGTGTCCCTTTTCCACCTTTCCCGCTCACTCCTGAGATATTTTTCCCTTCTCTCTGGGTCTGCATTCCTTCTTGCTCTGTACTGTCTTTGCCTCTCTGCTGCTGTTTTTGCCATTGTGATGTCTGAAAATATTGAAAATAAAATAGCATAATCGATTATTTCTGACAGTTCATATCACAATACAACAAGTCTACAATTGAGTAATCTACTAAGAGGTCTCGAACATTCAACCCCGTCACAAAGATTCAACCCTGTTACAATAAAAAATGTGACGGGGTTGAATGTGACGGGGTTGAAGTTTTTGGCTAATATTAGCCATAGCTCCTTAATTAGCTAAGACAGTAGCACCACATGGCATTTAGAACATCATAAAATTGTAATGTTTTCCAAAACTACTATTTAATTCTTCTTAAACCGTTGTTTACTATCATTAAGTCATACAACAGAGTTGAAACGTTGAGCCTGACCATCTTAATCTGACAGCGAAAAACATGAAATATAGGTAAGAAAAGAAACTGACACTTGCCTTTCTTTGCAGCATCTTCTTTAAGAGACTTGTGTGATGTCACTTCCTGGATGACATGCCACAGGGACTGATCCATTATTTTTATAGGGGGGTAAATGTTATGGCGTGACGGGGTTGAAAACAAACTGGAGGACGTGTATAAATATTGCATTTTCATATATAATTAATTATTTTTTTTTATATAAATATATATTAGTTAAAGTAGACCAACGTATGATTATATTAGCAGCAACATTTTGGTATTAATTGCACTTTTTATTTGTTTGATATTCAATGAAAATGTAATGATGGTTAGTGAGGACATGCAAAAATGCTTGGTGTCTACTACTTAAGCAACCCAAAATCTTTAAATAAATAAAAAAATTAAAGCAATTGTGTTGCATTATTATGCAAATTCACCTGGTTATATCAATTAACAGCATTAAAATGCATTTTGTGATTTCCTTCAATTGAAAATCTTTGAAGCAAGTTTGGGGGACATGAAGGGCACCCGATTCAGAGAATCACCCAGTAGTGTTATACAGTAAATCCTTGGTGATGTTGCTGATCTGTGGACACTGGATAGTTCATTCACGGCACAATGTTTCTTCCTGGTTTCCACGTCAGCGCTGTTAATAACGGAGAATAACGGAGAAATCCATTAATAACGGAGAAATCTCGCAGCAATGTTATTACTTCAGTGGCGAATTCAAATGTTTTCTTTACTGGATTTGGCTGTGTAGTAACAGTGCTGATGATGAAGATCGGCTCGCGCTGCATTGGTCCAAACTGATAAACGGTCCGTCATCCAAACAACCACACAATAACGAGTAGCTCAGTTTCATTCCGCTTACATTACAAATGCCATTCATGTTGCCATTTGATCTTGGGCAATGTTGTGGTCACGCCAACGTCTCTTACATTATGAACGCGATTGACATGCGCGACGCACCTACATTTGAATAACGAAATGTTGGTCGGCAGGAAAAATGCGTACCGAAAACCGAACCGTTCGGTTCAAAAATGCGTACCGAAAACCGAACCGAAAGCCTCGTACCGAACGGTTCGATACGAATACGTGTATCATTACACCCCTACAACACATATATTGCGCTTCAATACTATGGTTTCAGAGCGCAGCGACGCGCATACCACATGCAAAAGCATGTGAAAAAAACTACAGACTTTGCTAGACCAAAAAGACTGTTAATCGTGTGACAAAAAAAATGAACGGCGTTAAAATGGGTTTGCGTTAATGCCATAATGTGTTTAACTGACAGCCCTAATATATAGCCTTTTTTTCTAATAAAAATGCAAATGTTTAAGTTTGGGCTAACATGTTTCAAGGCAAGAAAAGCTATTGCATTTTTTTTTAATATACTGGGAAATATATCTGGTTTCATGTGATTACAGGGTAAGTGTATTGTACTTACCCAGTAACTACAGGAAACAAGAGGGCAACACCACTGTAATATATGTACCCTGTTATTTAAAAAACAAAAAGCCTATATAATATGTATTGGTACACAATTATTACAAAAGGGAACCAATTTTGTTGGTACCAGTATTCTCGCTAAATTGCTCCTAAAGGTAAGATTTTTATATATTAATAGTAGGATAAGTACCCCTTAGTTCTATAATACTGGCAGTATAATTTTTTTAATCCTCCTGGTTGTTACCCCTTTATTCCTCAAACTTTATATTGTTCCCTTATACTTATGCAAGTATGTTATAGGTACACTATAATTACAGAAAGTGACTCTGTAAATTCCTCTTAATTACACAGTATTTTCCTGGTTGTAATCTAAAGCATTATCATTTTTTTATTATTGATAAAATCACAAGAGGAGACATTTTTCTCCCATTTCAAATTGACCAAAACCCTCCGGAGGGAAAACAAATCCTTTCACAGCCTAAAAGAACATGTAAGGCAAGACAGACTACAACTTGCTCTTTGTTGAATGAAATGGTAATAATAATAATAATTAGAAGTGAGATCTCAAGAATAAAATTATATGAATTAAATAGAGTAAGAAATATCCCGCATCCTTAGAAAATATTAACAAAATTATAGTTTAATAGTGTTTATATATTTATAAAACGGTTAGTTTGAATCCATGACTCTGATTGGTCAAAAGCTGTGCTTTATTCACGATAAAACACGGCTATGACAGCTTCACCCAATGGTTCTATTGATCGCTGCGTGACACTGCGGTTCAATGTTGTGTTTATTTGAGCTCTCATGGATTTTACACGTTGGAACGTTGTTGCTGTTCACGGCTGCACCAGTCTGTCTTTGTCTTCTGCATTACACTTCCCAGGAATCTCTTGTCTCCATACCTGAACTTGCTCCCTCATCAGCCACCTGTTCCTCGTCTTGATCATCTGTGTCACCTGTTTTCACATCGTTATGTTTAATTCTGGATTGTATTTAGTTCTCCCTGTTTCACTCAGTCTTTGTCGGTCGTTGTTAATGTCTACATGGAGTTGAGTGTACCTGTTTGCCTGTCTGTACCTGTTCCTGTTTGAATCTGAGGAAACCTTTGTATTGAAGCTTTTGCCTCAGCCTGTTCTTCTGCCTGCACCCAACCGTGACAGCTAACGTTTATGTTCAGCTTGTGTTCAGCCAAAAAATAATAATAATAATAAAATTTAATAAAAAAAAATCAGTACCTAAGTGGCTAACTGACAAAAGCATGATTTTACCTGCACAAATAAAGAGAAGAGACAGAGAGTGTGCGTGTAGAAATCATCTATGTGTGAAAGAGCTGTTTGCTGCCTGCAGGTATTCCCTCAGATCAACAGATAACAGACAATAGTCCCTCAGTTATTAAGAATGTGAAGACCAAAAAAAAGAAGGACTGGTAACTGTAGATATCAGCCACACCTGTTGTATTACTGCTTACCTTTATGACTCATCCCACATATATGCTTATTACAATACATGAAATTAATGTTGTGTTGAGTACTGTAGAAACATGTGTCTGATCTAAAGCATTAATTCAGGACCAGCAATACACTTTTAAAACAGGATAAATTAAAGATGATCTGAGCAACTTTCTTTTTGCGTATAAAACATCCCTATTACCTGAGAAATATCTCTGAAATATCTGAATAAAGAACATCTGTTGAAGTATGCAAATGATTAAAGTTAATTATTGGCTGAAATCATGTTAACACTTGACAGTTAGTCTGACTTTAAGGGGTGGTAACACTAACACTTCTCATTCCTTTAGGCTCTTGACATGCCAACCCTGGACAAAAGTGTGTGTGTTGGAGGAGTAATCTGAGGAATGAGTTGTAAAGAGATTAACAGGTCTGACGTGTCGGATTGTGTCTCAAATGATCAGTTATTCTCTACATGATCAACTTCATGAGGATAATAATGAGTAAAATAATTTTAGAGCCGAGGAAGGAGATGTTGACACAAATCTAACAGAATAAAAAAATACATGGAAACTGTGAATAATACAATAACTTATGATATTTAATTTTCACTGCATGCATGATAAAAAGATTGAGCAGAAAGAAGAGCCTGTGTTTGGATGTAAAGTGTTATTGTGTGTCAAGGGTCTGTAAAATTATTAGAAAACATGAGATTAGTTTCCACTGTTATGCTTATCCACCTTATACCTGACGACCTTACTGCGTTTTGAAATTATGGGTGGCACATCCGGTTTGGGGAACTTCCATTCAAAAAGACTGAAACAAATCATTTCGAATCATATGGTTGCCTTACAAATAAAGATGATCCGCCAGTTTGACTGGATGAGCTGTTATTTTTCCTTCATGATTTATTTTCAGACATCATGAGAATAATGTTGTACATGGTATTGTAACAAGATACCATGTTATAACAAGATGAGCTCTTTTCAGTTGCTGCTTTCTTTTCCCCATGATAATTTTTATTTTTTCTTTGCAATCCTCTGTAAAAAAAAAAAAAAAAAGGACAACATATACGGAACATTTGTCGTCTGTTCTCACAAATTTATATTCCATTAATAATTCACTGGAACGCACGAAGCATCTATCGTTTTTCTCCTCAATTCCTCATGTCTCTTTCCAGGTTTGTTTTCACGGGTAAATGCAATTTATTATAATCTGTCAAAATGATGGAAATCACTTTGATATAGTGTCACGTAATGCTGGAGTTAATGAACATTTTTGATTACGGCTTGTTATACAATAAAGATATTTGCATATTAACCAAAGAATCATGCTTATGGGGCTATTTTTGGTCTGTTGAAAGTTCCTTGTTGATTCTTTTACACTTTTAAATTTTATTTTAATGTTTTACCTGCACAAATAAAGAGAAAGAGACAGGGAGTGTGTGTGAAGGAATCATCAATGTGTCACAAGACCTGTTTGCTGCCTGCAGGTATTCTCTGAGATTAACAGATATAACAGTCCTTCAGTTATGTTAAGAATGTGAAGACTAAAAAAAGAAAAAAAAAAATGAGTGGCAATTGATGTATTACTGTCACATGTCTGTCCTGTCTTGTGATGATATGGGTGTTTTGTTATGTCGAGCAATGTGTTCTTGTCGTTATTTGATCCCTCTCAAATGAAACTTACACGCGTCAACACGCTCCATAGTAGTTTATACATTTAGTAGTTTTTGTTGTATTCATTATTGTGGTATAACACAATATTTATATATTAAACATATAAAGAAAAACAACTAAAGACAGTTGAATGAATAATTTCTTGTTTATTCTGCTTTTCTGTAACTTGCTGCCCAGAACAGAACCAACATTCAAGTAAATATTTAAAATGTGTTTCTGCATATCAAAAATAAAAATCACTCTTTCTGTCTCCATCACTACACTGTCGTTCTCCTTCTCTGTTTCCGTTTGATCATCTTCCCCTATTCCATTTTCATCCTCCTCTTCATCATCATCATTATCCACCTGGATATTTCCATCTGACCTGTTGAAAGTAAGCTATCTAAATTATAAAATGATAGGGTACACTGCACTCTGCAAGCTCTGTGGTCCGTTTCTGGATCGGCTAACAATACCTTCTCCTTGCCGTGGAATTTTGTAAGAAGGACATTGAATCCATATGGACCCACTTCTTTTTTTCACTGGCCCCTTCTCCACTTCTGCCCTGTCCTTCTAACATCATGTAAAAAAGGTACAATGTTGTTATTAATTGTTGTATGTGTATTACAGTTATTTATTCATAATATATCATACTTACACCAAATATTATAACATAATATATTGTTAAATATATTATTAAAGTGATTTAAGTGACCAGAGCTTTGCATGTATTCTATTAAAAGTTCAAGTTTGCAAGCAAATGAATGGACTACGTTATCACTATTCACAACAAATGAATGAATGACATTAGCAAAAGAGCTATTGTTGAACACAATACTGTACACTTTCGTCCACGCAGTAGGAAGAGACTGGGTTGGAACAATCTGAGAGGGAAAAATCACATTAATAGTCATCAACACATCAGAATCATATCTCGCATAATTACTACTATTGATTTAGGATATAATGTTGCGTCTAATAAAATGTAAAATAAAGATCAGTACAGCATGTGAAGTGTGTTTATGACCATCAGCCGAGCAAAGTCAAGATCAAAACCAGCTGGAGCAATTTTACATCATGCTTTTATATGAAAAGCGCATTAGTGGACTTGAAAATATATTATCCTGGATATATTGAATAAGTTATGAATAGAGGACAGACTGTCATGGGCATAGAGGAAATGCAATTTATAATTCCCTTTAAAAAAACAGGAAAGGATTCTTCATAAAACAGGTTTATGTGACGAGTGTCAGGAGCAGAAACTAAAACATGTATATGTCCTAATACAAAACAAAAGGATTGAATGTATAATAAATACAAACCTCAGGATGTCAGTCATTTACAATATCCAGCATCTTAGATAATATTCCAGAAACAGGGAATATAGCAGATGCTCACTGTTGAAATGTCTATTTAAGAGGTTTTAAACAGGATTTATAGATATGTGTGGTGTAATATCCCGCTCCAGTGCAGGTGTCGCTGTGACACTGTTCAGATGTTCCAAACCCTCCTGGAAAACACACGAAGAACAACAAAACGAAAACGAAAGGAACAACTGTTGACACCTACATCAAATCCAGTGAGCGACAGTTTAGAGGTGCGTTCCATTTCACCGTAAGTGGACTGCGAAGTGGACTTCACAGGGTATTTCGCCATCTTAAGTGAGATTCCAATTCGAAGGGAACAAACATGTTCAGATCGAAGGGCACTGCAAACGGCATAGGGAATAAGGGAACATCGATACATCACTTCACAGGAGATATACCGTGTTCAGGGAGTAGGGAGCAGTGAACACTGCGTAGGGACCCTGTTGAATGGAACGCACCTCTAAACTGTCGCTCACTGGATTTGATTTCATCTATGATTCAGGAAACATGTCTACAGATGTCAATTTAGCACAATGCCTACCAAATCTAACAACACTCGCGGACATTTATGTGTTTAATCCACAATCCATCGAGACCAGCAAGAGATTCTGAAAAGGACGCGCGGACTGACAACAAGGGTTCCTGAGGCAAAAACACTGATAAACTCTCTTCTTAGTGGACAAGACTGCAAGTAAAGCCTGGCTCACACTACAGGAGTTTTAAAATCCTAACAGATTTTGAAATCTGGTTGCAGCTCACACTTAAAGAGAATCTTTGCAGATTTTCTTCCCTCAAAATCTTAAACATGCTCACACTACAAGATTTGAAAATCGTGGTGCATCACACACTACAAGATATTTGTAAGATTATCTTGCCAGATTTAGCACCTCAAAAAAAAAAAAAAAAAAGCACCTCATCACGTGACAGGGTCTCACGGGGAAACGGATGTAAACAAAATGGATACTGTGTCGCGGCAACTTGCTGTATTATGATTAATACTTATTCTTTGTAGCAATAAAAAACAAAAGAAAAACAAACGAGCGTGGACGAGAAAATGGTTGGGGAGACGGGATCAGCATGGATTGTCTGTTCTTCAGCGAGAACACGAGGTATGATTTTTAACCGTTTTAAAATGTCGAAGTAGTGCGCTAGTAAGGACTAGATTGTTTTCAGTTGTTTGACAACATGTTAGCACTAGTTTTAGTTTATAGCGCTAGTACTACTTCACTGATACTCAATTTCATTTACTCTTATTTCAATTTCTCTCAGATTGTTACTGTATCCTAATGATATGTTTTTTTATCAGTTGATATTATGGACTCTATATACATGTTTTAAAAAATTATGTTAAACGTTGAAAAGCTTACATTAACTATGAACTACACTGAATGAAATTGAATAGGCTAATAATGATTATACAAATTGTTAACAATGTGAGTAGGAACCAAAAACAAAATTTCTGCTTTTAAATGCTAGAAGCTCAAGACATTTGTTTGTTTGTTTTTTGCCAGTGTCACTCAAATGTGGAATATATATATATATATATATATATACTTATCAAGGGTTAAGCTTATTAAAAATGTGTTTTTTTCCCCTTCTGTATAGTTGGAGGACAGATCAGGCTTCAAAGACCTGCTGCGGGTGACATCAGATGAATTTGAAATCCTGCTAGGGAGAGTAGAACCACTGATCACCAGGCAGGACACCAAGATGAGGCGGGCAATTACAGCCAGGGAGAGGCTCTCCTTGACCCTCAGATTCTTGGCAACAGGTATGTATTTATAACAAATGTTTGTCTCTTGTGTTTTCAGTTTACAGTAATTAGGGCCCCAGCACTGAAAGCGTCTGCGTTGAACACCAAACTCAGTCAACATGATGTCAATAAACATTGAGGATGCTAAATTGTGCTTGGGTATTGGATATCTCAAATGGTGTTGTCATGGATTGAGATTAAATTAATGACAAAACATGGAAAGAGGAAAACACGCAAATGGCTTTGATATAGTGCTTACATTTACCATTTTAAACCTGTGATATTTTTAACTATCGAAATTATTTCTGAAATTAATTCACTATATTTTAATCACATAAAAATTGTTTCTGTTGAAGGTGAAACCTACAGATCATTGAGTTTCCAGTACCGAATTGGGGCCACTACTGTATCTGATATAGTGAAGGACACATGTGCGGCACTACATCAGGTTTTGAAAGATGATTTTCTAAAGGTTAGTATTATATTCTTATAAGTATCACAATAACAAATATTATACCATGGTCTGGGTGAATACTCGATTCTGATTGGCTGCAGGGTGTCCGTTAAAAAGTGATATAGGACACCTAGTAAAGTAGTTCTGGCGAAACTGCCTGTTTACCATTCGAAATTAATAAATAAATGCGCTGCCTACAACGGCTGTGAGTAACCATAGCAACAGGCAGTCACATGCTCTATCATCTAGCGTTAGATATTATAGCCTAATACAACATTGAACGACTTCGTGCTATTTCTTTTAACATTTATGGAGAATGTGGCAACTTTGACGACTGGTATGCTGCTGAAGAAAGAAAAAATGTAAATAAAACGGAGAAAATTACACCGCTGCTGCTCTGCTCCATTGAACTCTATTGGTAACGACGGAACTTGCGACCATAGTTGGCTAACGATGCTTTCGGGAAACGCACCCCTGAATGAGACCCTGCGGGAGTTTTTCGCAGCTGTCCAGACAACCAAGGCAGGAGAAGGCTCAACGTTACAGCGTTTCAAGCCTAAGGAGCCTGAGGCAAATGACCCTCTCTTTGATCTGATTCATTTATTGCCCTCTATAACGTTAAGCGCAAATCGCTGGAGCTCAGAGCTAATTGTTTTTTTTTATTGTTTGATTAATTGTTTTATGTGTAATAATAATAAAAAAAACTATGCCTACCTTTGTGTTTCATGAAAAAAAATGCATTTGTGAACCTGAAGGGATACGAGCTAAGCGGACTATAAATATCTCCGGTTGCTAAACAGTCAGGCAAGGCAAGTTATTATTTGTAAAAACTAGATTTAGCCTAATTAAAATATAAACTAATGTTTTAAAAATGTTTTATTTGGCAAGTGACCATGGTATAAGCGGGTTAATGCCCTCCGAGGTGTCCGTTGTCAGGTTTTAATGGACTTCGGCGGAGGCAACCGGCCTCCGCTGCGCGTCGGCCGGTTTACGCCTCGCCGTCGTCCATTAAAACCTGACAACGGACACCTCGTCGGGCATTAACCCTTACTTATGACATACATTATTTACAAATATGAAGACAACCAACATAGTTTGAAAATGACAAACTAAAAGTGGAGAAAACACAAACATAACAGAATGTATTGATGTGGTGGGCATAATTTTTAACTTCATTAAATTTAGAAGTTCAGTATAGGTGGGGTTGAGATTCAATAGTTCATCTACTAAATCAGGTGAGGAGAAATCTCTCAACTTGTAAATACATCTATCATTCTGCTCTTCTTTTTGCAGACACCAAAATCAGAGGATGAATGGCGAGCAATTGCTAAGAACTTTGTTGAAAAATGGCAATTTCCACATTGCCTGGGTGCCCTTGATGGCAAGCACATCTACATTCAGCCCCCAGCCCACAGTGGTAGCACGTGGCACAATTATAAGAACAGATTTTCTGTTCTTATGATGGCAGCTGTTGATGCGAATTATAAGTTTATTTACATCAGTGTTGGCACTCAGGGCAGGGTCTCGGATGCTGGAGTCTTTGCCAATTCTGACCTGAGGAAAGCGCTGGACAAGGGGCTCCTAAATGTTCCTCCTCCAGAAGAGCTTCCTAGATCAGATGTTTTACTGCCCTATATGTTTGTGGGGGATGAGGCTTACCCACTAAGAACAGATCTGATGAAGCCCTACCCTTTCAGGCAGCTGGACCACAACCAAAGGGTTTACAACTACCGGCTCTCACGGGCACGCAGAGTTGTAGAAAATGCCTTTGGCATTCTCGCCAATAGGTTTAGAGTTTTTCGCTCCACAATCCTCCTTCACCCAGACAGCGTTACAAAGATCACCCTTGCTTCAGCATGCCTCCACAACTTCCTTTGTGAGCGCCATTCTGAGGCCTACATGCCACCAGCACTGGCAGACTGGGAGGATGCTGACCACAGAGTCACCGAAGGAGCATGGAGGAGAGATGGCCTGGGGGCCATGCAGAATTTGAAAGCTGGAAGGGCACGAAACTCCACCCTCACTGCCAAGCAGCAACGTGATGTACTGAAGGATTATTTTACGTCACCTGCTGGCCAGGTGCCATGGCAAGAAGACTACGTTTAGAGAATTGATGAACAGAAGTGTTGGCTAGATGTAGCACAGCAATGTATTTTTTTTGGTATTTGTTTGTTCTGCTGTAAAATGCTTTATTTGATTCTGCTACCATAACAATTCATGAAATTTTAAATATTGTAATTATTTAAAAACAAACTATAATTTAGACTCACAGCATGTCTATTTGCTATTATTAAAATAAAGACAGTATGCATGATTAAATTTCAGTTTTTATTTAATTATTTTCAGAAAAAAAGTATTAAACTGACAACTCAACATTTTTAAATATTTAAACATTCATACAACTATCAAATGCTTTGACTTTGAACTACACATCTGCTACAGTAACTTCAAATTCCATAGGCATACATTTCATCTGTTAAAGGAACATACTAACTTTTTGGGACTTGAGCTGGTTCCCCGTATCCCTCAGAGTTAGATAGGTGCACACATACCACTTCTCATCCCTCTGTGTGTGCCATAACTCTGTCTGATGCACCCACCGCTAGCTTAGCTTGGCACAAAGACAGGAAGTAAACGGCTCCAGCAAACATATTGTTCCCAATAAGTGACAAAATAATGCCACCATTTTCAGCATATGTTATGATTTGTTTAGTCACAGTAGGTTAAAAGATGGGTGTGTCCAAATGACCTTGTTATTTTGTACACACTGTGACTATACAAATCACAACATACATGTTATGTTGTCACTTATTGCGAACAGTATGCTATCTGGAGCCATTTACATCCAGTGTTTGTGGTAAGCTAGGCTAGCGGTGTGTGTGTGTCAGACAGAGTTACAGCACACATGGAGATGAGAAGTGGTATGTGTGGACTTACCGAACTCTGGGGGATACGGGAAATAAGCTAAAGTCCCAAAAAGTCGGTGTTTTCCTTTAAAGGGATAGTTCACCCAAAATTTAATATTTTGTCATAAACAGGTTTGGAACAACATGAGGGTAAGTACTGACAAAATATTAATTTTTGGGTGAACTATCCCTTTAATGAAGTTTTGAGCATGTGTGATGAACTTTGTGTATATCGTACTAGATATTTTATTTGCTACTACTCCTCCAAATCTTCTAACATCCTGAAAAAGTTTTGAGGCTGAGCAGGACCCTGAGGAGGCATGAGCTGATGGTAGTGTTGATGTTGTGGCTGTGTGTATACAGGGATTGAGGAGAGTGTTTGTGTAGGTGCGAGAGGCGAGTATGTAGCTGGTGGAATGTGTGAAGATTGTGATGGAGTGGACTGGTCAGCCTCCTGGGCCTCAAACAAAATATTCATTATTTTTTTCTTTGCCCTGGTCTGTATGCTAACATTTTTAATAAATTTAAGTTCCACAGCCACTTGATTTCCAAATGAAATGAAAGGATCTGGAGTGGCCAGAGCTGAAGTAACTTGCTGTAACAAATTAAGCTTCTGTCGCTCAACAGAATCTGCGTCACCTTTGCGACGTTTCGATCCCGATTTTGGAGTGGGAAAGGAGGTGGTCAGTTCTTCACCCATTTGTTGGGTAGAGGGATGTGGTGCTGTGGTTAATAAGATAAAATAAAATTAAGAGAAATCACATTGTTATTACAGCACAGAAGAGAATCCAAAGATCTTGCATTTAGAAAATAAACAAACATATCAGAGCAAATAGTAGAATATTTATAAATGATTAAATATCCCCATATCATTTAAAAGAGTAATAATATGCAAAGAATAATCAATTAAATAAATTATTTGAATAAACATGTTATCATAACATTGACCATTTTGGGTACACCAGTGAAAATGTCACTGCTTGATCTGTTTTGTGCAAACTTGAAAATAGGACGGCACCCTGAATGAAAAAACAACTAATCGGTCATCACTTTTTCAGCAATTTATTAGTCTTTACAGCTACAAATGTTATTTTACCTGGTGCCTCAGATGCATTTATAGTGTCCTCATCGCTTGTGGGGTCATCCATGTCCTGCCCATCAATCAGGTCTTTGACAGATTGATCAAGCTGAAAAACAAATTTATGTCAGCGCAAGTATTTAAAGGATTTACTCACTCCAATGCCATCCAAAATGTTCATGTCTTTCATGCCAAGATGTTAATGTAAAAAGAAAAAAAAGTTTAAGGAAAACATTTTAGGATTTTTCTTCACACAATGGACTTCAATAGGACTTTAATAATTTTAACTTTGTTTCAAAGGACTTTAAAGTGCTTCAAAGGTCTCTCTTCGATACTAGCTGAGGTATAGGTCTAGCGAAACTATTGAATTTCATTTTGTAAAGAAAAATCCTGAAATGTTTCTCAAAAAAAAACTTATTTATGTTCCACTGAAGAAAGACATGAACATCTTGGATGGCATTGGGGTGAGTAAATTATTAGGAAATTTTCATTTTGGGGTGAACTAATTCATCAATTGATCAACAATACAGCCAAAACAATTGCATTAAACCAGTTTACTGTATTGTAGCAAATAATTATACACTGTGCAAATATCTACATTAATAATTCACTTAAGCACACAATATTCCTGTCCATAATACTGCTCTGCTTACACTTGTCTCACTGGGGCGTTGAGCAACATGTTTTTTGAGGAAATCCAAATTCCTCAACAGCCAAGCCTGCTTATGAGTAAGCCCTTTCTCCCCGCTCCCACTTGGTTTGGGTTTGAGAAGCTTGGTGTATTGTGTCCGTAATGTTGTTGCTCTTGTTTTCACCTCCTCCACTGAAAATATACACTGACACTTAACTTAAGTGTTTCCTCTCTAAATTCAGCTGAACTAGTATCATTAAATATCAGAATTATTATTCAAACAAACTATGTGCAATGTTGTTAGACCTGAATGTAGCAGATGATCATTGCCCTAGATCTAATGTTTACATTTGCCAGCTAGTGCGCTAGCAACTTGCTACACTCACCTGGTAGGTTTAATTCTGAAGCGATCTCTCCCCAGCTCTTCTCTTTATCGTTCCGGTTGTGGTAATCTTTTGAGGAGACATTAAATATGCACTCGTACTGTTGTCACATCTCCACCATCCGTTCCTCCATCTCCGTTGTCCACCGGACCCGTACAGCTGCTGCTGCTTTCGCGGTCGCCATTTTAAAAAGTTACTGTCACTTCCGTCTGTCTCTCATTGGCTATTATGGAAGTACTGACGTAGCATAGTCGCTTCACGCCCGATTTATAATCCTAGATATCAAACATGTTTGATATTATCGGGGCGGCCCCGATGTGTCTGCGAGCAGATCGGGAGGTGAAAGATTCGATCTGAGAACGCCTCACATTAACAGATAATCTGTGCCGAACATCGGAACCGATCGAGGTCCTCGACAAGATTTTTTTCTCAGATTCTCGTGAGGGGAAAATCGGGCTTAAATCGGGCTAAAACTCCTGTAGTGTGAGCCAGGCATTACTCCGAAATGAAATCCTCTGCGGGGTCAAACGCGTTCTTCAAAATGCAGCCGTTCGTCGTCCGAGTTGCAGGAATCTTCCTCAGAGGAAAAGGTTTAAAAAGACATATGTCTCGTGTCTCTGTGACAAGTATTGAGTGAGTAAGAGTGTATTTTTCGGAGGTGTTTTAGAATGGACTTCACTGAAAGAGAGAACGCAGAACGCGCATCATGTTTATTATTGTTTATTTGGCGAAGAACACAACACTTTGTTTTTATTGTGAGGTTCCACAAAAAAAATACACACTTCACAGGATCGAATGATGTATAACACTTATATGTAAGATAAAAATCAACAGAGTAATTTGAGTCTTTTTTGCACTGATAAGGAAAAAAGTGTGCTTATATCGCGGGCGATATGGTCGACCCCAGGGGGTTAAGGAACAAGCGATTGAGTTTTTAGATACAACGGTGTATAAGGGACCGGATTTTGGTTCCACGGGACGGTTGGATTTTAAGATGTTCTTCAAAGAGATGGATACTCATGCTCTGTTACACCATCAGAGTTATCATCCCAGACATACATTCAGGGGTATAGTGTTACATCAGCTTCTCAGATTTAGGAGAATTTGTTCAAGAGAGGAGGATTTTCAGGAGGCTAAACGTACATTGTTTCGGGCGCTCTGGTCAAGTGGTTATTCGAGGTCACGGCTGAGAGGGATTGATAAGGAACATTGCTGGTTGCAGGTAAACCCTGGGCCGAAACCTTCTAGAGGGGATAAGGTTTTAGTTCCGGCCATTTTTCCATATACTCCAGAGGCAAGTAGACTGAATAAAGAGATCAGGGACAATTTCAGAGAGACACTGGCAGACATTCCAGAGGGACAGGACATTGCTCTCCTTGCAGCCTACAAAAGGAATACTAATTTGCAGGATTTACTGGTTCATAGTCGACTTCCTGGGCAAAAAGGAAGGAAGCCACCAGCAATAAATAGACCCAGGGTCATTAACCCTTAAAGAGTTTCTGTATCCTGGGGGATACAGACATTTAACAGGCTGTAGGGGGATGGGCTATGGGGTGAGGGGCATTATGTGGTGGCAGTTGATGAGAAACACTGATGGGGGGATGGATCATGTTACCAGGTCATGTGACTTTATGCTAAGATTCCATTCATTTGTATCAAAATCCAAAATGGCAGCATTTGTGGACAATCACACTGGCCATGAGGTAAGTCTTTTTATATTTTTCATGTTTAAAATATTTTAGAGTGATTTTGTTTTAGAAAATAGTTTTTTAAGGATAGTTTTACATGGTATTGTTAATATTTTTAAAATAATCTTTGATTATCAGGCATTGAATGTCTGTATCCTGGGGGATACATTGCCCGTTTAAGGGTATTTGACAGGGCTGATCACTCACAGATATTCTTATGTTTTGAGGCCTGTTCTCTACAGATATTGAATAGGATAAATGTTTTTAGGATTACTTTTTACTTTTTTACTTTAGGATTACTTTTTTATTTTACTCTCAAATGTGTATTATTGATGAATTCAACATGTACACATGTTTTCAGGGAATTTCTGTCAGCAGTTTCTACAGTAAAAGAAAGAGAGAGGTGAAGTCTGTAGTTTTGCCACCTGATGGTTCATCAGATTAAGAAGAGGGATCCAGTGAGGAAGTCGAGGAAGATGAGCTGTATAGGCCTACAGAGGGACTGTGTGAGGATGACAGCAGCAGTGACAATTTGAATGGCAGCTCTAGTGATGAGGCAGAGGAAGGAGCAAAGCAGAATAACCAAGCAAACCAGAAAAAACGAGGGAAGAAGTTTAGGTAATTAGATAATTAGGTAATTTAGGTAATTAGGTCATTTATATTTTTAAAGGAGTATTTCAAATTGTTATGTGAAAGATCTAGTGCTTTTGCTGTATATATTGTATCTGTAAATGAGTGGAGGGAAGATAATACTTTCTCTATTTTACACGCACGCACTAACACTCTCTCACGCACGCACGCACACACACACACACACACACTCTCTCTCTCTCTCTCACACACACACACAAACACACTCTCTCTCACACACATGCACACACACACAAACGCATTTTGAGAGCGTTATATGTTTAGTCAGCATGTCTGCAGGTGTCAGGGCCACAATTCTATAAGAAAAGATAATATAAACATAAAGAAAATATTTCGCTAACGAAAATGGTTTCAAACAAAGCATCACAGTGTTTATTGATTGAATTTGCTTGTAAACGATTCACTGACCGCCATTCAAAAAACATTTCTTACTTTTTTCTAAATGAATCATCTGTTTTGAATGAAAAGATTGAATAAACCAACTATTTTATTAAGGCAGTGGCTTGCCGCCATCTAGTGGCAAAGTACCATTTTCATTTTTTCAATATTTCATATTTCTGTATTACAAATTTGATATTTGATACATTAGTCTCATACGATATTTGCAAATTGTAAGTGCTGTGTAAAATGCATCTACAAGTGCTCCTTCAAAAATATAAGTGTAGAGCCATGTGTTTTAACTATAGGCCTACTTGGCTTTTAGTGTTTGTGTTTGGATTATGTATAAAGTAAAAATAAGGTAGCCTATAAAATGTAATATGTGCATGAAGAATGGGTTGAGTTTTTTTTTTGTTATTATAGAGATTTTTTAGTCACCTCTTTTTATCTATTCTCACAAAAATTATGTTGTTAAGTGAATGCTATTTATTAAAACAATAATAGAGCTGAGCTTGCTATTTTACCATGTCTGAGATGAGTCAGCAAGAAAAGAAGAGGCCATGTGACATTGTGATTTTTACTTTTTACTAACAAGAAATATTCACCTTGTTAAAAAAACAATAAAAAACAATTAAAATTTTTTATTTAAAGTTTATTCCTTGTATTGTGACACATACATGGATTTCTCTGGGCTAAGCCCCGGATATCCACTCACCCTAGAACTGCCCCTGCTATCAAAGGCACTATAGCAAAGCCAGCTCTTGACCAGGACAAAGTTGTGATGATCCTGGGTAAGTAAAATGTCCTTTTTTTCTTTACACAAACATGATGTTGCAGTTACAGTGCAAAATTGTAATAATGTTATCACATATGATAAGTAGAATTTACAGACACAGGACAGAAAAAATTTCCTGATGTTCCAAAAAAGTTCATCAGGGCAGCACTGAGAGAAGAATGATGAGCACATTACAAGTGAGGTAACAATTTGTCTCTCTCTCTCTCTCTCTCTCACACACACACACACACACACAGTCCTCTGTTTCTGACGTGCTCTCTGCTCGGCACCGCTGCGGAATGAAGATGAAGAACGTGCTGAATCTGATTATAACGAGAGTGAAGCGAACACGAATTTGTGTTGCCTACATTAATCAAACATTATTAGGGAGGCTAGGAAGCCCCCTTAAAAAGGGCCTAGCTGATTAGGGCCGTTTCTCAATATGCATCCTTGTCTGTACTTGTGTTCTGGTGGACTTGTGAAACGTCATCAGTCGCTGCCCAAGTACTGTCTCAATACACAAGTTTGCATTTTGGAAAGAACGTTAAAGAATCCCGGAAGTATTCTTGACACGCCCATTTTACAGAGGATGCATCAGATGGTAACTTGTGTGAACTTGACGGCAGAAATATCCCAGCATTCAAGGAAGGAGCGGGGAGCAGAAAGGCAGAACAACAGTAAGTCGCTTTTGTACATTTTCGTATGCTATTTCATCACTGAATTCACTTCTGATATCATTTGATGCGAGAAAACTGTATAGATTTCAATTATTGCCATTTTTACGAAAATTTATGGTGAATCGAAAATATGCTCAAACGTTTTCGGTAGTGAAGAATCTCCATAAGTGATGTGTAGCTAGCAAGCCAACCGGCCAGTCATGCTAAAAACTTGTTTTACCCCAGTCAAGAGACCATAGCAGCAGAGCAAAAATGGCAAAAGAAAGCCAGACCCACAACTGTAAGAAAGTTTTACTTTTCTTACCACTGTTATTACATAATTGCATTCTAATTAATGTGATAACATTCTCATTTAAAGGTGCCATATGGGATAATTTAGGTAAAAATATCAAAAAAATTAGCTACACGCATCATAAGAATGAGATGAAATAAGTGCAATGATGTCATTAAAAAACTGACAAGCTATAGTGCTGCCAACATATAAACCTAAATTAGCATGCTAAATTACTAGCCCCGGCCCGGCAGGTGTCATAATACCAGTTTCGGCCATGGGATGCGGTATGCGGGTGGGCAACATTAACACCAGCCAAACTGCAATACTCAAAGTTAGTCGCGCCGGCTTCTGTGTACTTGAACCTGATGTCAGTCGTGTGGAAATACAGCCCACTACTACATTTTAGTTCAGGGAAGAGTTCAAAAAATGATTGGTCGATATTATGCATGAGGAATACATTTCGGTAAGTTGTAACATACTGTATGTTTCAACAGTGTTCGTGTTCTTTTACCATTAGCTAGTAGAGATGATCGGTTCACGTGCGCTAGGGATCTGTGGTGTGACATGTACAAGCGCCAAAACGGTATTTATTGTTTGAATTGCGTAATAAAAGTGACTGAATCTGAGAGCTAACTAACCTGCTTGCTAAGTGTCAATTGCGTGTGTCTCACGGTGAATTCGTGAGAGTTGGCAGTTCTGAATATGGGACTTACTGCTATTAAATTCAGATAAAACGGAGGTATTACTTATTGGTCCAAAAAACCACTCACAAAATCTCTTACAACAAAACCTTAGTATAGACGGATGTCCTGTTACCTTGTCCACTACAGTAAAAGACCTGGGTGTTATACTAGACCGCAACTTATCTTTCGAAAATCATGTTTCATATGTTACAAGGACAGCCTTTTTCCACCTTAGAAACGTTGCTAAGCTACGTAACATGCTATCTCTCTCTGATGCAGAAAAGTTAGTTCATGCATTCATGACCTCGAGACTAGATTACTGTAATGCTTTATTAGCCGGTTGTCCTGCATCCTCAATAAACAAGCTACAGTTAGTCCAAAATGCAGCTGCTAGAGTTCTTACTAGGTCAAGAAAATATGATCATATAACACCGATTTTATCATCTCTGCACTGGTTACCTATTAAGTCCTGTATCAATTACAAAGTACTACTACTGACCTATAAAGCCCTAAATGGTTTAGCTCCTATGTACTTAACAGACCTTCTCTCGCCCTACAATCCACCGCGTTCCTTAAGATCACTAAATTCAAGGCTTCTGGTCATTCCTAGGATATCTAAGTCCAGTAAAGGAGGGAGGGCGTTCTCGTATTTAGCTCCTAAACTCTGGAATAGCCTTCCCGATACGGTCCGGGGCCCTGACTCGCTGACACAGTTTAAAACTAGACTAAAGACGCATCTCTTTAGTCAAGCATTCACATAATGCCTACCTTTCAGTCCTCTTTTATGCCATACGGAACCGTTTGCCACTGAAATTGCTTAACGCACCAGTGGGGCTCGATAGCCTTTTAGACAAACGGGTCGGTCCGTATGGCTGAGTTGCGTTGCGGAGAGTTTGGGTTGCGGAGAGTTTGGGAGATAGTGGTTTTCTAACACCGACTCCCGTATAATGGAAATCATTATGAACATCAGCTATGCTAATTATGAACATCAGCTATGCTAATTATGAACATCAGCTATGCTAATTATTTCCCATCTGCCTTTCTGCTGTTATCTCGGGACGCTTGTCCCGAGAAAAATGGCGTTCGTCAGGTCCAGTCTTGTATCCAGCATCTCACGGGGGTTTCGGATGCCCCACCGCCTGTGATGAGAAGACCAACGCCTGTGAAGAGACGACTCAACGCCTGCGATATGTTATGGGGCTGTTTTAGACATAAACAATATTTATATTTAATAGTTATAAATAAACAATATGAAAGTAAGAGAACTGGCCCCGACTGAGCCTGGATTCTCCCAAGGTTTTTTTCTCCATCCAATCTGATGGAGTTTTGGTTCCTTGCCACTGTCGCCTTGCTTTTGGCTTGCTTGGCTTGCTTAGTCGGGATTATTTACGATTATTTAGGATTATTATTTAGGATTAATTAATATTTAACAATATTATCGATCTGTGTTGTACTACTTTCATGTTATCACTGTGAAGCTGCTTTGATACAATCTGTATTGTGAAAAGCGCTATATAAATAAATGTGACTTGACTTGACTTAAACTTAATTATCCTGTCCGAAATACTCATTGTGACAGGATTTGTTTTGAGAGGAGTAAATCTGACAGGAAAATTTAGTTTCTGAAGTAATTTAACTTCAAATTACATTAATATTTTTAAAACGTAATGAAGACATGACAATACAATAAACTACATTAAGTTAAATTATTTAATAAGCTAAATTTTCCTGTCAGAAATACTCCTCTCAGAACGAATCTTCTTGACACAATAGTGTACTGTCAGGGACTTCATTACGTTTTAAAAAATCATTCATATAATATAAAATTAAGTTTAAATTACTTCAGAAAATACATCTTGCTGTCAGAAATACTCCTCTCACAACAAATCCTGTCAAATTATAGTTTATTAATCCTCTATTGTCAGCCTGTCTCGTCACCATCATATGGGCCCTATCACTTTCCTTTTATTGGAATTTAGTTTTGATTCAGTTACAACTTAGGCAACATTTGAAGAAAAACACAAAGTGACTTACCTCAGAAAACCCTATGCAGAAAACAGGTGTTGATGAATGATCAAGGACAAGGGGCGCCAGGGTCTTTTATTCTTGGCAGAAGTCCAATCAGAAATATATCACCAAGGGACATGATGACCTTTGGGCAATTGTCTTCTATTTTCTTGCGTGAATGTAATAATAGACCTTATGAAGCCCCGCCCCTTTTCAGCGCTGCTGGGTTTTTTGTAATTTTGTTGTTTGTTTTTCTACAGTACATTGGACGCCCGCCGGTGGAATGATTTGTTTAAATAAATGTTATTTAATGTTTTTATTGAAATTTTATTATTTTAATGATTGTATTTATTTATTTATTGTATATTGTATGCATTAAATAACTTATTTTTATTGTATTTATTATTATACATATATTTAAGTAAACTTATTTTTAAAGAATTGTATTTATTAAAATGTTTAAAATGAACATATTTTTAATGAACTATTATTATTTATTTAAATAAACGTATTTTAATGAGTTTAATGTATTTATTATAGCATGTATTTAAGTTAACTTCTTTTTAATGAACTTCATTTATTATAATGCATTTAAATAAACTTATTTTTTATGCACTTGTATGTATTTATCATTTTAAAAATGGATGTATTTAATTTTATTTTTCCAATTAAAGCTAACTCATAGTTGACTTTATTACTTTATTAATTTTATTGTTGTTGGTATTCTTTAATGATTTATTATTTGATTAAACACAATGAGGAAATTTTACATAATTTAAAAAGTACAAAAATAGGTGACCGTTACCGGTTTACAGCACGTGATTGATTATAACCAATGAGACTGCTGGAACTGCGCTTCGGAAATCAATCATCCTGTGTTCTCTCGTCGACGAACTCGTGTTGCTGCAGTCGGGTAACTGTCTTATGTCTTTTAAAATTCAGAAGAAATAGTGGTGAATGAATTAATTGGTCTAAAAATAAACGTATTATTTCCTGATTACGACAGAGTATTACGACTTATGAGTTTTACTTTCGTCAATGCTGTTCAAACTTAGAGAGGCCTGATGTAACGTTAGCCGAGTAGACAAGCCATTAACATTATTGTTACTCTCCGAGGTAACAAAGCACTTTGTTTCAATTACTTTAGAAACAACTATTCAAATACAACTTTGTCACCACACTACGTCGAGTTGATTCAGTTCCATTAGAATTTTAAACAAAATCGTACAGAATAGGCTTAACAACTCCTCCTGCTAAGACTGAATAAACACAATTCTCTTCTGTCCTTAAGATTTTTCATCTTCTAGATTTTTTTAAACAAGTGGTTTCCTGACAAAACAGCATTTAGATGAAAGAAAACAGCTTTTTCTTACCTTTTCCCCGCTTTTTGTTGGAAACCTCCTGGAAGGGTGGCTCGCCAGTGTAAGAAAAAAATGAAGTGGACGTCGAAGATCTCAAAAATGAAGTTTATTTACAGCATAGCAGTGGCAAGGGACACGAAGCACCTTGGGTTCACCGGCGTCAGAATGAACCCTGAACTCATCCCAGCGTAAACATTTTATACAGTATTACATCCGTCTTCCCCCTCAATATGTAAATGAAGCTTTCTCTTACATGTAAATCAAGACAATCAAGTTCGTCGTCTCTTTCAGCGTGGAGCTGAAACTCTGTCTTTAAATGTAAATTGAAGAGAACGATACAAGTGGTGCTTCCATGCTAGGTCTTTGTTATTCCAAACTCTGTCCTTAAATGTAAATCGAAGAGAACGATAAGTGTTAGAGTGATACGGTCAAGTGTTTAAAGGTGATATCTCTCCGAAACTCCCTAATCAAGATGGTTCTTGAATATCCGCCGTCGCTCCCACACTATAGGAGGTGATAACCACGACTCTGATTTTGTTTAAGATTGTATGGAATTGATTCTATGATAAATACGCTCTTTCAAGTGAAAGAACATTTCAATATAATCTATATTGGAGTGGAAGTTTGATCGGAGCAGACTGTAATTTCTTACATTTGGCATCAAACATGCACAAACATTCAGGCTATCAAAGCAGAGCAACCTATTATTAAAAATCTTTAAAATGCAATGGTACAAAGGTGATGACCTGCAGTGACCCTGTGACTAACTCAGCTCTCATCCAAAATGGCCAATCACAGCTCACCTGGCAGCCCCCCTGGGGGAGGGAGTGAGGTTCCTGTGGAGAGGTGAAAGCTAACGAGCTAGAAGACAGACAGCAGCACAGCAGATGTCAAAGGTGAGACCTAGAATATGTTAAAATGGGTTCAAAAAGTGACAGTAAAGATTATTATTGCTGGGAAAGACTTTCTTTTAGAATAAATGCAGGATTTTGTGTTCATTTGATCAGAAATGCATGACAGGTTGATTATTAAAGGTGAAAAATGATTAGGCACACGCACATTTGCACTGCCAAACGTCCAATTTTACAGAAAATAGCTAATAAACAACAAAATTATCAGCTCCCTACAGAGGCTGATTATTTGGATCTGTGTTTATCCCACATCGTGATGCCATATTGATAGGAAACTTGTGCAAAAATTCACAATCTCAAAGCAGAGAATCACTGTACCCATACCCTTTTTTTCCTTTCCATGCCAAGCAAAAAATGCAGCATTTTAAATATTTTCATTTTGAATAAATGCAGGATTGTTTTATTTGAGTTCATTTGGTCAAAAACACATGACAGGTAACATTACACACTGATCAAGTAAATACAGGTGTATCGATTATAAGAGTCTCCTTCTTAAAAAAATTGTATATGCAGCATTTGTGTTTACCGAGAGAAATAATAGACTGTATATATGTTTCAGCTTCAAAATGAGTGACTGAGACAGCGGGTGAACATCCGATTATGGATATACATCAGTAAGTTTCTCTATATAAATGCTTGTTCGTTTGGCCAAATCTTAATCTTCATTAACTGATGATTTATAACAAATTAAAGCTTGTGGAAATAATTCGCATTGCATTTATTTTTCAATGTTTTTTTTAATTTTCTTCCCCCAGGCAAGCACTTCGTTGATTAGCAGGACCGTGGGTACACTTTAAACAGTGCATCTGTTATAGACAGAGATTATTGTGTGATGTGCATTTGGACAGATGTTTTATCCGCTCTTCGGCGGAGGAGAACAGAGGAGCAGGCAATATTTGTCATCCTCCTCGTCCTCCTCCTCCACCTCCACCCAGCAGCCCAAATATGCCCCGCCATCTGCCACGCCATCCACCACCGCCCCCTCCACAACAGGAGGATGGAGACGAAGTAATGGACATTCAGGTATTCAATGTAAGCTGTCAAACTCTGTTGTAATTGTGTTAACTTCTCATTTGATTTTTATTTCTCTACAGTATTTTGCCGACAATGAAGAGGAGGAGAACATATAATTTATTTTAAATAAATAATAATGATAGAAATAATAGACTATATATGTTTCATCTTAAAAATGAGTTACTACAGCGGGTGGACGTCATATTATGGCTATACATCAGTCAGTTTCTCTATATAAATGCTTGTTCGTTTGGCCAAATCTTAATCTTCATTAACTGATGATTTATACCAAAGTAAAACTTGTGGCAATAATTCACATTGCATTTATATTTTCAATGGGTTTTTTTTCCTTCCCCAAGGCAAGCACTGTACTGCTCCCTCGGACTGTGGGTACACTTTGAACGCCCCCTCCACAACAGGAGGATGGAGACGAGGTAATGGACATGCAGGGATTCAATGTAAGCTGTCAAACTGTGTTGCAATTGTGTTAACTTCTCATTTGATTTTTATTTCTCTACAGTATTTTGCAGACAATGAAGAGGAGGACCTGTAATTTCTTGTAAATAAATATTTGTTAATATCATTATGGTCTACTCTTCTCATTTTTTTAAATGTATTTCCAAAACTGTCGAGGTTTTGCAGAGATATTTGTTAGTCTTGTAACATTGAGGGTACATAGCAGAACAAAATGTAAAATTAAAATGTTGGGCTCTTCACCAACTTTAGTTAGGCTCTTTGACCAACTAAAGCAAATGTCTGAGCCCGAGGGCGTTTGTTTCCGGCGCCCCCCGCAGCGTTGGTCTGGTTTCACACTCAACTTGATTCTATCAAACCCTGGTGCGTTTGCGTGCATCTTACGTCATCGCGAACATGCGCGTCGCATGATAGAAAGCAGAACGTGGTTAACTACCGCCTCTACCTTAATCGAGGCATGATGCGCATTGAGTATTCCCAAGAAAGTATCAAAATCCTGCCGACTATGACTCCATAATCCAGAGGCGGCTGGTGTATTATGGGCGCTGGGGCGCCGCCCCTCCTACCAAGTAAACAAAAAAAAAGTTTTTTTTTTAATTTGACAAAAATATGACTTTCTTCTGTACAGGTGTACGTGTTTTACACACTAGAAGGACGGGGAGGGGTGGGGATATTTTTGTAAGCCAGCTTAATCGTGTAGTTTTATCCTCAGGGCGCTGAGAAAGACCGCCCTCACTATCTAACCAATGAAGCTCTGATTTCCTATTAAAACGTCACTAAATTTGCTCAATTCAACCAATCAGTGACGCGCAGTGTTAATTCTCTGATGGGCGCTTTGCCTCAGTGCCCATCGGAGAATAACATGGAGTTTTGAGTTACTTGGTGTGGTGACGAAGCAGCGGCGGCATATGAGAAAGAGACCGTTCAATCTCTTCTTCAAACTCCGTTTGAAAACAACACTGGGGGGAGATGGTCAGTGTTTCGAGGCCGCAAAGGCCGGTCTGATAAAACAGATCGTAGCCTATATTTGCACTAAGAGTAGCTAAAACACACACGTTACGTAACAGCTGTAGTGGCGTGGATTGTAGAGCGTGTGGTTCGGCAAAGAGTTTTGATGCAGTCAGACCCGAGTTCGAATCTACCTTTTGCCGAACATATGAGATGTAAAATGTAAATGTGTAAATGTAAAACTATCATGAAGGTCTCTAGCATTATATTTTGCCAATGAACTAAAATCGAAACCATGATGTTGTTTTTTACCTTCATAAAACAGCACAAGACATTAAGAATGAGCATTTTAATGTAAAGTATTTTAATTTTTCTATGATATTGTGTAATGCAGACTAAAATATACTTTTGAAATATTCATTTTCATTTATATAGGCTAGTATACACCTACATTTATAGGCAATATTGATTTTACGTCATAGGAATAATTATATAAATCGTTGTTACATTATTATAATAATTGTTTGGCATCCTAAAACACCATTGGTAATGTAATGTAGACTGAGACTCATTATTAAAAAGATGTTTGAGCCCTCTTTATTGTACAAATCAATAATTTATCTTTGTTTAACAAGCAGTTCATGGGTTGAAGCTCTCAATTTCAAAGATCAAGAGATTGATGCATTTAATTTTCTACATGGCAGTTCAATTAACATTGTATTTTTAGACCATTGCAAGGAGCAAAGGCCTAAAATGCAGCAGAATGCAGGAAATCACAAAAATCACGAAATTCAAAATTTCACCAGCCGCCGCTGACAACAAGGTCTTTCTGTTTCCATTAAAAATATAAATCAATTAAAATACTATTTGCCCCATGGAAAAGAGTAAGAAAAACTTTATCTGAAATGCATTTTGCACTATTTTATTTTATTTATTTATTTTAAAAAACAAGGGAAGGATGGGCTACTAAATGATTTTTATTAATGTAATGTGACGGCACATTCGTATTTCATATTTTCCTAACCTCTTGTACCTTTAAACATGTTATCATGTGGATGAATAATCATGTGCAAATGATATGCAGATGAGGATATGCATAGTAAAACTAGGCATTGTAATCTCCATATATCAGATAACGTTCCAACAAAGTTTTGCTAACATTAGATACTGTTCCAGTTATGCTAGTTATGAATGTTATGCTAACCTTAAGAATGTTTCAGCAATGTTGTGCTAACGTTTCAGCAACGTTACACAAATAATGTTCCAGCAGTATTATGCTAATGTTCCAACAATATTTTTCTAACAATAAGACACTGTTCCAGCAATGTTAAGCTAACCTTATGATAGCGTTCCATCAACATTATAATAACGTTCCAGCAACATTATGGTAGCATTCCAGCAACATTATTGTAATGTTCCAGCAACATTATGGTAACGTTCCAGCAATGTTTCGCTAACATTAACGTACCGTTCCGGCAATGTTAAGCTGCTGAAAATTTCAACATTTTTAGCACACTCCAAACCAACGTTCCCACGACGTTCTCAGGAGATGATTTTGTTAGCAGGGATGGTGAAGGAAACTGTTGAATGGATTGTTTTTAAGCCCCTGAAGGATTTGTGGTGCTGCTCTTTCAAACGCGCTCCAACAATATGTTGAGATCATCAGATTGCTTGTGTTTTTTACTGTCCAGACTTTCTAAAATGGATCTGGTTAAAATCTGGATGTGCAAAAGATTGTATTTTTCCTGTCAGTCTGATGCCCCGTTTACACGAAGGGAAGACTTCGAGATCTCCCTGCTGTTTGGCCTCTCATTTACACAAAAACAGTTTTTATCGCAGAAAACAAATATTTCTCAAAACTTTTTCTGATTTCTGATAACACCGGTTATGTGTTGCATGTCGACTGCGGGAAACGGGGTTTTAATTTCTTAAACGTCACATTATGCACCAGTAAATATTTCTCTAAATAAAGACTTTCACTTGAAAACTGAAATTCAGAGAGAGAGAAATATTTATTTATTTATTTTTAGCCCGCACTTTTATTAAGTCAGTGACAAAACCCCATCATAACAATATCTCAAAAAAAAAAAAAAAGTTAGACGCTAAAAGTTCAATCCCCCTCCAACACAGCACAACAAACTTCATTGAAACACCACTGCAAAATAAAGGTTCCCAAATCTAGTAAATGCCTTAAACAACAGTACACTATCCTGGCAATGCCTATTCTGAATCATGTTTTTCCTTGAAAAATATATTGCCATTTTTGCTTGGCCAACAATAACGTTTATCAATAGCCATTTGAATCTTTGTTATTATTGTTTCTCTAAATAAACGGCTATGTGTAAATGTGGCCTGAACATAGTTTACAAAACTTCCACATCTGACAGACTTTCACCTGAAAACTGAAATTCAGAGAGAGAGAGAGAGAGAGAGAGGAGTAAAGGAGCTGATCGCTCACTCACTTCTAGGCTCCTCCCACTCATCCTCTTCCACCAATCAGAATGCTGGGAGACTCATTGATCACAGCTGCACTGGTGTGCAAAAGTTTTTAAAAGTTCTTGTGGTGAATCAGTGTGTGTCTGACACTCAGATCTCTCTCTCTGTCTTTTTCCTTCCTGCGGTATGGTAATTTCATTTTTCTGCCTTTCAGCTCCAATCTCTTCTGGGCTGTTAAAACAGATCATCTCCAGAATAAAACTGTTTTTTGCTCTAAAAATGGATGAAAGGAGGCTGAATGTGAAACTGGGAACACAATTCTGCAAACTGGCAGCTTTATGGTTTGCATTAAAATAGATTTGCATTTCTACATTTGAGATTTGTTTAATTTTATATTATAAAAAAAATGCAAAAGAGAGTCCAATCAACATCCCTCATGCAGGTTTAAAACAACATGAGTGTCAATAACTAGCCTAAATAAATTTGCCAAAAAAGAAACCCCTCTTTCAAGACATTGTTTTTAACTTTTTACCTAATGAACACAGACTTTTCCTTTATTTATAAGAACACTTCCCCAACAAAACATTTGAACACTGGATTTTCTAGACTTCTGAGTTTCTGATCATATGCTATTACTGAATCTCCGGATCAAAACCCATGTGAAGATGCAGAATATGTGAAATAACCCGATCATCAACATTAACAGCATATGAATCAAAACTAATGTTACAGAATGAAATGTTGGCCCAGTGCGGGTTAAAGGACTCGATTTACTCCATATATGTGTTTTGAGTCTGATCTGGAAGTAGTCTTTGATATAACTATGGTAAAAGCAAAGGGCCTGTGATTTTTATATATACATTGCATGGTCTGACATTCATTTAACAAAATATTATGGGGCCATGGCACTTGTGACAATCAAAAACGCTTTTTGTTTGTTTGTTTGTTTGTTTTTCAAAACTTGTGGGTTAAATGTGTTAAAAATAATGTACTATCAGAATGGGCTTTACAGGACCTATATTTATCCAGCCTCGGAGAATCACTCCCAAGAACATTGCTAAGAATTGTCTTAAGAGTAAAACATAATTCTTTGTTAAAAGCTGCGCTTAAAAGTTAATCCTCATTTGTAATTTAAGTGAAGTGAGGGACTAAACCTTAAGTGTCGGTCTTGGAGATAATTCTAAAAACCCTTTGCTGTGACACAAACAGGATTTTCTTTGATTACACACAGATGGTGATCAATCAGAATTACTATTACCACCGTGACAACTGCAGCAAAAATAAACCAGTCGTATTTCAAAGTTGGTCGCGAAATGACCACCAGGTGGCGCAAAGGGACATTTAGCGAAAGAATTATGTAATTATATAAAAGTAGCCTACATTTTAATTTTTTTTATTAGGTTTTTTCAACGTAAACAGCATACATAGAGCATAGAGAAAAGAACAAGAAAACAAACAAACAAAAAAACACAAGGGCAGCGTAGTCGAATACAGAGTTACAAAAAAGTAGCCTACATTTTAAATAGAATATTGCGTTAAATATAATCTAAACTTTTATAGCAGAACATTTTATTAATCAAAAGTTAAAATAGGCCACCATCAGTGAAATAAATTGGGTGCTTTCCAAGCTATTGAGGAATGAGAAGACTGAATCAATCTTTTTGGTGTAGTTTTGAATTGTTCTGTTTACAAGTTGACATTTCAATGTAGATAAACGTTTCAGGTCTGTGGAGTAGGATATAATTAGGCTATACGCTAAGTTTATATTTATGAGACGCGCTCCGCACCGGCGCCTGCGTGTCGTTGATTATCTATAATTGTTTGCTTTTACTTCTTATGGATTAAATCCAGGCAATTGGTTGATGAAACATTGATTAAAATCAAGATAAAATCGAAAGGAAAACGAAATTCACTTTAAATAAAGGCTTTGTGCTTTTCTGTTTGAGGTCTGTGGAAGTTTTAAATCCGTCTTTTGCTGCTTCAGAGCGCTCACGTCAGAATAACGGAGAACTGTCACGTCTGTAACATTGTTTTTTCCTCATAAATGCGAACACTTAAAATAAGATTAATATTTTATGTTCTGTGGAGAGCCAACCCTTCCTCATTCGATTTGCGCAGTGTAATTCACAGAATTACAAAAAATATATATTTCGCCTCGTAAGTTAAAGATTTTTTGTCACACATGAATGCATGTCTATTTCCTTAATATTAAATATAAAAACGCAGACTGATATTTTTCTAATGTCTGGACTCCTTTAAGGGAGTAGCATGGATGAACAGATGTTTCAATTTAATGGTATTGATGCTTTTTATGAGAATTTATATTTAAATTTGTGACTGCAAATGCCACATCCATAACGGGTTTTATTCTGGCACAAAGGCAAAGCGCAGTAACTACACATTTGGTCAAAATTGAGTTAAGACTTGTAAAGGGCTTTATGACGTGTTCTGTCTTGTGAAAAAAATATCTGGGTTAAATTATGTCCCGTTTTGAAGATGCATTACCACATAATCTGCCATAACATGTTTGACTGGCTGGGAAAAAAAAATTTAAAGCCCCCTTTCTCCATTTCTTTGTTTGCGTAGTTGCACTTAGTGTTAGTGAACACTTACTGGAATTAGTGTTTGACAAACATGGCGGTGCTTCCTTGAATTTATTTTTCTCAGCTAAAATAAAATCATCTTTTTAAAAACTTTAAAATGTGTATTTTTTTTCATGTAAAGTAAGCTTACCAGGGCTCCAGACTAACTTTTTGCCTTGGTTGCACTGGTGCGTCTAACTTTTTTAATTTAGGTGCACCAGCACAAAATTTAGGTGCACTCAAATTTTTCCTCATCTCGCATCTCCTTTAACGCTCCTTTAAGAAAGGCTTACATTTAGGCCAGTGGCGAAGATAAAAATCTTTGTCATTATTTTCTTTGTTATTAAAAAAATAAGACAAGATAAACATTACACAAATTAATATTCAAATTAAATAAATAGTGCTTTATTTTTCAGATGCACTAGGTGTATTTAGCAGTAGCATTGAACAAAGTAATTAAATTAAACAAATATGAAATTAAAACACTACAGAGACTTCACTGAATAAATTGATTCTTATTAAATTTATTAAAGCTACTATTAAAGTTCTCAGTCAGTGAGTGATTTTCTCGTTGTGTTTTTTTTTTTCTTTTACTAAAGAGATTTCCCTCAAAAATGAAAATGGTCTTAATTTACTCTCTCAAGATGTTTTAAACCCGAATAAGTTTCTTCTGTTGAAAATAAAAGTTCTTTTGAATAATGTGGGTAACAGAACAGTTGCTGGTCCCCCTATAGTTTTTTATTGGTTCTCTCCTGGAAGTTAATGGGGACCAGCAACTGTTTGGTTACCCACATTAAAAAAATCGTTCTTTTGTGTTCAGCACAAGAAAGAAATTAATACAGGTTTGTAACAACATTAGAGTGAGTAAATAATGACAGTTTTTTTTTGTTTGTTTTTTGGTGAACTATCCCTTTAAGGACATGCGGCAGTGCTATTTATTCCTGTCGCTTTTAGACCAGCACGCGACGCGTTTAATATAGACGCATGTTACACCAGATATTCTCTCAAATGTTTGCTTTCACTTTAGACATAGCATGTTTATGTAAACATTGTGTGTATTTAACAGTATTAGCATAATAATACTCGAAAGATAACCTAGTCCAGTATTCTGGCGCTGTTTGACAGGCTTCTAGTGCCTGTGAGCGTCGGAGGTATGCGGTCAGGAAAGCGCACGTTAGAACAGCACATCAGCGCGTGAATTAAATGTTTAACCGGCAAGGCTTATTATGCAAATAATGAACTTTTGTGAATTGCCGTGTCCCATGCCTATTCATTAACGTGTGATGTGTAGGCTACGTCGCGTTGTACAGTTGAGACGGGGCGCCAGAACTGAACTGATAGTCAGAATGCACTGTTACACGATACTACGACATTTCTTCAAAAGCAGATCGTGGAGACATTTTAATCGTCCACGATTAAAAATCGTCATATCGCACACCCCTACTTGAACGGGTCCAAAAATGCCTGCAGCACTGAAACCAGCGCAACTCCTCCCGCGTTTGAATGTTTTTTCTTTTTTTTTTAAATAATCAAAAGTACACTTATTCCTGTATCGCTATGGACCTTACGTTTTACATCTCATATGTTCGCAAAAGACAGATTTGAACTCAGGTTCGAGTGCATGCATAAATAACTCAATCGCGAACTATAGCCTGCTTTACGAACCACGCCACTACAACTGTCCTATAGCAAGGCGTGTTTTTGTAATAGTACGTTATGGTGCAGCTCATAATAGCACGTGAGTCGTTTAGCGCTTAAAATTTCTTTGACCGCGCTTTTTAGAATGTCATCGAATTTTTTATTTTATAACACCTGACCTCAATTAATGTGAAATAAAAATAATTTAACACATTTATAAAAGTGCTCTTTATTTGAACGAGTGGGTGGCTCTTAAAAGAGCCGTTGTTGCGATGGCAGAGGAGGCAGACAAGGACATGCTCTGCGGGTGGAACTCCAAAGCTGATATCCACCATCAGCTTTGGAGTTCCACCAGCAGAGCTTCCCTCAGGTTCCCCAGCAGAAGCTGGTTTCCCTCTGGGTTCAAGTGAACTCCATCGCTGCACAGGTGTGAGAGGCAGATGTTTTGGTGGCCAATGGTGCGCATTCCTCTCTCTGCCAAGAAATCAGAGACCTTCTTATTGATCCACCGTCGGCCGCGTTCCACGCCGTAACCAGTCCTGCCAGTCTGACTTCTCCAAATTCAAAGAGGGAGGATGTGAGAAAACACAATACGGGTACAGGGAAACAGTTGAAAGCATTTGGTCAGGTCACGCATCATATCCCGAAGGAAACCCAGGCGATTGCGACCCTCCCGTAGCAGACTGTTTCCACCCAGGTGAATGATCAGAATGTCAGGAGCTGGAGCTCTGGCCCGAAGAGAACGCAGAGCTGGAATCAGCTGCTCCCAGAGTCTGCCTCCCCTGCCATCCCAAGAAATCTCACAGCGCAGATCGAGGTTCTCATCGAGGCGCTGCTCACATATGTGAGAATGCAACCTGCGGATGATAGAGCTTCCTACGATCCAAACTCGTGGTGGTGTCATCTCAAAAAGAGTGCGGGAAATGCCATTTACCGCCAGTATTTATGATGAGTGCTGCATGTTTGATTGGCTGTTGCGCATTCTACAGGCCACCCAATTGCAGTTCAGAGAAATCAATAAATTAACGCACATCCATGCCAACTGATTGCTTGTGAAATAATGTTTATGATTTCTGATTATATGGTAATATGGTTTATTTTAAGCGTTTAAATGATCTCCTACTATGGACATTAACAATTTTCAAAATAAATAATTTTTTTAATGAGATCTAGTTGTAGGCTATGGATGGTTAATGCCGAGAGATTTCGCGTGAATAGATCATCTTTAACCCCCTGGGGTCGACCATATCGCCCGCGATATAAGCACACTTTTTTCCTTATCAGTGCAAAAAAGACTCAAATTTCTCTGTTGATTTTGATCTTACATATAAGTGTTATACATCATTCGATCCTGTGAAGTGTGTATTTTTTTGTGGAACCTCACAATAAAAACAAAGTGTTGTTTTTCGCCTAATAAACATGATGCGCGTTCTGCGTTCTCTCTTTCAGTGAAGTCCATTCTAAAACGCATCCGAAAAATACACTGTTACTCACTCAATACTTGTCACAGAGACATGCATGAACATTATGTTATAAACTACACAGCTAGCTTCCAGATTTTCTCCCAGCTAACAGAATAGTAATTTTTAATAATGGTTTCTAGCAAGTTGTCAGAACGTTGCCTATTATCATTTATTTACCTTGTACAGTTCTGTACGAGGGAGAGGTCGTGCTCGGGCTAATGTATATTTCTCAGGCCTGTGAGATTAGGCATAACGTTACGCCAAGTTTCATTCATGACACCAAAGTCCAGTTTGCGCGCTGTCGCCTCCGTCATTATCATCTATTGTTTACTATACTTCTTATTTGGTCTACTCACCTGTCCAGAAGAAACAGTGCAACCTCGGCGTCCGTTTTAAAATTTTTCAATTCTTTCAGTTCTCTCCACCGTTCAAAAGCCTTCCCGATTATTATTCTTTTCTTTGACGAAACACGACGGTATTTCCTCGTGCTAATCCTACTTCTGTTCTTGGGGATTGCATCTTCCATATTCACTGTTTCTGGTCCGTTGATAGACGCGCTGGCTTATCCTTCAGCTCAGACTTCGCGTGCAGGCGCCGTGCATGAGCACAAAAACAAACAACACCGGCCCCTGCCGGTGATTGGTTGAACTCTGTTTATTTTGATTATGTGTGGTGGTTCTACCCTTTTGATTTTGTGTGCAGATATCAGAGCCTAGGCTGCCTACAGAGGCGTGTTTTTTTGACAGCCTGCTTATGGGGCGGGCAGCTAGCGGATTGTTAGGAAAGATTAGATGAATGTGATCATTTTTGTTTTGGCCTGACATCGCTGATATCACCTTTAAATCTGTATCTGTATTGAAAGTTCAAACTTAAAAATCATGAATATTAATAGGTTCATAGATGTTTTCTCCGGGAATATATCGGTTTGGAAATTTTAGAGAAATTCTAAATTAACCAGGTTAATAATATTTATAACCTACCGTAATAATAAATAAATAATTTCAGGTATTTATTTCAGTCACACTGGTTGAATTTTTGGCTAAAAAGTTACTGAAACGATTTCAAGTCACTGAATCGTTTCGGATCGTATCATTCTAAATTAACCAATATCGTCCTTGAATCGTATCGACAACCACGAATCGTGATACGAATCGAATCGTTGTTAAAATGAATCGGTACACCCCTAGTGTGTGTGTGTATATATATATATATATATATATATATATATATATATACAGTATATATATATGTGTGTGTGTGTGTGTGTAATGTCCTCTTTGTATTACATTATATTAGCTACTAGTATATGCCCATTATACTCTTGCTTGTATTTGAGCTATTTTAGCAAATAGCAACATGACATCATGACTTTTGTAATCAAACACGCCACTTTCAAGTCAAATATGTGGATAGACAAATAGAGATATGATTTCTTACCTGTACAAGTGTTGTAAAGCAAAACTAGTTCATCCAAAACTGAATGTTCTCTTTGCTCCAAAAGCTTTCGATTCTTTGATTATGATTGCTTGAACCGTATAAGAAACTCCGATGAAAAGCAAATTCAGTAGCATCTCGTCGAAGAAAGATCTGCATCTGCTCCATCGCAACGTTTTCAGTCCCATGATCAGAACGAATTCTTCTAGGACAACCATCTCTATTCTTTACAGTTTCAATAAAATATGATGCAATGATTTTTGGGTCATTATTGGTGATATAAACTTTTAACCACATCACATTACGTGAGAATCCATCAACACATCCATTAATACAGAGGCCGTATGGTTTAAGTTTATCGTACGAGTCAACGTGCCACATGAAGTTTGGACCAGGATTGTGGTACCTCCTTCGTCTTCGTGCTCGCCGATAGGCAACGCCATCTGGGTCGAGAACACATAAAAGTAACCTTACTGTTTCCCGCTTCACCGTAAATCCATTCTGGATACATTTTAAGTGCATCATCCTGTATCCAATCATTTGTCCGGATCCCGCGATTTCCTCAGATATAAAGCTTGCTACCTCCATCCAGTCTGAAAAGTGTTTTCGCCTGTAAAGTCTATTACGTTGCAGTATATTTTGTAAAGTCCTGAGACAAATGGTAATGCCATGTTGATAGATGTTGAATTTGTAGAACCTGTAGAATTCCCTTTTGCTGAAATCCCAGATAAAAGTAAAAAGCCACCAATATGTTTAGATCCATGTCAGAAGCAGTTCACTGAGCGCAGTTCTTTACTAGTGTTTCGACTTCTCGAAATATTTCAACTTTAATCTCAAAATGTTTTGATTTTAATCTCGAAACGTTTCGACTTTAATCTTGAAATGCTAGTTTTTTTAAATTATTTATTTATTTATTTTTACCTTTTTTGTTGTTGATTAAAGTCGTAACGTTTCGACTTTAATCTCGAAATGCTAGATTTTTTTAAACTTTTTTTGTTGATTAAAGTCGAAACGTTTCGAGATTTAAGTCGAAAAATTTCAAATTTAATCTCAAAATGCTAGATTTTTTTTATTACTTTTTTTTAGGTTGCGGTTCAGGGCTTCCGCAGAATAATTCAACATGCCAGAATAAAATCAGATTTAACAATATATATATATTTTTTATAAGAAGTCATTCTGTTGAATACTATTTGTTCCTTCCTTAGTGTAAAATGGAAATGTATGGTAATTTTTTTATAAATATAAGCAAAAAAACTAAATGGTGCAACAGAGTTTTGGAACTAGACAAATCGTTAAGCATTATTATCTAAATATAAAATTTAACAACAATAGACCATGTTTGATCGGGCTTCGAACCCATGTCACTGTAATGTACTAACTGTAAGCTCTACCACTCGGCCACGTCTTAACTCACGGTGAAAAGTCCACTCTTTCTCCAATGAGTGTTCACTCAAATGAGCGAGAAAACGTTTTGTCGTTAACCTATTGTGAGTGTAAGCTTACTTTACATGAAAAAAGTACTGTAGCCTACACCATTTACAGTTTTAAAAGATGATTTTATTTTAAGTGTTATGAGTGAAATAAATTCAAGTGAGCACCGCCACGTTTGTCGAACACTTTTCTGCCATACAAACTTAGGCAAAGTGCAGTAACGAGGCAAACCAAGAAACGGAAAAAAGGCCTTTAAAGTTTTATCCAAGCTAGTCAAACATGTTATGGGCAGATTATGTGGTAATGCATCTCCGAAACGGGACATAATTTAACCCAGATATTTTTTTCACAAGACAGAAGACATGTCATAAAGCCCATTACAAGTCTTAAATCAATTTTGACTAAATGTGTAGTTACTGCGCTTTGCCTTTCTGCCAGAATAAAAGCCGTTATGGACATGGCATTTGCAGTCAAAAATGGAAATATTAATTCTCAGAAAAAGGAGTCCAGACATTAAAGGAGTCCAGACATTACAAAAATATCAGTCTGCGTTTTTATATTTAATATTAAGGAAATAGACATGCATTCATGCGTGACAAAAAATCTTTAACTTGGGAGGCAACATATTTTTTTTTTTTTGTAATTCTGTGAATTACACTGCGCAAATCGAATGAGGAAGGGTTGGCTCTCACAGAACATAAAATATTCATTTTATTTTATTTTTAGTGTTCGCATTTATGAGGGAAAAAACAATGTTACAGACGTGACAGTTCTCCGTTATTCGGACACGGGCGCTCTGAAGCAGCAAAAGACGGATTTAAAACTTCCACAGACCTCAAACAGAAAAGCACAAAGCCTTTATTTAAAGTGAATTTCGTTTTTCTTTCGATTTTGTCTTGATTTTAATCAATGTTTCATCAACCAATTGTCTGGATTTAATACATAAGAAGTTAAAGCAAACAATTATAGATAATCACGACACGCAGGCGCCAGTGAGGAGCGTGTCTCATAAATATAAACTCAGCGTATATCCTACTCCACTGACCCGAAAGCTATATCTATATTGAAATGTCAACTAGTAAACAGAACAATTCAAAACTAAACCAAAAAGATTGATTCAGTCTTCTCATTCCTCAATAGCGTCATTGAAAGCTCCCTATTTATTTTCACTGACTGTGAAATAGGCCCTAGGCCTATTTTATCTTTTGATTAATAAAATGTTCTGCTATAAAAGTTTAGATTTTACCTATTTAAAGCAATATTCTATTTAAAATGTAGGGTACTTTTATATAATTACGCTTTTCTTTCGCTAAATGTCCCTTTGCGCCTCCTGGTGGTCATTTCGTGACCAACTTTGAAATACGGCTGATTTATTTTTGCCGTGGCGGTAAACGACATTCTGGTTGTATGTGTAAATGTGACCTGAACATAGCTTACAAAACTTCCACATTTGACAGACTTCCACCTGAAAACTGAAATTCAGAGAGAGAGGGTGAGCTGATCGCTCACTCACTTCTAGGCTCCTCCCACTCATCCTCTTCCACCAATCAGAATGCTGGGAGACTCATTGATCACAGCTGCACTGGTGTGCAAAAGTTTTAAAAATCTCTTGTGGTGAATCAGTGTGTCTGACACTCAGATCTCTCTGTCTTTTTCCTTCCTGCATTTTTCTGCCTTTCAGCTCCAATCTCTTCTGGGCTGTTAAAACAGATCATCTCCAGAATAAAACTGTTTTTTGTTCTAAAAATGGATGAAAGCAGAAACTGAGGCTGAATGTAAAACTGGGAATACAATTCTGCAAACTGGCAGCTTTATGGTTTGCATTAAAATAGATTTGTGTTTCTACATTTGAGATTTAATTTTATTTAAGATGCAAGAGAGAGTCTAATCAACGTCTTTCATGCAGGTTTAAAACAACATGAGTGCTAGTAACTAGGCTAAATAAACTTGCCAGAAAAAGAATCTCCTCTTTCAAGACATTGTTTTTAACTTTTTAGCTAATGAACACAGACGTTTTCTTTATTTATAAGAACAATTCATTCCCCAACAAAACATTCAAACACTGGATTTTCTGGACTTCTTTGTTTCTGATCATATGCTATTATTGAATCTCCCGATCAAAATGCATGTGAAGATGCAGAATATGTGAAAACATCAACATTAACAGCATATAAATCAAAACTAATGTTACAGAATGAAATGTTGGCCCAGTGCGGGTTAAAGGACTTGATGTACTCCATATATGCGTTTTGAGTCCAATCTGGATGTAGTCTTTGATATAACTATGGTAAAAGCAGAGGGCCTGTGTTTTTTAAATATACATTGCATGGTCTGATATTCATTTAACAAAATATTATGGGGCCATGGCACTTGTGACAATCAAAAACGCTTTTTGTTTGTTTGTTTTTTCAACACTTGTGGGTTAAATGTGTTAAAAATAATGTACTATCGGAATGAGCTTTACAGGACCTATATTTATCCAGCCTCGGAGAATCACTCCCAAGAACATTGCTAAGAATTGTCTTAAGAGTAAAACAATTCTTTGTTAAAAGCTGCACTTAAAAGTTAATCATCAGTCGTAATTTAAGTGAAGTGAGGGACTAATCCTTAAGTGTCGGTTTTGGAGATAATTCTAAAAACCCTTTGCTGTGACACAAACAGGATTTTCTTTGATTACATACAGATGGTAGACAACCAGAATGACTATTACCACCATGACAACTGCGGAAAAAATAAACCAGTTGGATTCTAAAGTCGTTCGCGAAATGACCACCAGGTGGCGCAAAGGGACATTACTTTTAATGTACTTTTAAATATAAGGATATTTGCAGTCATTTGCTGTGTGAGACGAGGAAGACAGACATTTAAAACACACATTGTTTTCTTTGAGGAGTGCTTTGGGCTCGTCAATGGGCTTCTCTCTGAACGCTCGGCACTTACGGAGAGGGTGTGGCTTTTTATGCAACAAACACAGTTTTCCGCTGTTGTCTGTTGGAGGCTCACCCCTGTCAGACGTAGCTCTGGGTGATATCTCTGTCTTGTGGATGGAGACTTCTCACTGTCTGTTCAGCTTCCACGCCATCTTCTCTGTCCTGGGGGCCATGTCTGTGTTGCTGATGAGGCTGAAGCTTGGATCATTTGCGATGCGAGCCTGCTCGCTGACAAAATTGACAAAGAAGCCAAAGGGAGGATAGCTCACCTGGTTTTGATAACGGCGCCATCTTGTCTTCCCAAGGAAGCCAATCAACAATCTCGTCGCGGTATCTTTTTAATAGCGCACCTTCAGAGACCTCTGTGATGCGAGGGTCATTCTTCATGCACCTCGCAGGCTAAAACACGAAAACTAGATGGGGAAAAAACATTGTCCTTAGCTGAAATAAAAATAAAAACGAGCCATTACAAAATTATAGAGCAAATAGTTAGTTTTGCGTCTTTGAAAATGAATTTCATTTTAACACTATGTACAGTGTCACGGTTGTCGTGCAGGCAGATGAAAAGGCAGAGTCCAGATTCCAAATAATATAACTTTACGTACAATATATCTAACACGGATACAGGTAGGCAGAAGCAAACACAACGTAACATAAGACAACAACCGACAAGGACAGACCGAACAGAAGCAAACTAAATACAAGCATGAATCAAACATAACTAGGTGAAGACAGGTGACACAGATGATGAAAACGATGAACAGGTGGATGATTGAGGGAGTGAGTTCAGGTGTGGAAACAAAAGGATGATGGGAAATCTAGTGAAGATGACGAAGACAGAATAGTGCAGACGAAGACTGTGACATACACGCAGTGTATTCGTTCAGCCCGGTTCAACCGCATTTCATTTCCCTCTAATGCTCTCCGTCCGTCTTTCTCATATGCACGCACACAGCCCCTCCCCTTGGTGCAGTGAACACCGCGTCTCCATGAAAACAAGGATTCGATGTTATTCTTTTTACCTAATGAACACAGATTTCTCCTTTATTTGTAAGAACACTTCCTTCCCCAACAAAACATTCAAACACTGGATTTCCTGGACTTCTGTGTTTCTGATCATATGCTATTACTGAATCTCCGTATCAAAACACATGTGAAGATGCAGAATATGTGAAATAACCTGATCATCAACATTAACAGCATATAAATCAAAACTAATGTTACAGAATGAAATTGGCCCAGTGGGGGTTAAACGACTCTATTTACTTCATATATGTGTTTTGAGTCTGATCTGGATGTAGTCTTTGATATAACTGTGGTAAATGCAAAGGGCCTGTGTTTTCGCTCATGGTCTGATATTCATACAACAAAATATTCAGGGGGCCATGACACTTGTGACAATCAAAAGTGCTATTTGTTTGTTTGTTTTTTCAACACTTATGGGGAAAGTGTTAAAGATAATGTTGTACTATCTGAATGAGCTTTACAGGACCTATATTTATCCAGCCTCGGAGAATCACTCCCAAGAACATTGCTAAGAGTTGTCTTAAGAGTAAAACAAAATTCTTTGTTAAATCATCCAAAATTGGTCAGATTACTACTCATTACCATTACATGTGTGCAAATTTTCCTACTTGTGGTTCATAGGGCCGCCACTGACAACCATTCTGGGTGAAGAAGAACAATTAATTTGACATAAAAGCACTGCATGTTGTATGTGACAGCTTCAGATGAGATCATTCTTTGACACAATGCCTGGAATTGTAGTATAAATAAGGGACAGTTTTGCTCCTAGTTTAAATCAATTTAAAGGGGTGGTTGATTCCAGTTTCACTTTTTTGATTTTAAATAGTGTGTAATGTTGCTGATGGTGCATTAACAGTATCTGCAAAATTGCAGCGCTGAAAGTTCAATGTAAGCAGAGATATCGTCTTTTAAAAACCAGGAAGTGTAAACGCCTACAAAAACGACTCGATTGGGACTACAACGGGTTATGGTACGTCACTAACCCACACATTTGCATCAACCACTCCCTTCGGAATATGCAGGAAAGGGCATGTGCATATTTCTGCAGCACGTCGAGTGAGTTGTGTTCACGCAGCTGTCAGGTCTTCTGTGTTTCAAGCTTCCCACGGATGCTATACTTCATCAACAATGGATACAATTTATGTTTGATTATATTCCTGAAAGTGACGATCGTAATCTAGCTCTCTGTGCTGCACATTTTACGGAAGACAGCTTCCAGAATCTCCACGAGTTCAATACAGCAAGAAACTGTTAATAAACAATGAAGCAGATCCAACTTTAAAACCAGAGGCAGCAGTTGTTGGACCACAACCTGTAAGTAGGCTAAGACTTAATCGTTTTAAATGTATTTGCATGTATAATTCCAGATGTAACGTTAGCCTGTGTTTTATTTATGTTTTATTTTTTTCAAAATGCCTGCGCTGGCTTTATTAGCCACTATATGCTACTAGTTATGCTAGTATTTTGTGTCTACGACAAACGCGTACAAACATTATAGACCTGAATTTTGTATAAGTACTAATGTTTTAAACATATTTTTAATGTATATATGCTTTATGACGTTATTTTCGATTTGATCAAGAACGTAAACTTGCCAACGCTGTTTGTGCTTAACTCTTTCCCCGCCAAACACAGAATTTTCCGTGTTTCAAGAAAAAACGCATCCCCGCCAAACACGGAATTTTTTCCGTGGAATTTTTAGGTGGTATACGGTAAAGAAGGCCCGCGCACATGATCTGAAAGAGTACGCAACTCTTTGATCAAAGAAACAGATTGCAATCGCGTCTCAAACGTGAAGTGGAGTTGTGAGAATGTAGCTCAAATTATCAATAATATCAGATATGTATAAGACAAATGCAGAGGTATACAGCTGATCAAGTACTGGAGGTGTTGATGGTCTCGGAGTCGGATCACTCTTTATTTGATAATTCTGAATCTGATCGGGACGAAGTAGTGAGTGAGAGAGATGCATGCATGTTGCATGCATGTTGTGCATGCAGAGTTTGTGTACGTAAGGGGTTGCGGAAGGAGACTGCAAAAGTTGTGGTGCTTTTAGCTTGCTTAGTTGGGGTTATTTAATATTTAATATTTAATATTATCGATCTGTGTTGTACTTCTTTCATGTTATCACTGTGAAGCTGCTTTGATACAATCTGTATTGTGAAAAGCACTATATAAATAAATGTGACTTGACTTGACTTGTGGTGTCTCCTTACATCCTGGGAAATGTTACTCTGTTTACCACTCAAAAGCAAATTACAGTGCCTAAATTTGATATATTTTACATTTATTTATTTTTTTAATTTATTTTGGAAAGTTTTATATACGAAGAAATCAACATCTGAATGTATTCTGCTTGAAAATGCACTTGTTTGATAAAAATGCCTTTTCTCTGTTTTTTGTACAAAATGTTGTGTTTTTGACAAAACCTACATCCGTTCAAGTGGCAATAAAAAAAGAACAAATGAAGATAAAATAAAATAGTTTTTTTTGTCTAAAAGCAGAGGCTCGGATCTTTATTTTGATATATAGCTTCTTCATATATTCATGGAAGAAAATATTTAACGGGCCATTGAAATTTAGCAAAAATCGTCAAAAACCCTGGCGGTGGCTGGCAACTTTTTTTTAAAAACGCTGGCGGGGAAAGAGTTAACATTAGTAGCTAGTCAGTTGCTATTGTTGCCAGTCAGATGCTATTGTGTAAAACAAATGTGTATATGGTTAAAAAAATATGGCAAATTATCATTCAGTAACGTTTAGTAAGAGCCGTGTGTGGTGTGGTTCTGTTTGACTCGCTTCATCGCGGCTTTCTCGGTCTGATTCTGCCTCAAACTGATACTGCAGTTCGACACCATTATTTATATCTGGACCGGAGTGCAGGCACGTTTCCCCGTAAAGGTAATAGGCGTTAACCTTCCGGACAACATGAGCGACAGTTTAGCCAATCACAACACACCCGCCCAAACTAACCAATCTGAGCCCACGACGTGTTTCTGAGGGAGTGTTTTCATAGAATCAGGAAGTAAACCGCTCGTTCAGGGGACAGAGGAGAGCACGGCTGACGATAAAGGTGAAGTTTATGAAAAATAAGACTTTTTAAAAAAGAAAAACCACGAATAGATGTTATTGCACCCCATAAACACAATCATGCAAAGAAAAAGAGGAGTAAACCACCCCTTTAATGTCAAGTTTATTTGCAACAAGAAATTAATTTTCCTCCATGCAATCATTTTAATTCTGAATATTTACAAATGTAAAAAAAACAAACACAGATACAAATCACAAATACTGGCGAAGGTAATGAAAGTACAACAAAAATATAGAACATAACACTATATAAGTAGTAGACAATATGATTAAACCAAATGAAAATAAAATATTTTCATGCAGTGAAAAAAAAAAATCAGTCCTTTATGTTTAATTGTACGCCTACACATCTCAATTTTTTGTTGGCACGTTTTGATTCTTGTACAAGTGTGGTGTGTGGGATGGTGGCTTTGTTGGATGGTGGCTCTGTGTCAATTTGTGCATCTACAATAGCATAAGGAGGTGTGTAAGTTTGTGTGTGGTGGTGTATAAATTTTAAGTAAGTCTTGATCAAAGTCTTTATCTTTGAAGCATGGTGTGGGTGGTCCAGCTCTATCGTCATCAGTCATTGTAGTGGTGTTGGTCTCTTTTGACTCAATTTTCATGATAAACTCTGTTGTGGCTTATGTCTGGTAGTTCAAGTAGAGAATCAACAATATCAGATCGGCTGTGTTTTAAATCAGCAAGTGTGCCAATAATGCTATTGCCAATTTTTTGCCAGATGTAGATTTCATGGTAAGTTTTCCATATGTTTAAATTTGGATTTGCAGTTGATTTGAATTGAGTTTGACATTTGTCACACAGTATTTTTGAGCTGGATAGTGACTGTAATGGGATGTTTTAATGGACAGATATAAGTGTTTGTTATTTGTGTGCCAATTAATTCACAGTTTTGAGTGATTGAGGATGTGGTTGGAACAAAGGCTGTGGTGCTTTGAGATTGAATGATTGTGAACTCAGTGTCTTTTGTTGTAGTCAAGTATGTTTTGTTGGTATATTGTCTGACCGATATGTTTGACATGCTGTACTGTACCACTGTTCAATGTCGAGGCAGTGCTCGCCCCAGACAGTCAGTTCCACAGATGAGGTTGCGTCACATACTGTGTAAATGTTTTTTTTCCAGGGAAGTTCCATCTTATCACATTGTGCCCTTCACTCTCTTTTTGCGCTATTTTCACATGGAGTAGTACCTATTGAAAGAGAAATTTACACAGATTAGTAAAACAAGTTGTTAAAGCTGTTCTTTTCAAATTCAGTAACACAATGTTTATTTCAATTACATCTAAGGATATTTAAACAATGTCAATGATTTTTCATATGCAGATAAATCATATATATAGAAATACTCTTTAAAAGCAAACTGTGGAAACATTTTAAAATCTTGAATTGTACACCCAAGTCACACCACATGTTTGAAAGACAGTAGTGTGTAATGCTCTGTTGAAGTCTCAAATGTGCAAGTGTGGCTAAACAGCCCCCTAACCTAAGAACCTAACTTGAACATTTACTCATGTCAGCTAATTTAGTTCAATATAATACTGAGAGTTGTGGAATCAAAGTTTCTATAAGGGGATCTCTATTAGTTTGTGGCTAATATTTATATATGGTGAAAAATGATTAGGCACACACACACACACACACACACACACACACACACACATATATACTTATATATATATATATATATATATATATATATATATATATAAGTATATATGTGTGTGTGTGTGTGCCTAATCATTTTTCACCTTTAATAGTCAACCTGTCATGTGTTTCTGATCAAATGAACACAAAATTCTGCATTTATTCTAAATGAAAGTCTTTCCTAGCAATACAAATCTTTACCGTCACTTTATGAACCCATTTTAACATGTTCTAAGTCTCAGCTTTGACATCTGCTGTCTGTCTTCTAGCTTGTTAGCTTTCACACCTCTCCACAGGAGCCTCACTCCCTCCCCCAGGGGGGCTGCCAGGTGAGCTGTGATTGGCCAGTTTGAATGAGAGGTGAGTTGGACTGACAGGGTCACTGCAGGTCATCACATTTGCACAGTTGAACTGTTCATCTGAAGATCGCTGAAGATTGCTAGAGACAAAATCACTGTTTTTTTCTTCAAAAAACCTTGAATTTAATCTCCAAGCGCTGCAGAACAGCTAGGCTGTTATTGTATATTGTGTATATATTGTGGCCAAATAATACGTTATCGGATTGGCCGCTCAATCATATTCGATCCTAAATTTAAATCTGATTGAAAGGGGAGGTTTATTAATTTCATAATCCAATATAGAGAAGAGAACATAAACACTTGATCAAATTGAAAACCGAAACTGAAAGCACGGCGCATATGTGCAATGATTTGAGGACGAGCTCCTCCCGGCCCTGAATTGTCAAAAGACCTCTCAAAATGCTGGCTCTGGATGTGAAAAACGCAGAAAATCGAACCCGATCCGATTCATTTTAGGTTTTCAGCAGTTCGTGCTTGAACACCTAATTACAGTCACATTCTGTCTAAGGCAATTTCCTTCCCATTGCAGCGGTGCACTGTCATTTCTCCTAAAAACTCAAACTTTAAGACAGAATCAGCACGATCAGTGATTGTTGTAAAATGCAGTCTCTGCTGTTACTATATTGCTGGACACTTTTAATAATAAAAAGAGCTATTAAAAGTACAAAAATCTGCGCAAAAGATGCTGTTCCCAATGCGACGTGCGCTTCGAAACAGACCGCAACAAGAAAAGCAAATTATACTTTGGGCTTCATATGCGCGTCTAAACGATCAAATGTAGCCTGCACAAAAATGTCAAAACGACCAGCTTGAAGATTCACTTAAACAGTTTGTCTAAAATGGACATAGTTATGGAAATAGTTGGGAGAAAATATGGTGCATCAGTAGACTATTAGATCTGTACTTGTTCTTAAAGGGGAAGCAGTCTAATAAACATGAGGACGATTGCTGAGAATCAAACAACAAAAGGCAAAGAGAAAATCACTCTCTTGAATGAAAAACTTTAGATTTAATAAGCATAAATCTATCTATGATAAGCTTTTCAGTGCTATTTTACTTTTGATTACTTTATTAAAATTCTTTTTAGACCATGCCTGAATAATGTTAGTAGACCTTCCTGAAATTAAAGCACTGTGTAGGCCTGTATAATGTGTATCTTTGTATAATAATTTATATAATATAGGCTATATAGGAAATACACGGTTTTAATGTATTTAACATTAAACCAAGCCCTGTGACCATAGATTTCGACCAAGAGCCCAGAGAGTACCTTACCATCAAAATTTGGAACCTAGGACTACAAACACACATGCACACATATAGTCTGTTGTAGATACATTTTAAATATATGAATAATCAAATGTTTACTGCAAGTTTCCTTTACGTTCACATTACTCAATGCAGCACCATTGTCAATACTAATAATTATGTGAAGTATAATAGATTAGTATTTGAAAGAATTTGAAGTACACTATTTTGGCATTTATCATTGCACAGTTATATGAAGTAGTTTCAAATTGTGCAGTTATAACAGTTCAATTAAAGTTCAAGAATTTGTTTAACTGTTTTGTTTTCAAAGAGCAGTGAACAAATGTACTTGAGCATCAAGTACATGACATGAGTAATCATGTAAATTGTATCAGATATCTTTAAACAAAATTGGTTAAATCTGTTCTTTTGAGTACATACATCTTTATTTATTGAACATAAAACACTGGAACAATACATCCGAACATTGATGCATTTATTAAACAAATATCTAAAAAAAAAAACAAAAAAAAAACAGCTTTGCAAACATGCAACATTGTACTGTAACATTTTTTTACAAATAGAAAACAATAGTTTTTTTTTTGTACATGTTTTTTTTTATTTTGCTGAAATATAAATGTGGGGGAAAAAAAGTAAATGTAATGTTACAGTGTAAAAGTATGTAATGTAGTCTGTGTGTGTGTGTGTGTGTGCTGTTATGGCTCGTTTCCACTGAGGGGTACGGTACGGTACAGTACAGTTCAGTACGGGTCGGGTCGGGTACACCATGATCAGGCTTGCGTTTCCACCGCCAACAGTACCCTTACTTGATAGGCGTGGTATGCTGGAAAGAAGCGATCGACGTCATTTTCGCGCGAAGAAAGCAACATAGTAAACAACAATGGACAGACAGCAGATCTTGTTCGTGCTTCTCGGCATGTTTGTCACTAGAAATAAGCGCTGGCATTATGCGTTTCCAAGAACCCAACGCAAAAAATCCGAAGCCAAATCCGACCCAGGAGAATGATCCCGAGGACGCGAGTCCAGTAATCCTGCTAATGGAAAAGCGCGTTCTTGAACGCGGGACTCTCTGGCTCTGGCTCTGTGACTCAATCCTCTGTATGTTCATTTTAGGCAACAATAAAACGAAATATGTTATAAAACACCACTCTGCTTCTTTTCGATTTCATTTTGATACATTTTAAACATTCTAAAGCACACAAATGTGGTTCAGTCAACGCATAGCCTATTGATTATATTCACTGCATGTATTTAACGTTATATTTATAACAAAACTAAATATACAACAACCCTGCCTCTTTTCGTTAAAAATTAAAAATATTAAACATATTCCAGGCAATAGGCTATGTAATGTAATGTATTCCATATCACATTGGTACAAATGTTGCAATAAACAACATTACAGATGATCTTGTAATAAAATTAAAAAAAATGACAAAACTATCTCTTTTGTTGAATTTCAGTTTTATCAATAATAGCCATTATAAAAGTATAAGTAAAAGGTACAAAAGATATACAGTAAAGCTTAAATAACATCAAGAAACAATTCAGTCAGTGAAATATACAAATTCAGCGCTAAAAGATATGAAACTTCACGTTGCCTTCTGCCAAAACTATTGGCTAGGGAACGAATTATAGTTTCACGAGACCAAAGATCACCTGTAAGGTTTATACAAGACGAACTATATATCATGTTCAACCACTACAGAGACGAGCCGAGTCAGCGGCAAACATCAGAACGACTAGCCGAGGAAAGGCTGCTCCAGGCGGGGGACACGAGCGCGAGCGTCCGGTGATCGCTTGGAATGGATCTCAGTCAAATTATCATAAATCTATAAATAAACCACAGATTTGAGCTTTAAAAAACTACTTTCTCGCCTGAAATACTCTTAAAACTACATTTCGTGGCACAATAACAGTAGAATTTTATTTCAACTGTATGCTTCTAATGCGCTAGTAGTACGCGCGAGTGACGATACTCTGTCCACCAATCACCGTTCTGCAGTGAGTCTAGCTCCACCTTTTAGTACCCTTTCACTGTGCTAGGTACCCCAACGGAAGGGTACCCAAAAAGTGGTACGGTACGGTTCAGCTTTTTGGTACCATTCACAAGTTTTGACAGTGGAAACGCAAATAATTGCGTACCGAACCGAACTGTACCGTACCGTACCACTCAGTGGAAACGAGCCATTACTCATTTAAACTTATGAACTCTAAACTCATAAACTCTAAATTCACACCATAGCAACCAGTTACAGCACCCTACCAACCGTATCGTCGCTGTCCGATGAAAACCACGTATGTCCATTTTTGGCGATTTTGAGATTTTTTGACTGATAGAATGTCCAGGTTCATTTCCGTGTACAGGATGCGTCACATTATCTAAATGACCAATGAAAAGTTGTGAAATCATGTCATCTGATTTCCACGTATTTCCATTTGCTGTCAAAGCTGTCCATCACGCAGCGTATCTCCCATAGGCAGTATAGTATCTCCCCGCCCTGTGGAGGCAGATCGCCGGTTTCGTGAAGTTTCTCGCCGGTCTCGTCTCTGAGACCCCTACACCTGGTATTAAAATGCGATCTGTATCCAGATAAGTTATCCGGATAATAAAAAAGGCATGTTAAGGCAAGGTATAAATACGTTATGATCGAATTGTGATCGGATCTGCCTTACCATCTGGAGGTAGTCTGGCTCGCATTGTGTTCAGATCTTTACTAGTAAACGCAATCTGCTTGTTGAAACCACATATTTAGGCCTATATTTTACTTTTCCCAAAAATGCTAAAAAAAAATAAACGAGTGAGAGCGTGTTATATCGGCTATATGACACGGTATAGTCAGATATGACGGCGCTACGGCGACACGCATCACCGCAGATGAGCAGCTGAGCGAAACTGAAAGTAAGTCCCAGACGCAATCATCTTCACAATCACACAATCATCTCACACACACAATCATCTTCAAGTAAAGAAACGAAGTGATCTTACCAGGGCAGGCTGTTGCCAAACTCTTATTGATGTATGTCTTTGATTTTGAAATTAGCTAATGATAAAATTCAGCTCATATCTGTAATAAAATGCTGTTCATATCTGACAAAATTACGGTAAGATTGTGTAAATAAAGTATCAGTCTAGCATCGCCATGTCAGTGTATGATTCACTGTCTCTTCATAGTTTGCAAGAGACATTTATTAAACTGACATTTATTATTCATCTGTCAATGTGAAACGCGATTTGGTCATTATAATTAATGATCGGAAGAACGTGTATCGACCACCGTTACTATACAATATGCACGTATGTCCATTTAAACTCGATTTTGGATCAAATATGGATTATATCATGACACTGGCAAGAATATGGTTACATTTAAAGATGTTGTGCCAAGCATGACAAAGCTGCGTTCAGCTGTTTTTGAAATAACATGTTTTTTTCACTTCCTGAAAAGTAACCGTTTTGGACGTACGTGGTTTTCATCGGGCAGCGACAGTATACTAAATGGGAATGATTTCTCAGAAACTTGCAATGTACCACATTTGAAGAGGCTGACAGGCTCTGTAAGGAAATAACTCACAGTGGGGTAAAAGTTGCACCCCTGGGGGGCAGGAGTGGCCCAAAATTGCCCCATTGACTTAGTATGGTGTGAGCTAGCAAATACCCTAGCAACACCATAGCAACCATCCAAAACACCCTAGAAACTACCTAGCAACACCCTAGCAACCACCCAGATCACCCTAGTAACTGCCTACTGCCCACCCAGAACACCCTAGCAACACCATAGAAACCGCACAGAACACCCTAGCAACTGCCTCGCAACACCCTAGCAACCACCCAGAACACATTAGCAACTGCCTGGCAACACCCTAGCAACCATCAATAACACCTTAGCAACTGCCTAGCAACACCCTAGCAACCACAAAGAACACCCTAGCAACTGCCTAGCAAGGCCATAGCAACCACCCAGAACACCCAAGCAACCACCTAGCAACACCATAGCAACCGCACAGAACACCCTAGCAACTGCCTAGCAACACCCTAGCAACCACCCAGAACACCTTAGCAACTGCCTAGCAACACCTTAGCAACCACCCAGAACACCTTAGCAACTGCCTAGCAACACCCTAGCAACCACAAAGAATACCCTAGCAACTGCCTAGCAACACCATAGCAACCACCCAGAACACCCTAGCAACACTATAGCAACCACCCAGAATACCCTAGCAACTGCCTAGCAACACCATAGCAACCACCCAGAACACCCTAGCAACCACCCAGAACACCTTAGCAACTGCCTAGCAACACCCTAGCAACCACCAATAACACCTTAGCAACTGCCTAGCAACACCCTAGCAACCACAAAGAACACCCTAGTAACTGCCTAGCAACACCATAGCAACCACCCAGAACACCCTAGCAACCGCCTAGCAACACCATAGCAATCATCCGGAATACCCTAGCAACTGCCTAGCAACACCATAGCAACCACCCAGAACACCCTAGCAACACCCTAGCAACAACCAATAACACCTTAGCAACTGCCTAGCAACACCCTAGCAACCACAAATAACACCTTAGCAACTGCCTAGCAACACCATAGCAACCACCCAGATCACCCTTGCAACTGCCTAGCAACACCATAGCAACAGCCCAGAACACCCTAGTAACCGTCTAGCAACACCATAGTAACCGCCTAGCAACACCATAGCAACCACTATAGTAAATCTATCTATCTATCTATCTATCTATCTATCTATCTATCTATCTATCTATCTATCTATCTATCTAAACTTGAAACTACTTTAAACTAAGTTAAACTTTAAATTAATTTAAACTTTAGACTAATTTAAACTTCAAACTACTTTAAACTTCTTCAAACTTTCTGTAACAAACTTTCACAAGCCAACTTAAAGTTTGTCTCGACGAACTTTTTAATCTAGTTATTTTTTAATTTTTCACCTCATTTTTCACCTGTTCACTGAAATTTTTCATTTGATTTTTCACCTGTTCACTGAAATAGCTTGTTTCAATAAAACTAGGCTACATGTGACTATATATCGCGATATATATCGTATATCAATATTCAGCCTAAATATATCGGGATATAACTTTTGGTCCATATCGCCCAGCCCTAACGGTGAATAACCCCAATTTCAAAAAACGGTGGAGTGTTCCTCTAAAAGCTCATCCTTCTCCCAAAAGCTCATCCTTAAACCCTATCTGTCCATGAAAGCTGCACTTACCTCAGGAAATTTTGTTTCTTTTGTTTCAATGCAGCATTTTCTATAGTGTAAAATAATGATCAGATGTGTTTGGGATTATGGCCAAATAAATGTCTAAAGCATAATACCCCCTTTAACAATTATGCATGATCACAAAGAGTTTATGCAACTGTAATAAGGATTAGCATGTTAATATAGTCCCTATAGGTCTATGTCACACAAAAATTGAAGACCGGAAGTACGTCTTTTAGTAGGGATGCGGCTCTTCCGGTTAGCTTTTTACAATGGAGTCGGATAGAGATCGCTGGACCAAATCTCTCCACAACCTGCCTGAAGTCACATATGACGACGTTGTTCGGTTGGTAAATGAAAACTCTCATGTGGAAACGTCAAAACTGAGGAAAGGGTAGCCTACAGTACAACAGCTGTGGGTGTAGCCTGCCATTGTTGTTATAGCTCTAGCTGTTTGCCAGTGAGTTTGACCAATCAGACCAATCCCATGCTTAGGATTGTGGGTAGTGAAGTTTTTTTTTTCTTCATAAGATCGGGGATAAAACAATTTTTTCTTAAAACAAGGTTGATTTCATAAGAACTGATAGCTTCTACAGGAGCAAAAACCTTCGTTTCACAACCTCAGCTCATGGTCCGTCTACCTCGGATGGTTAAGACATTATGGCTGATATAATAATAATAATAATAATAATAATAATCCTTATCGAGAAATACTGTTGACCCAAAGTTCTGTATTCCTACTCCGTGTTCCAGAAACAGGAAGTGTGACATAGGCCTATTTATTAAGTTAAAACGGGAGCTTTCAGTTTGGTGAAGGTCTAGTTTTTAGAAAACTAGAGTGTTGATAGAGCAACAAGCCCTTTTTACATATTCCTAGAGCACAAGTATTTTTTTAGTTTTCAGCTGATGGCAATTTTTTTTAATGAGTAAAAAAACAAGCAGGGAAGGGGGTGGCTTATGAGACCTTTTCTCATATATATATTGTAGGAGCCGCATTTCAGTTTTATTTTTGGTTGCATAATTTACTTATAATTGTTTCTGTTGTTTCCATTGCATTGGAGTGGTGCGCCCTTCTACAGGCAGAGAGAGGGCGCTATCGTATAAAATGGGGTGTGCAGCGCATAGGAGAAGGAGAAGGCGTGCCAGCTCATACAGTCTTTGACCTCGGCCTGGATCTGTGGTGGCAGGAGCTTGGCCTGCTCTGACAAAGCTGGATTCCAAGCACTGCAAAGGACTGTTTAAGGACATTGAACCAGATCTCATTTTGTTTTGTACTTTATATTTTATTTGCAATAAATACCCGCAAACATTCAAGCAACAACCCTCTTGGATTTCTTGGATTCAGGCTGTGAGTCTGACCCGGTGCACGCATTCTCCTGGTGGTCAAAGGCGTTGATAGGGGGTTATAGGAAAAACCCAGAAATGTTTTTGTCACTACATATATATTTCAATGAACAAGAGCAGTTCTACTCAAACAGCTGTTTGTAGATGATTGCACTTTTACCAAACTGAAAGTGACTGAAAGTGATTTGTTCTTAGTTTTAAACATGTTTGGCATTCATTTAGGTCAAATCTTCATGCAGGCAGATAATATGTTGAAATTATGTTGCAGGTAAAGGCCCCGGAGAAGGATATACCTGATTCTACAGGGAGCCCACTTCATCAAGAAGATGAAGAAGCTTCAGAAATGTCAAGCTGTTATAGTGATGGTGAGGAGTACAAGCCTCCTCCAGGGAGTCCAGACTCCTCTTCATCCTGCAGCATAGTCTCAATGTGCTCCAGCCTCTCATGTGAGTCAAAACTAAAACCAACACAGTCCAACAGTCAACCATCAGAAACATATTCAAAAAAGATTAGTCGCAAGAACAACACAGAAGTCGTTGAACTGAGTGTTAAAACTTGCTATAAGAATAATGGTAAAAGAGTGTGGGACAAAGCACATTACTGTGTTTACTGCGAAAAAATGGCCCGCCATTTACAGTTGAAGCACATCGATGAAGCTGATGTTGCCCACGCTTTCAGCTTTCCACTTGGCTCCAAAGAGAGAAAGAAACGTCTCGAGTCTTTAAGAAATAAGGGTGACTGGCGACATAATCAGGAAGTCCTAAAGGAGGGTAAAGGGGAGATCGTTACATGGAAACAGCCCTCTAAAAGTTCAATAGTTAGTGACTATTTGCCCTGCCAGCACTGCTTTGCTATGTTCAAAAAAGTGACCTATAGAGACATGACAAAACTTGTAGGGATAAAAAGGAAAACTCCGACGTAGGAACAAAAAGAAAGCGCACCCAAACCGTTTCTTCCAAACTTCTTCCAATACAGACATCAGAGGAGGGAGTCCATATTGTAATCCATAACATGTTACAAGACAATATCACTGCGCACGTTCGAGGGGATGAGACGATATGTAAATATGGAGATTCACTGTTTGCTCGAAAAGGACGTGAACAATCTCAACATCGCTATATTGCGCAGAAATTGAGGGAACTGGGTCGCCTTGTCTTGGCAGCTAAAGAAATGAACCCAAAAATTGGAGGACTCAAAGACTTATGTGATCCAACCAAATTTAACCTGACAATAGCAGCAGCTAGAAAAGTGTCACACTTCAACTCAGACAAGACAGAGTATGGAAAACCGTCAACTGCAGTGAAAATAGGCTTTTCACTCAAAGCAGCAACTGATACCTGGATTGGTCATTGTATGATGGTGTCAGACGTTGTTGCTGAAAAAAAAACTAAGAAGTTTAAGGAGCTCCTCGACAAAATGTGGTCAAACTATGTTGCAACAAATGCCCACAGTTCCATGGAACAAAACAAGTGGAACAAAGATGAGAGTGTTCCTTTAACTAAAGACATTCTTGCGCTGCAGAATCATCTGAGAGCTATAGAAGATGAAGCAAAGGCTGATCTTAAACAGACTGTAACAGTGACTGCATACAAAAGACTCAGTGAAAGTCTTCTGGCTCAAGTCATAGTGTTCAACAAGAAACGCGAGGGAGAAGCATCAAGGATAACACTAGAGATGTTCCTGAAAGCTGACTCTGGCCAAGTCAACAAGGACATTTATGAGACGCTGTCTCCTGTGGAGAAAATGTTGAGTCACAGGCTAACTAGGATAGTAACAAGAGGAAAAAGGGGTCGGAAAGTACCTGTTCTGTTTCTTGACTGCAGTAAAGCTTCCATCGATTTCATGATTGAGCTCAGGGACAAAGTTGGGGTTCTTAAGGACAATCCATTTTTGTTTGCAAACATTGGCACCAAAACAAATATTCGTGGCTGTGACTGTTTGAGAAAATTTTCAATCGAATGTAAGTGGATAATCCAAAACTGCTTAGATCCACCAACTTGCGAAAGAATGTGGCAACATTGTGCCAGCTGCTGGACCTCTCCAACCAAGAGCTGGAGCAGGTAGCCAAGTTTATGGGACATGACATCAGAGTACATTGTAACTACTACAGGCAGACTGATAAAACCTTCCAAGTCGCTAAAGTTGGAAAGCTTCTATTTGCGATGGAAGGTGGAGCCGAAGCACTTAAAGGAAACAATCTTAAGACCCTGGATTCAGCAGTCTATGGTGTGCACTGTTCAAAAATAAATAAAATGTCTCTATAAGCATCATATGACTTCTAACCACTTTTTCTTTTCTTTTTTTACAGCCCAAACAGAGATTACATCAAGGAGCGAAGAGGAGCGCCACTCCAGTATGTAACTGCCTCTATGTTGTACAATACTAGTCAAAGGTGCTATCAGCGATTTCTGGCTCAAAAACATAAATGATCACATTCATCTAATCTTTCCTAACGATCCGCTAGCTGCCCACCCCATATGCATACTGTCCAAAAACTGTGTCTCTGTAGGCAGCCAAGGAGATCTGAACACAAAAACAAAAACACCAACCACCAAAACCAAAATAAACAGTGTTCCAACCAATCAACAACAGGGTTTTTTTGGGCCTGAATTGCTGATAGCACCTTTAACTGTAACACATAACACAACATAGGCACTGTATAAACTATAAGTGGATTAATATACTTCCATTAAGTGCAACTACTATAAAGGGATACTCCACTGGGTTTTCATATTAAACTATGTTATTCCCTTAACTAAGACGAGTTGATCCATACCTCTCTGGTCTCAGTGCGTGCACTATATCGCTCTGTATTGCCGCAAAACAATGTTAGCACTTAGCTTAGCCCAGTGCATTAAATATGGGCCAAAAAGAGAAGCCACCGAATACTTCCTCGTTTTCCCTATTTCAACACAGTTACTCGAGTAGCGTAGAAGAGTATGCAACAGTATTTATAATATAATATAACATGCAATGCAAACTAGTTTGGTTCCAGCTCAAATGTCTCATTCTCATTCTATCATTCACCCTGTCTTGATTACATGTCTTTGTCTCACAAGTGTTTGATCAACACATTTGAGTGATCATTGCAAAACATTTATATCTTATTCTGATTTTACTGTGTATTCTATATACAGTACCCATCTAAAGTCTGTACTACACACCAATAGGAAAGTGTGTCCAAACTTTTGACTGGTAATACACATAAATAATATTGCTACTGTATTATAGTCTAATATACGCCGATATATATCGGTATCTGGCTTTTTTTATCGCCATCGCCCCCCTAAAACTAGACTAAAACTAAAACAATTCAGATGACTAAAATATAATGGGTTTAGTTCAATTGTAATGCATCGATTTAGAATTTCTCTAAAATTTCTAAACACACATGCATACTTCAGGAGAAAACATCTATTAACCTGTTAATGTGAATGATTTTAAAGCTTAAACATGTAATACAGATACAGACACAGTCACAGTCTTCTTTTCAATTAATGATGTATGCATTCTTTATAACTACTTGCATACATCATTCTTTCAAGCAGCAGACATATCTATTTATATGAATTATGAATTTAATTTAATGAATCCTTACTAAAGCTTTTAACAACCAGTGAAACCTTCACTCTTTTTCTTTTGTTTCTTGATCAATACTAAGGACACAGACAGCATAGGTTTATTACCCACGGACACTTAAGACATCAGATCACGTCCAATGACATGCGGATCCAATGGCACTGATGCAAACTTCCGATACACTCACAACTGTTTAAGACATAACCAACATAGTTAATTTACGTAAATACTCTCCAAAATGGACATTTAGACATAATGTTGAGTGTGTTTTTCCATTCAGACACGAAAGAGAGATCAGTTCAGTCCTTGCGTGCTGTATAGGTGTCTGTGCATGGCTGCACACTCCTGGTCGGGTGTGTGCACACAGAAAACCGTACCAAATACAACTCTTTTTGCATCGTCATCATGGAAATCATTATGAACATCAGCTATGCTAATTATTTCCCATCTGCCTTTCTGCTTTTATCTCAAGACGCTTGTCCCGAGAAAAATGGCGTTCGTCAGGTCCAGTTTTGTATTCAGCCTCTCACAGGGATTTCGGATGGCCCACCGCCTGTGATGAGAAGACCAACGCCTGTGAAGAGACGACTCACCGCCTGCGACATGTTATGGCGCAGTTTTATACATAATTTTTTTTTTATATTTAATATTAATATACAAACAATATGAATGTAAGCCAGAGGAGAACTGGCCCCGACTGAGCCTGGGTTCTCCCAAGGTTTTTTTCTCCATCCAATCTGATGTAGTTTTGGTTCCTTGCCACTGTTGCCTTGCTTTGGCTTGCTTAGTCGGGGATATTTAATATCTAATATTTAACAATATTATTGATCTGTGTTGTACTACTTTCATGGTAAAACAGATTGAGCACCAAGACAGCCCTGCATGTCCTCTGGATGAAAATGAGACGATAACTAAATAAAAACTAGTTTTGAATGGCTAAAACTATGACAAAAATTCTATTGACATTTTCGTCAACGAATAAAAACTAGACAAAAATGATCTAGTGCTGATCTACCCCGCAGCACACGGTTTGACATGCACTGAATCTCATAAAATGTAAAAAAATGTAAACATCTGGGAGAATGAGTAGAGCAGACATATAGATCTGAAAAACAGTCAAGTCAAGTCACATTTATTTATATAGCGCTTTTCACAATACAGATTGTATCAAAGCAGCTTCAGAGTGATAACTCTCCGGGTGAGTAGCCGGCCAGTGATAGTAGCTATAGTAATAGTGTGAGAAGCAGCGCTCCATTGTTGTAAGTGCTTGGTCGGTTAATTTTGGCGTTTTTAAGTAAGTTAAGTAAGTGGGACTATAGGACGTTGTTAGTCTCGAGCTCTGTGTGATTCAGTCAGTGTTACACCATGCAGTTAGTGTTGTGTTCTTGCTGTTTCAGGGTTGACGCTGCCAAAGACGATGATTCTTTGAGAAGACTCACTAATGACAACCACAAAAATCCCAACAGTAAAATGAAAACAATCACTGTGGACCGGAAGCCCCATCTTTGCTCATTCGCGATAAAGGACATCAGACTCAGTCCTGGGGAGGAGATAATGTATAATTATGGGGATTCTGACTGGCCATGGAGAAGCAAGGTATTTACATACATTATTTTTGACCTATGATTTGGCAATGCATAGTTTTCTTTAGTTTTCTGAGCATAGTTTGTGTCTGAATGTCCTCATATTCACTGTTTGTGTCATATTGTGTGTTGTGGAGGATGGACAGAAGGTCAGTAGTACAGTCAGATTGGACCATATTTTGTGTAAAAGCAATTGTGAATATTAATATATTTATAATCAAACTGTTTTCTTTGTTCCTCATTAGATTTAATCTGAGACAGATCCTTAAATGAGACTTCATAACACCGCTCAGCAGGTAATTTATGAACCGTTTAATTTTTGGCAAAATGATGTAAAATCTTTATCTCTAGTTTTTCCAATTGTCAAAGATGTATTGATTTCCAAATCCAATAAGGCTTTCAGAGTAAATGGTTAGTTATAAGAAATGTTTTATTGATTTTTTTCATGTTTCTCATAAAGCAGTACACATGATTTTCTGCTATCTGTGTTTACAAATGTTTGAATATATTTCACATGTGATATCTGAGACAGAGCAACAGTCCAATGGTTTTGTCAGCTGTGAGGCAGATGATGCATCAGAGAAGGTGATTTGGAATTTGTGTGTGTGAATGTAACCTAGAATGGGTTTGTCTAAGGCCCCGTTTACACGAGAACGATTCCGGGTGAAAACTTAAAAATATTTTTTCGGATGTGGCTTTCGTTTACATGGAAACGGCGTTTTTGGGGCTTGAAAACGCAAAAAAGTGAAACCACCCTCCAGAGTGGAAATCTCAAAAACACTCCACCGTCGCGTTCAGTCGCAGTCTAAATGGCAAAAACGCAAATCTGCTGCTCACGGTGGCTCTCATCGCGTACGGGTTATGTCACAGGTATGCGACAGTACATGAAAAGAACAACCAACATGTCGGATTTTTTCCATATGCCAGACCTTAAAGTTGCCATAGCAGCTCTGATTAACGTACAACAGTCTTTTCTGCAGTTCTACGAAATAATATCACACAGGATTACTGATCAGAGAAGGCGCATTAATTACCTCCATCAAATTGTTGATGCCCCAATTCGTCGGAGGCAAACCAGACGGATTTGGAGTAGACCTGGGAGAACCAGTAAATGGTGGGACAACTTTGTGGAAGGAGTAGTTGATGAAAATGCATGGCGTGAAAATTTCCGTATGTCTAAAGATTTACTTGTCGCCTTAAGTGAAGAACTTCGTCCTTACATCACGGGTGAAATAACGAACATGAGAGCACCTGTTGGAGTCTTCAAAAAGGTAGCTTGTACGTTGTATTATTTAAGCGACGAGGGACGGCTAAGAAAAACCGCGAACGCCTTCGGCTTATCACGGTCCACTGTGTCGGTCATCATCAGACAGACATGCAGAGCCATAACTGTTCATCTCGGTCCAAAATTCATAAAGTTGCCATTATCTGTGCCCGAGACAGAGGAGCTCGTTTCCGGATTTCTACAGGACCATGGAATGCCACAATGTTTGGGAGCGGTAGAAGGGACTCACATTGAAATAAAACAGCCAGCTGTCAACGCCATGGACTACATAAATAGGAAGGGAAAGTTTTCTCTGAATGTCCAAGCTTTGTGTGACCACAGATACAGGTAGGCATAATCAAGGTACTTTTGTTGTATTTCTATGTACGCTTCACTGTATTGTCATTGTAAACAATTGACCGTTCGGAAAGACCCACCCCGTTAGTTAGTTACTGTCGCCATGGCCGACAAGCACACAGTTCTCATGTTCTCACCATAGACTGTTAAAGGTTCTCACACAGTGAAAATAACATCGTGGAGCAGAGAGGAGACTGACAACACGCTGAAAGACCAGGTTACTTTTCGGTTACTTTTGATATTGAACATATTAAACTAAGTGTCACCTTTCAAATTTTGTCATTTTTAAAAGACTTTTAATAAATAAATACCGTTTTGTGGCTGTCTTGACAGATCGCTGTAGAGCATGAGTTAAGCTGTTCGTGATCCGATCATCTCTTCCTTCTAGTTCATTTATGGCATCAAATAAACATGAATAAACATGAAGGAATGTTGCAACGGCGGAAAGGTGTCAGCACACTCGTCCCCCCCCCCCCCCAAATCATCCCATGTTAAACTACTATCTCTCCTAACTGATGTGTCGGGCCAGATGGCAAAGTATGATTGGTCAGATCACCTGTCAATCAAGCTCTCTGCCAAGGGTCAATTGCAAATCACTTAAACATTTTGCTATTTGTTTGCCTTACAGATTCATGGGCGTGGTCATAAAATGGCCTGGAAGTGTCCATGATGCACGTGTCTTCGCAAATTCCAAAGTGAACAACTACTTAAAGACTGGTAAGATACCTTCACTGGAACGGCAGATAGTGGATGGAGAGGGGCCCATACCTGTCTTTCTCTTGGGGGACCCTGCATACCCTCTTCTCCCTCACCTTATGAAAGAGTACTCAAATGGAGGCTCTACTCCATCAGAACAGTACTTTGGACTTTGTTTGTGTAAGGCGCGTATGGTGATCGAATGTGCATTTGGTCGGCTAAAGGCCAGGTTTGCAGCCCTGAGGCGGCCCATGTACATAAATCCTCTTGACCTGCCAAGTGTTATTTACGCTTGCTTTGTCCTCCACAACTACTGTGAGGCCTGTAATGGCCTGTGGGCCAAGCCAGACTGCACCCACCCCTCAAACCCAGGACCACCTCGAGGAGCATACCAGAGACCAGAACGACAAGTGAAATTTCTAAAAGTAACAATCTTTATTGAATAAAAGCAAAAATTAAGTCTTAATATGGGCTTCGTATCTCTCTGCAGGAGGGAGGAGACCAGGAGGTTCACTGGGCCGACCCGGGTCGCTGGCAGCCACAGCGGAGGAGGGAGTCGAACGCCGGTCCGGCGTACAGGTGGGTAAACGTGGTAAGTAGATACTTTGAGGCGTAATACAGGCGGACAACTATCCAGGCGGACCTGGACCACGGGCCAGGAGGGGAGTCCTTCACCGAACAGGTGGGTAAGAGTGGTAAGTTTTGTTTCAAGCGGCGACTATACAGTAGGTGGTCGGCACAGGGGGCGATGGATCCAGGAGCGGGACTTGCTGCCAGCCAGGTGGGTAGCTGGGTACGTAAGTCTCCTTCATGTAGAGTGCTCCCCCGTAGCGTCGTTGGACAACAGGTGTAAGGTCCTCCGTGTGTCTTTCCTCCTTTAACGGACTCCAGCCAGAAGCAGGATATCCTCTAATCCAAGACAGAAACAAGTTTACAGGTTCGATTCTATTATGGTAAAGCAAGGACTTACAGCTCGGGCGTGTAGTTCTGAACAAGCAGCACTGAGGCTGGGGTGTGTCCCTCCTCCGTACAGGCAGCACACAAGAAGGCAGTGGCAGAAGAATCTTCTATTTAAACAGACAGAGTACAGTATCTGTTACAAGAGCAAACATGATCCTTTCGTATAATGGAGAATCGGCTTACGGCTGGACTGGGCTGTACGGCTGGGGTGTGTCTCTCCTCTGTCTCTCTCTCCTGCCGTACCGGCAGCACACAAGAAGGCAATGGCAGAATGATCTTCTATTTAAATAGACAGAACAAGTTAAACAGGGCAATCACACTCCTCTTCAGTATCGTCAGAAGTTTGTGGCCAGAGTGGAACACACACATTCAACACTGAGGGCTTCGTTCCGCAAACACTGGGCAAGAACGTGAACTGGGGAATCCTGGTGGTTAAATAAACATGTGCATCCACACACACTGGAACTTCACGTCAAGTCCAATACTGTGTGACACTTCAATTCAGGCACTGCATATCCACTCTCAAATCTCAGTGCAATAAGTTCAGCACTCACCCAATGTTCAATCCCTCCACTGTTAAGCTGAATCAACTCTCAGTAATTGAAGAGATGTAGATGACTTCTCACAGCACGGAAAACAGCGTCTTCAATACTCTCTCACACTCAGACAAAGATATCAGAATTTCAATGATGACTCATTTCACACTCTTAAGTGGCAATTATACTTGTGGTCAATACACTTCACAATCCCTTATTCAGTTCAGTGCAAGACATTGTTACGACCCTGCATTCTGCTTGGTCACCTGCTGGTGGCGTAGTTGCTCAGAGAGCGTGGGAGATCACATACACCTGCTACCTAATTATCTTTAATTGTGAAGATGATAAAAACCTTGGATCAAACAACTCCTCTTCACTTCGTCCAGGGGACTGGCAGCCTCTGGAGGAGTCATTTGAACCTTTGTTACAGCCCATACCAACCTTCTTTTACTCCCAACCGGATTATGATTTTGTTCCCTTATGATTTTGAACCCTAGACTTTGTTATACTAAATTGTTTGCATTTATGTTGTAAGCTAATAAAACTCTTGCAAGTCATTTCTTTGCACTTGTATCCCTTTATGTACGGTCGAAACGAGCTGGCCGTAACATAAATTGGAGTCTCGTCCGCGATCCTATTGGGGGTAGGAAATGTTGGTGAGTATGGGTTGTATGTGTGTAAGTTTTTGTGAATGGTTACCTTTATAAATGAGAACTCTGGTGAGTTAGAGTGTTTCCAGCTGGATTGTGAAAACAATCCTTCCGACGGTGCACTGTTTGTTATTTTGTTTTGTTATTTTGCCTTTCTTGTTTTTGGAGGTTATCCTGGGTGGAGATTAATTCTCTGTTGGGGGTACACTTCCGGACTTTCAGTTTGACTGATGGTTGCGGAGTTCAGCGTTTAATGTCGCCTCGAGCCCGGTACATCTCTGAAGACCATGTAGGATTTAGTTAGTGTTTTTCTGAGTTAGGAGCTGGAGTTCTCTTATATTATAAATGGTAAATCCATTCTACAAAAAAATAAAAAAGGTTAGTCGTTGAATTTGCGTGTTTAGCGTAGTTTGTTTCGCGCTTACACTGTGTTTTGACTTGTGGGAAGTCTTTGAAAATTTTGCGAATGAGGTTGCGTAATACAGTGACGTAGTTCCTTTTTGAAGCAGTAGCTTATGGGAATTGTATTTTGAGTGAACAGCGTCTCACGTGTATTAGCTAGTAGTTTCGTTTGTGTTATTGTGCATAAAACATACGAACAAAATGTCTTCGGTGCTTGAGGATTTCTTTGCGTGTCCATCAGAAACTTTGCTTGAGAGTTGTACAAAGGAGCAGTTGGTGCAGATCGCCGAACGCTTCAGTGTTGATTTTACTTCTCAGGAGAAGAGGCTGAAGGAGACTATGGTGACTTCTCTGAAGCGGTCACTTGTTGGTAGAGGAGTTATAAAGGTAAGCACTGAGTTAATCACCCCGGGTGAATCGTTGGTGTCGACTCCTGTTGGGGTTGAACTTGATAGTGATAGTGAGACAAAATTTCCAGAGTTCTCTTTGCAGGAGAAGCAACTGTATTTAGAGGCTGCGAAAATTCGTGCAGAACATTATGTTCGCGCTATGAAAGAGCGAGCGGCAGAGAGAGAGTTTGAAGAGAGAAAATTAAATCATCAGTTAGCTATGCGGAAAATGGAGCTTGAAATGGAAAGGGAACGTGAAGAGAGAACGCTTGAGTCAGAGAAAGAACGTGAAGAGAGAGCACTCCAGTTGGAGAAAGAACGTGAGGAGAGAGCGTTTCAGATAAGAAAGTTGGAGTTAGAATTAGCAGCAAAGACAGGTGAAGGTTCTCAAGCGAATGTGGTTCCTACGGGTGAATCTGTGTTTGATGTTCAGAGAAATATGAGATTAGTGCCGCCATTTTCTGAAAAGGAGATGGATAAATATTTCTATCACTTAGAACGTGTTGCTTTATCCATGAAATGGCCGAAAAGCTTTTGGACTTTATTGTTACAGTGTGTGTTCACAGGTAAAGCTCAAGAAGTTTATTCTGCACTCTCATTGGAACAGAGTGGTGAGTATGATGTGGTGAAATCTGCTGTGTTGCATGCATATGAACTCGTACCTGAGGCATATCGTCAACAATTTAGGAATTTGAGTAAAACTGATGAATGCACTTATGTTGAATTTACAAGAGAAAAAGAGAACTTATTTGATCGTTGGAGCACTTCAATGAAAGTTACAACTAAGGAACAATTAAGAGAATTAGTGCTCTTAGAAGAGTTGAAACATTGTGTTCCTCCTGCTGTAGCTATGCATCTCACTGAACACAAGGTGAATACACTTTCAGAAGCTGCTATCATGGCTGATGAATTTGTGTTAACCCATTGTGGGTCGGTCAGTTCAGTAGGTCTTAAAACCAACCATATGGGTAACTCTAAGTTTTGCTTTCAACCTAAGACAAAGTCTTCTGTGGTGAGTAGGAATATTAAGACAGCAGTTGTTGAACATTCTAGTAAACCTACTCTCCCACGGGACATGGTTTGCTTTTATTGTAAGAAGCCTGGTCATAAAATAGCCGACTGTCTTACACTCAAAAAGAAAGAAAAATTGTCAAAATCTGTTGCTTTGGTTTCCACTTCATCATCGATTGACACTTGTGATGAGAAAGATCGTCATTTATCTAGTCCTCCTGATGATAAATCTGTTGATCAGTGTATAACTTCTTCTGTTGATTATGCACCCTTTATCACAGAAGGAAGCGTGTCATTGCCTGGTTCAGACAAAATGGTGCCAGTACGTCTTCTTCGAGATACGGGAGCCGCACAGTCGTTTCTTCTAGAGGGAATCTTGCCTTTGACTACTGAAACTGCTACCGGAACTCATGTTCTAGTGCAAGGGTTTGAGATGAGATTTACTGAAGTGCCTTTGCATCGAATCCATCTTTCCTCTGTCATTGTATCCGGAGAAGTGATAGTTGGTGTTCGTCCTGCACTTCCAGTTCCTGGGATTACGTTTATATTGGGAAATGATTTAGCTGGTGAGAATGTTTGGGGAAGGAGTGAAGTGGCAGCTCCGCCCATAATAGCATCTACACCTAGGAAATCTGAGGTTGGAACTGGTAGAGAATTTCCTGATTTGTTTCCAGCTTGTGCAGTTACTCGATCAATGGCTAAACCATTAACTGAAAACCAAGTTGAAGTTCCACTGCATGACACCTTCTTTTATACTGTTCATACAGGTGACTCAGGATCTGATGTGTCCAAATGTCCTGAGCAGAGAGACCTGAAATCCTGTTCTTCGTTGTCTTTTGACCAGAAAGATTCAATAGTGTTGCGACAAGAATCTACCGATACATCAGAGGTTCTGTCCACTCTTGAGAAAACCAATGTTGATCTCTCTGATGTTGATTGTTCTCTGACTTCTTTGTTACAGATTTCTCGAGAGGATTTGATTAGAGCTCAACAGAGCGACGACAGTCTTAAAACCTTATACTCTGAAGTAGATTCTAAGAAAGGTTCTGATTCTCAGTCTTCTTTGTATTTTCTCGATGATGGTCTGCTTTGTCGGAAAATAGTGCCGCATAAAGATGTTGCCTTAGAACCTAAAATTCAGATTGTGGTTCCTCTTACAGTGAGAGAATCCGTGTTGCACTTGGCTCACCAAGGACTCGCTGGTCATACTGGAGTTCGTGAAACGTATGATCGGGTCTTGCGACAGTTCTACTGGCCTAAGTTGAAACGAGATGTGGCAAAATATATTTGATCTTGTCATACATGCCAAATCAAAAGTTACCTGTTGCTCCGTTGCAGCCTATTTCCGTCGTCTCCAGTCCTTTTGAGTATTTGATAGTTGACTGTGTTGGTCCTTTGCCCCGGTCTAAGACTGGTCACCAATACCTTTTAACTGTTATGTGCCAGACAACTCGTTATCCTACTGCTTATCCATTAAGGTCCGTCACCACAAAATCTGTCTTGAAAGCCATTACTAATTTCATGTCGACCTTTGGAATACCCAAAGTTATTCAATCTGATCAGGGTTCGAACTTCATGTCGAAACAGTTCTCAAGAGCCATGCGTCAACTTCGAGTGAAACACAATATTTCTAGTGCTTATCATCCACAGAGTCAAGGAGCTCTTGAGAGGTTCCATCAAACCCTGAAGTCCCTTTTGAGGTCATATTGTGTGGAACTTGATGCTGATTGGGAAGAAGGTCTGCCGTGGATGTTGTTAGCGATCCGTGAGGTAATCCAAGAAAGTCTTGGGTTTAGTCCAAATGAATTAGTGTTTGGACATGTAGTGAGAGGACCTACAACTGTGTTAGCTGAGGAGTGGCGAACGTCTAAACCTTCTGAGAATATTTCAGACTATGTGAGTGGATTTCGGCGTAGATTGTATGAGACACGAGCGCTTGCTAAAAAGAAATTGGGTAAGTCTCAAATAAAAATGCAACAACGTTTCGACAGAAAAGCTAAAGTAAGAGAATTTCAGGTGGGTGAACAGGTATTGGCTTTATTGTCTCTACCGGGAAATCCATTTCAGGCTAAATTTACAGGCCCTTATAAGGTAGTTAAACGCCTTTCCGATAATAACTATCTTTTAAATACTCCTGATTGGAGAAAGAAGGTACAAGTATGTCACAGTAACCTGCTGAAATTGTACATAGCTCCTGTTCGTTCTGTTGCTGTAAATTTTGTAAACTCTTGTGATTCTGTTTCAGAAGTGTCATCTTTTCATAGTCCGAGTAAGGATTCTTTGGAGAATGCTGATGAGGATGAGAGTTTTCTTTCTCGAGAGAACGTCGATGGGCGAATTAAAAACTCTGAGATTCTTCTTAATCTGTCGTCTCATCTTTCTTACCTGACTGAGAAGGAGAGGAGTGATGTCACTGAGTTGGTGATGTCATATCCCTCTCTTTTCCGTGATGTTCCTGGTCGTACTTCTATCATAGAACATGATATCGATGTAGGATCCTCGTGTCCCGTTAAACAGAGCGCATATAGAGTAAATCCTTTCAAAAGAGATTTGCTGAAACAAGAGGTGAACTATCTACTTGCTCATGGTCTGGCTGAATCCAGTTTCAGTTCATGGAGTTCCCCTTGTGTTCTAGTAAATAAATCTGATGGCTCATATCGATTCTGCACAGATTATCGAAAACTTAATTCTGTTACTAAGCCGGATTGCTTTCCTTTGCCTCGAGTTGATGACTGCGTCGATCATGTTGGCTCTGCCCGATATGTTAATAAGTTCGATCTCTTAAAGGGATATTGGCAGGTGCCTCTGACTAGTCGAGCGAAAGAATTATCCGCCTTCGTCACACCTGATGCTTTCCTGCAATATACGGTTATGCCTTTCGGAGTGCGAAATGCACCCGCGACGTTTCAGCGTCTCGTAAATCGTATACTGTACGGAATGTCAGGATGTGAGGCATATCTTTACGACATCGTGTTGTATAGTTCATCTTGGTCTCAACATCTTGATCAGATTAAAGAACTGTTTTCTCGTTTAGCCAAAGCTAGCCTTACAGTTAATCTCGCTAAGTCTGAATTCGCGAAGGCAACCGTTACCTATTTAAGTAACATAGTGGGAAATGGTTGTGTAAGACCTATCGAGACTAAAGTCGAAGCTATCTGTAATTTTCCTGCTCCCACCACTCGGCGTGAACTGCGACGGTTCCTTGGAATGGTGGGATATTATCTGAGTTTTTGTGAAATTTTTGCCAGCGTAGTCTCACGTCTTACCGATTTACTGAGTCCGAAGTTTTCTTTCCAGTGGACTAAACCTTGTCAGCAGTCTTTTGAAAATTGCAAGGCTTTGCTGTCGTGTGCCCCTGTGTTGACCGCTCCAAACTTTGCTAAACCTTTTATTCTTGCAATTGATGCAAGTGATTGTGGTACGGGTGCTGTACTCTTGCAGGAGGACTCGAATCAGGTTCAACATCCTATCAGTTATTTTTCTAAGAAACTTAACCGACATCAACAAGTATACTCAACCATTGAGAAGGAAGCTCTCGCCCTAGTGTTGGCCGTGCAACATTTTGAGGTATAGCTAGGGTCGATCGCTGCAACAATTACTATCTATACAGATCATAATCCGTTGGTTTTCTTTGTGGTTTGTGAATCGAATGAAAAACCGAAATCAGCGACTTATGCGATGGAGTCTCATTCTACAGCCTTTCCATCTTGAGATTCAGCACATTCGAGGAAAAGATAATGTCATAGCGGACACACTTTCTAGAGCATGATGTAATCTCTGCGCTGTTCATTTCTTTTCTTTGCATCTCTAGGGCCCAGAGGTGCTGAAGAATGAAGAGAAGACGACGTCCAGAATGTTATTGCGCTTGTTTTGAGTTGTGCCTAATTATCTTTTCTTGTTTTGATTTTTTAGATTCGTAGCCGAAACTTTTTCTTTTGGAGGGAGGTGTTACGACCCTGTATTCTGCTTGGTCGCCTGCTGGTGGCGTAGTTGCTCAGAGAGCGTGGGAGATCATATACACCTGCTACCTAATTATCTCTAATGGTGAAGAGGATAAAACCTTGGATCAAACAACTCTTCTTCACTTCATCCAGGAGACTGGCAGCCTCTGGTGGAGTCATTTCAACCTTCGTTACAGCCCATATCAACCTTCTTTTACTCCCAACCGGATTATGATTTTGTTCCCTTATGATTTTGAACCCTAGACTTTGTTATACTAAATTGTTTTCATTTTTGTTGTATGCTAATAAAACCATTGCAAGTCACTTATTTGCACTTGTATCCCTTTATGTACGATCGAAACGAGCTGGCCGTAACAATCAGGCATGTGATTGGCTAAGGACAAAAAAAGCAGGAAAATATACCGGATCATAGCGCAATTTTGAACTTTATCGATATATCGCCCAGTCCTACTGGGGACCTTACGGTGATGTTCTTGTAAACTGACAACGATAACACAGTAGCGCGAGAGCGACTGAGGTACGAAATTGAGCAGGTGAACGAGCAGAACGAGCGGAACGCAAGTACGTCCTTGTTGATACTTGGAAAGGAAGGAAGAATCTGTACGCACGTCAGCCAATTATGTCCTCATAACCTCTCTTTTTCACTCCGGACCGGCGGCAGCCGACCCAACCGACACCCGTGACCCGTCCCCCTCCCCTTTTTTATTTTTTTACAGATCTGCATGATTCACGTAGGTCACATTTTCAGGTCGAAAAAATCCGGAATTCCGGATTAATCCGGAAAAATCACATATAAAATCGCTTTTTAAAAGCGTCTGCCGCCTTCCTACCGCCTTCGTTCCGCGGACGGCCCGCCGGCCAGCCGCCGTTCCACCGCCATTATACGGGTCAATATATAATTGAGGGAGTTTTCATGTCCATGAGATTTATCTTGCAAACATTCTTATTAAAATAACATTTTAAAAGTCTTCAGTGTTCTTCATGATCTTGTCTTTACAAATTTCATAATAAATTATAATAGAAATAAACATTTATTTATAAAAATTGACTAGATATCCCTAAAATGTCAACTAAATAACCGTCCGAAATGAATTACAACCACAATCTCATTACCTAAAAAAACATTTAAAAAACTTATTCAAAAACAGTTTTAAACATATTATTTACATTAAGTTGAGGTAATTGTGAACAATGTGTCTTTTTGGGCAATATGTCACATTTTCAATAGAAATTGACAAATTGAATATGTGTCCGAGAAGTCGCTGTCATCTAAGTTACTCATAACAAATACACCCCTCAAGGAGGAGTGTGTTTTCCAAATCACATGACCTGCTCCACATGATGTCATTTCCTCCTGAAGAAAAAACTAGCAACACTTCAAGGTATGTTCTCCCTCCACATTTTCAGTTATTTCACCTAAAGTAGTGCTTGGGACAAATGTGTACTTATCATATGTCAACAATGTTACTACAATGAATTCATAAATAACTTTGAATTTCAATTTTACTCAGTTGTACATATAATATTCAGATGAACCTCTCCGTAAAATGCCATGTGGTGTCTGGTGCTAGGCTACCATTTTGATTTTATCCCTAAAAACAGCAAAAATGTCAACTAGGTTACCAGTCACCTATGTTACTCTGCAAAGGTAACTTAGTTGACCAAGAGTAACATAGTTGACATTCATGAGATGTTCTTATAGTTTTCAGGAGTTCATTTAATATTCTAATTGTACAGTAACTATAAAATACTTTGCAATAAATATTATAAAGGTAAACTTGTTTTCAGGCAAATGCCACGATTATCTGCTGCAGAAAAGCAGCGCCGTTACCGTGCACGGCGTGATGCTGATCCTGCAAAAAGGGAGGCATACTTGGCAAAAGGCCGGCAGAAATGGAGAGAAAAGAGGGAGCAAGGTGCATACTATAAGCCCATATCTGAACAGAGTGAGAGGGAAAAACGTGCAAAGAGAAAGGCCTGGAGAAGAGCCCAGGAACAGAGCAGACGCAGAAAGAAACAGGCTTCTGCTCTTGTTACCCCACCACTGAGTCCTGACAGCGAGGAACAACCAGTTCCACAACCAGGAAGGTTAGAAGGTTATGTAGAAAGAACCTCAAACAGAACTATGTAGGCAGGCTATGTAGAAAGTACCTTAAACAGAACAATGTCTCATGAAAAAGTACTTGTTAGATTATAATGTTAGATTAAAATGAAAAATTACATGGTGGCATGGAGACAATTAATTTCAAATGCTTTAAGTGCCACCTGCAATGTTAAAAAATAATTTAAAAAATGTCTTCGTGTTATTTCAGACAGAGAATACAAGGAAGAAGGACTAGAAGAAGACAGTACCAGAAAATATACATTGAGAATCTCAAACTCAAGGAAAAGCTTAAAGCTCAAACAAAAACATCAGACAAATACCGTAAGCGCTATGAACGGCTTCTGTGCAGTGTCGACTCTCCTAGGAAAAGAACAAAAAGGATGCTCGGAACAACTCCAGTCAGTAATGATGTGCGGAAAACTCTGGTCTATCATCATGCACTTTTGAAAAGCCTCAAACAAAAATTTCAGTGTGCAGCAAAAGAAAAGACCAGGAACCTAATCGCCAGAATCGTATCTGGAAAAATATTGAAAAAATACAGGTTCCAGAAAATCATTCATGACACACTTGGTGTCTCAGCCAAACGATTCTGCAAGAATGTGAACACAAATGGGGACGAAATAGCCTGTTTTGCCAGGAAGAAATACATATCCACACACTCAAAACTGCAAGACCAGGTTGTTGCCTTTTACATCAGGGATGACGTAAGTCGTTCAACAGCAGGTAAAAAGCAGACCGTAACAAGGGGGAAAGTAAAAAAGCAGAAGCGGTTTTTGACTGACACCATGAAAAACTTCCATAGGAAATTCCTGCTGGAAAACGTCTCTAGCAAACTTTCCTACACACTCTTCTGCCGAATGCGCCCATACTGGGTAGTCCGTCCAAGCATTGCAGACAGAGATACGTGTCTATGTAAGGTGCATGAAAACTTGGAATTTATCGTGGAGAAACTTCATGGACTTAAACTTCTGGAGAGAACAGAGTTGGAATCTCTTGCTGAGGAAACTTGCTGTAATCCAACATTTAAGCCATGCATGTATGCAGAATGCAAGAACTGCAAACTACAAGACCTCAAGATTCAGTCTGGCTATGATGGTCAAACCCAAGTTTCTTATGTGCAGTGGACAACTGAAACTGTCCTCAGAGAGAAGAAAAGTGGTGACAGCAAAGAAAAGTTGCCTGTGAACATCACCGTGAAGAGGGAAATGGAGAGTTCTTTGGAGGACCTGATTGAGACTTTCCAGAAACAGCTCCAAAAGTTCAAAAGGCACTTGTTCAACATCAAGACCCAGTTTAACTACTACAGGGAATTAAAAAAGAACATGAAGAGTAACGAATGCCTCATACACATTGATTTCTCTGAAAACTACTCTTGCAAGTATCACAAAGAGATTCAAGCTGTCCATTTTGCCTCTTCTCATCAACAAGCAACTCTTCATACAGGGGTCCTCTACATTGGTGGTGAGGAAGACCACTTGTGTTTCACAACAATTTCACCATGCAAAGAAAAAGGTCCACCTGCCATATGGGCACACCTCTCCCCAGTACTCAACCATCTCAAGGAAACATACCCAACCGTGTCAATTATCCACTTTTTCAGTGATGGTCCCTGCTCACAATACAGGCAGAAGGGCAACTTTTACATGTTGACAACTGAATTGTACAACCAGGGCTTCACTGCTGGCACTTGGAACTTTTTTGAGGCCAGTCACGGGAAGGGTGCCCCCGATGGGGTAGGAGGCCTTCTGAAGAGAACAGCTGACAGATTGGTCAGCCAAGGTGAAGACATTTCCACTGCTAAACATCTCTTCAATGCATTGGTAAACACCAATACAGCTGTCAAGATCTTCTACATTGAAGAGGCCACAGTGGAAAAGGCCATACAGCAGATGCCACAACGACTCCCTGCTGTACCATGCACTATGCGGATTCACCAGGTCATCACGCAAGCACCAGGGAAACTGACATACCGTGATGTGAGCTGCCTGTGTTCAACAAGGCAGATTCTGCAATGTCAGTGTTACCAAGCTCAGGCCTTCGACTTCAAAGTCAACTCTGCTGTTCCTGCATTGCAAGAACAACCAGAACTTGAAGTACAGTGGGATAGAGATGACATTGTTGGTCAGTGGTGTGTCATTAGATATGACGATGAGGTTTACCCTGGAACCATTGTTGAAGTGAGTGAGACACATGCTCATGTTAAGTGCATGCACAGAGTGGGACACAATCGTTACTACTGGCCAACGCGAGAGGATGCACTCTGGTATCCATTTGAGGATGTGCTCAGGTTGATTCCTGCCCCACAGCACGTGACAGCACGTCATGTTGAAATAAGAAGAGATGTGTGGGAAGATATTGCCAAATCACATCTTCAAGGCTAAGGACATGCACAAACACACACACACACATTAACAAACACGTGGCACAAGCACACCATCAAGCACACACACACATATACTGTACACACATGCACAGATAAAGACACACTTACACACACACACACACACACACACACACAAACAAACAAATAAACAAACACACACAGTCAAAGTCACTGAAAAACAAACCATAATTGGCCATGTTCTTGGGTTAGAAAATAGAGAGTATGTTCTGTCTCCGCCGGTTTAATGGGTGCCTGGAAGTTGGAGGGTACGCCAATGTTTTACTTGGGTTCTGACATATGAATGTTTTTAAGATACATTTTGTTTGCACTATTAAAATTTTGATCTAACAGAAACATTTTTGTTCAATACAAAGCACTACTGTATTTCATTCCACAAACAATTATTCAAAATGTTTACATGGTGGAATTTTTGTGTAAGTGCTGTTTTTGAGACTTTTGTTGTTGTTGTTGTTGTTTTCTATGTTGGGATCTTTTGTTTATGATATATGTGCTTGTTAATAAAGCAGTGGTTGATCCTTGTAAACTGATGTGCGCCTGTATTTCTCCTTTATGTCATGAAATATTCAACAGGTCTTGATTAAATGCAATAAAAAAAATAGCTATAATAATTGATATAGTTTAGGAATGTTTTTGGTAAATACATCATCCTACTTTGTCATGTCCTGTCAACTATGTTACTTTTGTCAACTATGATACTGGGCTGTCAATTAAGTTACCAATATGTTTTTTTAAAAATATATGTATTTCAATGGTTCCCTAATCTCCAAGTAAATATTTAGAAACTGAGTAGCTGTCAAATATATACCTCAGCATAATTTCATCAAGAAAATGATCATGAATCAAGTAGTTTGGAAACAAAATATACAGACCGTTTACTTCAGTACTTGAAATTTGGGGTTTCAATTGAACAAAATGTGTATTTTCTTAATTAATTGGGTATTTTAATTGAAAAGGTAAGTAAATAGACACATATTCTTCCAAAAGTAATGAATATTTTTATATGTCTGCCATTTATTTAAAGTTAAAACTTACATGTTTTGTCCGTAACATAGTTGACCAAATAATGAGTAAACTTCTTGTTTTTAAAACTAAATATCTGAAATCAATTATGCCTGAGCTTGGCAATGACTAAAAACAAAATATTTCAGGGATGGTTTATTAGGGAAGATAATAATATTGTGTAAATAAATATATTTTTTCCCAGAATTATTCAAACTCAAAATCTCCCACAATTATATATTGACCCATACCTAAAGGCGGACCTTCAGCGGCCCGTCGGAGGCAAACGCTTTTTTTGAGCGAGCTGACCGCGGCCCGCCGCTTATTGCACTATATTTATTTATTTATTTATTTATTTTAACATTTACAGCATGCAGTTTATCAAGAATAATGATTGCTCAAACCAGACAAATTTCCATTTGATATTTTATTTCCACATTTGAAAGTACAGTAACTGTCATTAAACAATATGTCAGATCGCTGAAATATAACAGAAAAATAGAAACACACAGCTTTCCAATACATTTTTAGTTAAAAACACTATTATACACATTTAACATTATATATACACTATTATATATAATAGTGAAAACCTTCTTTTTTTTCATCCCAGATCTGAACTCTTTATGTTATTAGCAAGTATTGTAAGTGTTTTATATATATATATATATATATATATAAAAAACACTTACAATACTTGCTAATAACGTAAAGAGTTCAGCTCTGGGATGAAAATAATTACCAGTAAACACAAGTAATGAGGATATTTGGTACCAAAGAAAGTGAAGTACACCAAATAATTTGAGAATATACCATTATAACTGCAATGCTGACCTGTGGCACAAGGATTTACAAGCTATATTTAACAATAGAATAACAGTTAGCACTGTGACAGAATGAAGAAGAATATTTGGTACCAGGTAATGTGCAGAAATCAAGTATTAGATGTATAATCTAGGATTTACAAGCTATATTTAAATAGAAGAGTTAAGCACTGTAACAAGCCTTTTTTAGATGTCTTGAAGTTACTGTCTGCAGGATAAAAAAAGGGTTCCAGTTGTCTAGTGATGCTGGGGTGTCAGTAGTCAGCCTAGGTTTAAGGAGGCGGCTGTGGGTCCCACTCAGCGCTGCCTTTTTCCGTGATGTGTAACGTTAACCTGGATCGCCTCATCAGATAGAAAATATGTCGAAAATTAAGATCTGTCATTCCGTTTGAAAGGCATAAAGTCATACACATCTACTTAAATATAAAAATAAATATCCAACTTACTTTGACCAATGGTCTTCAGGAACATGTCTCTAAAACATGCTCTTTATCCTGCCTCATGCTGTTGTCAAGTAATGCCAAATCTTCCTGGGTGTCTAGTGGGAGTATCAGATCCCCTGTCAGGGATAGCTCAAAATGTTGCAGCATATAGTCCATTTTGTTGTCCATGCTGCGCACAACATCGCCCAAACTCTCCAAGACGTCTGCACCTACAGGGGTTCCCAGAATAAAAGAATAAAGTAGTCAGTCCGGGTCCCTCAACTACTAAACTATGACAGTTATTTCTAGGTCTACCACATGTACAGATGGGCCCCGTTGGGAATTAAACCAACAACCAATGCTTAAGTTGTTTGCAAGTTGTACCTGATTGCCCAGTGTGAGCAAACATCTTCAAAATTATCCCAACTTGCTTCACCTTGCTCTTGAAGTGAGCCGCTGTCATCTGATGCTACAAAATGAAATGCATATGGTAATTTTGGACCTACATCACACACAAAAAAAGTTAAATTTAAGAAAGAGTGCATATTCTCACCTGCTGGTGCATTGCTTTCCCTCAGAGTTTGTTTTTCATTCTAGAGTCTCTGTAAATCTGCAAAAAATAAAGAATTAAAATACGCAAAAAAGCAAAATACTAGTTCGGACAAACAAAATAATTTACACAACATATATACATTATAATATATCATTATACAAGTTAAACTTGGTCCATCTAGATGTAAAGCTTTGGCTAACTACTGTAAGTAGCTAATTAAATTTCTACATGTAACGTTAATGTTATTAGCAACGTGTCCTAACAAAGGCAAAACAGCATGTGTTAGCTGCTAACGTTAGCCACTCTAGCAACAGGACTAGCAGCGTACTGCAAGAACAAAGATGACTAACTTAGCATACTTTAAAAAGATAAAATAAAACCAATGTAAACATAATATTGCGTTACAAAAAAGGAAACATATACTTACTTATACGACGGTAGTGGATGACTTTGCTAGCAAGCAAACTGTGGGCTGTTGTAGTAACTTCGGCAATCTTCTTCTTCTCTTTACGCCATTTTGGAGGCTAACGCGCATGTAGCAACATACAGCTAGTCGAACGAGGAGAAGCAGCAGAGTTGGGATAAAGAAAATAAAAAAGATGTTAAAATCCATAAAATGTTGTGGCATTTACCGGGATATATTAAATAGGGAAGCCAGTGACCGGTATGTGGACTAAACCGGCACTTTAAATGGTTTGGATCCATAAGAAATTTCCAACAAACAGTGGGAACAGGGTAATCCGGACAGATAGTTAGTAAAGTTAGCTGTCAATCCTCAAGTTTTTTTTTCTGGGTTTCTCACGTACTTGAGCTCTTTTCCCGCTGTCTTTCCGTTTTAGTAATATTCCTGTAAAATATCCCGTATTTTAATATTCTCATAACATTAACATTAGCCCTTTAATCGGACCTGTCAGTCTCTGTTGTCCTGTTGCTAAACTGTTATCCTCTTGCTTTAAGCATCGTTTTGCTTACTAACTTAAGATTAAATGCTTAAAACAGCTAACGTTATTAACTACACTTTTGAAACGCATAGTTAAAAGAATGTTACATGTGTGAATGGTTGTTAGCACTATAACTGTCACTAAACTAGCAGCTAGGTGGAGCACAGTTTACCTTTGTCCGGTTAGCGTAGCGTACTGTACTCCCACTGTTTGTTGGAAATTTCAAATGGATCCAACCCGTTAAAAGTGCCGTTTTATCCACATTCCGGTCCCGGGTTTCGCTATTAAACCTATCCCGGTAAATTCCACATCCTTTTAGGGATTTTAACATCTTTGTTTATTTTCTTTCTCCCAACTCAGCTGCTTCTCATTCGATTTGCTGGTGTGTTGGTTTACATTTGCGACGCCTCCAACATGACGACTGCCACGTCCCAGAATGCAACGCGGCGCCCAGTCTTTGTAAAAATATAAACATTTAGATTGTGAATGTTAATTCACTATTTTGCTATTTTGTGAATAGCAAAAATTATAGCTAAAACACATTTGTTTTAGCTATAGATTTTCTATGCACAAAATAGTGAAATAACATTCACAATCTAATGGTTCTATTTTTTAATTGCCTTTAAAATAAATAATAAAATAATAATAAAAATATCTTCTAAATTGTTCATACCACGAATTAAATATATTTTGTAAAACCTAATCAGAAAGATATTTATTGCCAAGTAAGTTTTATTGACAAATTATTTTTGGTTAATCTGTCTCAAATGTGCATTAATCAAAAAAATGTACTACATATTTTTTTAACTGCATAAAATAATTATATATATTTTACATAGCCTATATTACTAGCCTATATTTAAGTAATTTAAATTTAATTTTCTAGACCTTATAACAGAATCAAGAGTCAAGAATCTGTTATAGCCTAAACCCATGGAGCAAGTAAGCCATGGCTGGGCGATTCTGAGTGTTGAAATCCCTGAATTTTAAAGCGGCTTGCCGCCAGCCGGCCGCGGTCCATGAGACGGAGGCAACCGCCAGTGAAAATGAAGCAGGCGGCCCGCCAGCTATTCGCCGGCGGCATCTCGCAAAAAATGGGAGTGACCGTCAGTGACGTATTCGGCGGCAAACGTTTCATCGCCGCCAGCGGGACGCACCTATAGCCGACAGCGTAGGGCCGGCGGCAAAAAGAAGCCGTGCGGACATTTTTTGCTATCTGGGATAGTGTTGGCTATGTTTTTACATAGCCTAATCATGCAATGATCTGAAAAAAAATGTATTCAGATGATTTGGTTAACTTGTTAGCTACAGTGTTGTAGTTATGTTACGTATCTGTACTTTCTTATAAGCTCAAATATTTAATAAAATGTTTAAATCAAATCACTGTCATCTTTATACAGAAACAGAGATCAATAATCAGCCTTTCTATCTCATCCGAGGTGACATGTTGCCACCAATCACAACTCATTGATGTCTCCCATCATGCATTGCGATATGAATAAATTATGATCTGAATTGTCTATGTAATTTACTTTTCCTAGTTGAATATTCAACTCGTCACCGTTGTTGAGAAGCTTTGACTGAATCTTGAGGTCTGTGTGTGCCTTAAAGAAAGATTTTTTAAACAACTTTTGAGAATTTACATTATATTTAACATTCTGGGTGTCTATGCAGAATCTTAGTTATGCACTAACCAACAAAATAAACCATAGACATAAATTTTAAATGATGAAAGACATGTAACTAGCATCATTTTATAATTGTATATCTTTGTTCATCTGGCAGGATTAATTCAGATGCAATAAAAAATTAAATATAAAATTTTTAATATAAGGGTCAAGAAGACCAACTAAAGCAAACACTCACCTCCATAACGGTGGCTTAAATTTTTTTGATTTTTTCCTTGTGATTCTGCTTTAGGTGTCTTCAATAATGCTCAATCATCACTCATTTAATCACATAATTATCTCATTAACTTTAACGCTCTTGAGTGTGGACTTATATACACCCCCAGGTGTATTAGTTTAACACGGGAGATTTTGTCGTGACGAAGAGCCGTAATTATCTGACCAGTTGAGCCATATCGCATTAAATATCGCTATCGATATATCCTCGATATTAACGCGATTTGGCTCAGCAAAGATTAAAAAAAAAACAACTTCAGAGAAATTACATTATATTTAACATTTTGAATGTTTATGCAGAATCTCAGTTATACACTAACCAACTTATTAAATCACAGACATAAATTTCAAATGATGAAAGTCATTATGTAACCAACATCATTTTATATAATTGTTTTTCTATGTTCATCTGACAGGATAAACTCAGATGCAATAGCAAATTAAATATTTTTTTTTAATATAAAGGGTCAAGAAGCCCAACAAAAGCAAACACTCACCTCCATAACGGTGGCTTAATTTTTTTGATTTTTTCCTTGTGATTCTGCTTTAGGTGTCTTCAATAATGCTCAATCATCACTCATTTAATCACATAATTATCTCATTAACTTTAACGCTCTTGAATGTGGACTTATATACACCCCAAGGTGTGTTAATTTAACACGGGAGATTTTGTCGTGACGAAGAGCCGTAATTAACTGACCAGTTGAGCCATATCGCATTAAATATCGCTATCGATATGTCCTCGATATTATCTCAATATGGCTCAGCTTGTCAGTGATCTACGGCTCTTTGTAGTGAATGCCGCTCCATCTGAAAGCAGGTGAAGGTGATTTACTGCTAATTAATGAACCGGCTTTACTGATTGTGCATACAATATCGTGTGATATTATCACCCAGCCCTAGTTAGGCTCCTCCCCTTCACTTCTGGATCCAGTTTAAAACACCATTACTTTGCTCTGGGTGATGTGTGTATTATTACAGACGGCTCTGTTGTGTGTGTGTGTGTGTGTGTGTTGGTTTTGGTGGATTACAAGGTCTTTCCACCAGTTTACATACCAGCATTATGAGGACATTTGGGATTATAAGGACAAAGGACATGTCCTTGTAATTCAAACACCGTGAAATCATTAATTTGAGCCTGAGAAACATCCTCCTGATTTTTTTTGGGATGTCCCTTTAAATAGGTATACCAGTTTTCTTGTGTGTGCGTGTGTATCTCGTGACTGCCGTTTATCGGCTGGATCCGCCACTGCCGTATCACACACATTTACACATTAATGGGCGCGGCCGTCTGGAAATGGCGGGCGATCGTCTGATTGGTTACTGACGCGCATGAGCAGTAGAGAGATCCGGATTCTGCCTGCAGACAACACTCACCTCTGATACGTGATAGCAGACTGGTAAGTAAGTACATAAAATATTATATATTTTATATATTGATTCATAGAAGTTAGTCGCATCTATTTTAATATTAAAATGAGTCATATCCATGTTATATTAGTCATATCTTAAGCATATTTGAGCAGTCGACCATGAGCCTCGTCATGGCACCCTGGAAACTGAATAGTGCATTTCTTATTAAGGAAAAGTTAGAATAATTAAGAATAAGTATGAAAAACCGCGCGTTTCAGAAGAATTTTCACATCATTTGAGAAAATCAACTTTTTATAAAGTCTCAATTTGCCATAAATTGACGTTGTTACAGGATTAAATGATCGTCTGGTTGAATAGTGCAATAAAATCTAACGTTAATTTATGGCCTTAAACACGAAGTCAGAGATCGACATTTTATCATAAAATGCATTAATTTACCCTTTGTAGAAAAAGCACAATACCAACAAACAATAGTTAATCGAATGAGGTAGCTTACATTCGACGACTTTGTGGTGATTACTGGGTTTATATGCTCTCTCCACGATTCATGCATTTAAAAGTGCGACGAGAAGTTGCAACGAGAAATGAATCTCAGCATGTAAAGTAGTCAAAGTTTCTGCAAATGTTAAATTTAACGTGACATCTTTTGCTGAAATTGACAAAACAATATTTGGACAGTATACATTTAAACGTGTTTAAACGTACAATCTGTAATTTTTTTGGCCACCAGGGGTCACTCATTTCACATAATAACAAAGACGTACTTTGATGACATCAGGAAAGAGCGTGGGCTCACGGGAATTGTTGTCGCTGTCAATGACAACCAGCTCAGCTCATGACATGACATGATCGTTTTTACAAAATATACGGATATACGGCATCTCTCTGTTAGCTTGTCAAGCCTTGCCTTGCCTTGCCATAGACGGACGACGAAACGGAAATAAAGAAACGTCCCGTGTCTTCGAATTAAACTATAAATTTCTCCGTATTTGAAAGTTGGTGGAAACTGTCGGGATAATGTAAGTACACATCTAATAGAAATATATAACATAGATACAGTTACTTTTGCTATTTTTACAGCCGAAAAAATACATATTGTGGCTTTAAATATATGAACATACCAGACTCAAAAATGCACCTTTAAGTTTATGAAACAGATCATATTAGATGACCACCCTGCCTGCATGGAAGTCATATTGCAGTTTTGTGAAAAATGCACAACGCATTACTCATAACTATACCAAATTAGGAACAAAGCAAAACATGAACTTGGATTCAACCTGAATTTTATTAAACTGAATTAGATTAAGTACACTTTCTGCTTGAATTTACACTGTTTTTCCGTCCATGTTACATATGTTAAATTCAACTTTGATCAAAGTTTACAAGTTCAACATTGCCAGATTTATCCTGCCTTTCACACAGCTGTATCCCAGGATGTTAACCTGAGGACAATGGCTTTCTGCATGAAGATTGAATTTTGCAGACTTGTCCTCGCAGTAAGCCCGAAACTGTGGAATCGCCCAGTATGCTTATAGGGTCATGGAGGTAACCATCTCATGAACTTGTAACATTTTCAACATATTTATAAATTAAAACAAAAACTAATTTTGACTCTGATTTTCATGACTGGTCAATGCATTATTATCCTCTTGTTTTTGTTCTAGACTCCAGCCAAGAAGTCTTGATAAAAATCAATCTTGAAGAGGGAATCATTCTTGCTCTTTTAATATTGTGATTGCAGGGCTTGTTTGGAATTATACAAGGTGTGTGATTATGCCAATGGACCCCATCAGGAATGTTCATTCATTCTGGTTTTGACTGATCTGTTATCAATATTTTGAATTGGCTGAATTTTAAGATCACATTGTTTCAAACTCAGTTGTTTTATTTTTTCCAAATGATTAAAATAGAAAAAGAGAATAATTCTGAATGTAAAACCGCATCTTCTTAGAATCATAATAATTTGAATTAAGTGAATTTTATATAAATGCTTATATAGTAATATTGTATTTGTGTACAAGATGCTCTCTGTTGGGAGCATGAATTTGAATGTCATGAATCTGATATATTGCAACACAGAACGGCATTTTCCCATTTTCCCAACTAATGTGAGTTATATATGTAACATTTATGATGTTTTAATTTTCAAGGTGACATAATAAAGTGTTTAAAACGTGTTTAATAAATAAAAATAAACAATGCTCTTGGATGCCTCTAACAAGCTCCTGGGGTCTTTTTCCAGCTTCACTGTCTTTTGTATTAAAGTCCTGTAAAAACACTGAGTGGCGACCACACATTTTATTACTGAAATAAGAAGAATGATTATTCATAAGCATGAATTACAAGCCGCTCTGTCAAAGACGCTTGTCAAAAAGCACGGGGAAGCTCGTTGACGCTTTGGACGCTGGGAGAAGAGAAGTGTCACAACATGAAATGTAATAAACAGAAAAAAAAACAAGCAATACATTGAAGAAACCTTTTATAATGACAGCATTTTTATAACCGTTTTGGTCACATTTGGTAGGAGAAAATAATAATAATTAGCTATTATTATTATTATTATTTGCATTAGGCTATTATTTGCATTAGTGCAATTGGTCAAATCGTTGTCACGGTGAGCAAATGAATTGCATTCCCGCTTAAAACGAGCGTTCGTAAATATTTCAAATAAAAGTTGCGCTCATTCTCAATCACTGGATCATTATGGAAAATCGCGACGTTGTTGTGTTTGGTGCTGCTTTACTCTATTTGAGGAGAAAACATCGGACTCGGAGATTTTGGGTTCATGACACACTCCGGGACCGTTATCAATTTGGAGAGTATCACCGGCTGGTGCAGCAGCTGCGGCTCGATGACGAGAGGATCCAGCGGAACTTCAGGCTGGACACGGAGCAGTTTGATAGCGTGCTGTCAAAGGTGGGGCCGCTCATTATGATGACTAGCACCAATTACCGCAGTGCAATAAGTCCTGCAGAGCGTCTGGCTGTTTGCCTGCGGTTCTTGTCCACAGGGGATTCATATCGCACTATTGCTGCTAGCTATCACATGGGAGTGAGCACTGTGGCCAACATTGTCCCCGCAGGTCTGCAGGGCTATTTGGGACTCCATGGTGGAGGAGTACATGCCAGTGCCCACCACGGAGGATTGGCTCTGCATAGCAAAGGGGTTCTACCAGCGGTGGGCTTTCCCCAACTTTCTTGGATCCATAGATGGAAAGCACGTGGTGATTAAGTCTCCTGACAACTCAGGGTCCATGTTTTTTAATTATAGACCATTTCAAAAGATGTAAACAACACTGGTCCAGAAGCACTTCCTGTTTCAGTTTTTTAACACTACATAAAAGCTGGGATAAAATACAACCAACAGAACATTTAAAACTGAATCAAAAGTTAAACAAACATCTTTAAAAAGTTTTCTTTACATGTGAAATTAAGAAAACAGTTACAAACTGAAACAGGAAGTGCTTCTGGACCAGTGTTGTTTACATCTTTTGAAATGGTCTATAAGGGGACTTATTCTGTAGTGCTTCTGGCAGTGGTAGATGCTGAATATTGCTTTCGGTAGTGGATGTGGGCACCTACGGGAAGACTGGTGACGGTGGTGTCCTGGCTAACTCCACCTTCGGCCGGGCACTACGGGACGGGACTCTTGGCCTCCCACAGGATGCTCTGCTGCCGGGAGCTGAGCATTTAGGAGCGCAGCCACATGTTTTTGTTGCTGATGAGGCCTTTCCACTGCGCCCCAACCTCATGCGGCCTTTTCCTGGCACCAACCACTCTGGCAGGCGCAGAGTATTTAACTTCAGGCTGTCACATGCTAGGCTGATTGTTGAGAATACCTTTGGTATCCTCACGTCTCAATGGCGTATGTACAGAGGAGTCATTGGGGTCAGCCCTGCAAATGTGGACGCCTGTGTGAAGGCTACCTGCATCCTGCATAATTTCCTGAGAAGGACATCCAAGACACCAACCAGGGCAACTGGAAGACGTGCAGGACCACCACTAGCTGCAGACGGGGAAGTTGCTGGCCTACAGGCAGTAACTCGAGTGGGGAGCAACAACTCCGCACGGGAGGCCATCCGTGTCCGGGAGACATATACCTCCTATTTCTCCAGCGAGGGAGCTGTCAGCTGGCAACCTGGAGTATAAGCCTAGTGCTACAAAAACGGCTCTTTTAAGAGCCACCAATTACACTAAAAGCAAAGTTTCCATAGCTAAGCACTATACGCTTTTTTAAAATATATAACATGGATTTAAAAATAATATGAATCATACAACCATGAACGTTGATTTTTTTAGTGTATTTAAAATTAATCAAATGTATTTAAAATTGATTACAATATTTATTTAGGAAAAAAACAAACAAACATACAACTTAACTTTTTACAAAAAAAAAAAAAAACTTGGTCCCAACAGAGCTTTTAAAGGGATAGTTCACTTTGAAATTAATTTTATGTTTTAGCTTACAGGAGGGCATCTAAGATGTAGGGGTCTATGTTTCCACAGTATTTTCAATTTTGATATTTTTATGTCAAACCGTTGTTGTCTGTTAGTCATATAATGCAGGTCTATGGTCACCACCTCAAAGAGCATGCACAGAGAAGTCCATCAATGTGTACTTACATTTACGAGTTATTAAATCATGTTTAATTTGGACTTCTCTGTGCATGCTCTTTGAGGTGGTGACCATAGACCTCCATTATATGACTGACAGACAGACAGACGTCAACATGTTATACACTTTTAAACTATATATGACATGGATTTAAAAATAATATGAATCATACAACCATAAACGTTGAATGTTTTTTGTGTGTTTATTTAAAATTATTCAAATTTATTTAAAATTGATTACAATATTCATTTGAAAAAACAAAAACAAAAAAAACAATTCATACAACGTAACTTTTTATAACAAAAACTTGGTCCCAACAGGGCTTTTAACGTCAATATGTTAATCAGACAGACGTGAACTTAGTTCCTCACTGCACTTTGGTTTCTCACCCCGTTCCTCACTGCACTTCATTTGTGAATGACTCTGTGTGTGTGTGTATGTGTTCATACATGTGAGGGAGAGAAAACAGGGGGCAGCTGACAGCACTGCGAGGGTAACAAGCTTACTAACAGCCCTCACAGTGTTGTCAGCTGCGCCCTGTTCCTCTCAGCCCAAGGGTCAACCTCACGACACTTTGCCTCATACACCAGGCGGTGCATCTCAAACTTGAGATCCTGCCTTGTCTTTAAAGACAGGGTTCTAAAGTCTTCCTGCAGGCTTTTAAAAAAATAGCTATCGCTATCCTCAGGAGGAGGGGGGGGGGAAGGGCTGGGGACAGGTTGCGGTCTGTTGCTCACAGCCTCCAATGCTATGATCAGTCTCTCGTCAAAGTCAGAGGTGTGGGGCCTCTTCCTTTTCGGGGCGGGCTGGCTTGCTCTCTGCACTGGCCTGAAGCTCTGGTGTCTGTTCTTGTCCCTGAAGCTCTGGTGTCTGCTCTGGTGCCTGACTGTGCCCGGCCATGGCATTATCACTGTCCTCTGGCCATTGTCCACTGTCATCTAAGGCTTCACCTCCCCCCATATTGCTGGACGTTGGCCGGTCCTCCATGAATGGATTGAGGAAGCCCATGACTGCACTGTACCGCCATGGCCGGGCACTGCTTGCACCCGCGCCACTCCTTCGCCTATCTTTCTCCTTCTTTCTTTCCTTCCTGAACATGTCCCTCAAGCTCTTCCATTTCTTTCTGCATTCCCCAGCTAGTGAACAGACAAACAAAATAAAACATAAGCAATGTGAATATTCAACAACAATACATCACAGAGCAGCTTCTTTACATGATAACCTATGTTTCCCTCTTGTAAGCTCTTTATCAGAGTTACTATTCTATGTTTTGAATAGTAACTCTGTACTATTACTATTCTATGTATCTATGTTTTGAGGCTGGCATTATTACTGTCCACTGTCATCTAGGGTGACAATATCTGCTAGCTATCAATCAATCAAGGAAATAGCATGATTAACATTCTTTATGTTTCAGAATTTCTTAAAGAAAATTAAAAATCCATAGCAATCACTGCACTATATCCATATATCAAGTTTTTTATCATATGCTGCTGGTATGCATTTTGTGGGGAGAGCAAGTTTATATTGCTGGCAAGACAGAGACACATTTGAATATCTATCAGAAACAGTTTAAACCTAAAATGCACCGTGAAATGGACGACATGACAAACACAGAAAGAATGAATGAAACTGGCGGTAACTTTTTGGCGGGCCAGATGTTGTAGCCGTAAACCTCCCGTTTGACACACCTCGTTAATGCATTGCACTAAAAAGCTTCTTCTACTTTTAATTACTTTTGCGCATTTAATAAGGATAAAATGATCTACAAACAGATCGTACCATTCACATCAAGCAAGGAAGACTAGCATGCTACAGTGCACTGGTCATTGTAGTGGAATTATTTTTCTCCTAGTTAAAAATATTATAAATCATCAGCACGCACTTCACCAACTCACCGGAGACACCAACTATCCCAGCTATTTTATCCCATGCCTTGTTCTTTTTTAACTGGTCCCTGTAAGCAAACAACTTCATATCATATATGATAGGAAACCCAGCAACAGCGATTATCAGCTTCTCCTCCATTTTCTCGGAACTTTTGGTAGGAACGAAAGTTTACATCGTATGTTTCTCCGGAATCAGCCAGAGTGAAGGACGTCTTTATTCTGATTGGTTGCTGGCGTTCAACCGCCGCTTGCCGCTGAACCGCGTCATAGCTCATTACCATAAAGTTGAGATTCTTTCAACTTTCAGATAGACACTCAAAACGCCCAAAACGCGACGCCGAGAAATTTGACGCATCTTGCAGCTGAGAGAAGCTAGCTTCCATTGAAAATGAATGACTTCCGGCCGCTTTGGAAGCTCAAGTAATACTGATTAATGAATGCTCGTTGGGCCCGCTGCTTTCGGTTTTGTTTTTAAGCTTGAAAGGAATTGAAACGCATCATTGATGCATATTTGTTTTTCTACAGGTTGTATACAGAATATCTATCTATACGACTATATGATACAAGTTAATATCTTTATGATATATGAGTTAATATTTTACTTGCAAATGTTCTTTATTTTATACTCTTAGTAGAATTATTGCATTTTGGTTAAACTTGCACGACACGTGCACCTATGAGTTTCGCATTTAAACTGAATAGCGGACTGTTCACGAACAGTTTATCTTAAATTTCTGAAGGAATTTAAACATTCTACATGTTAATTGAATTGTTAAGATTGGGTACAGATATCCAGTACATGAGTTATAGTTGTATTGTTACATTTTAGTTAATCTTGTGAGACCTACACACGTATGTGTTTAGCACTTAAACTGAATATTGAACTGTTTATTCGGCACATGATGCTTCCTGTTTTATCTTAAACTTCTGTCTTAAACTTTTTATCTTAAACAAAGGAATTTAAACATTCTACATGTCAATTGAATTGTTAATATTGGCTACAGTCTATGCATTATAATTGTATTGTTATAATATGAATTGAGAATGTTTTGTACTTTTATATTAAGAATTTTGTGATTAAATGAAATTGTGAAACATGCACATTGCCTCTGTTTTGTATTTAAAACAATATAGCTAATACATACCAGGATGTAATTTAAAACCATACCAGGACATAATGGTACATTTCTAATACTAGGGGTACATAAATGTTCTTTTAGAGGTACAAACAAGAAGGGACAAAGATGTACCAAAGTTCAGAGGTACATTGTTGTACTCTACTAGGGTACAGCTGGGGCGACAAAGCATTTGGAGGAGGCTGCAGACCTGGAGCCGGCAGTTTTATGCCCCTGACAGTTTTACGCCCCTGTTGTTTCTGATGTGTCCAGTAGGGGGAGACTACACTAGTGACGTTATATGAGCCTAGTCCTATTTCATTACAGATCTATAGCATTTCCTTCTGGAAGCGACATGAAATGACAAACCAGAGCTACAGAGGCTTTATTACAGTGCACTTGACACACTTGGAGAAATCAACCATCGCTTGTGCAATCGCTGATTGCTTTGAACCCAGAGAGTGATCAATTTTTGTATCTGAAGTTACTCCAGCACATCATGACATTAACAAAATCAACCATCGTTGAGACAGAATGTATCGTTGGTAAACAGTTTATTTCTACACAATTGAACAAAGAAAGAAACGTGAAATTGACAACACAAAATCTCTTTTCAAAGTACCACACATCACATGAAGCAATGCCAAGTTTTCTGACAGCTTTGACGATGGGATTGACGCTTAGTGCTTCAACCTCAATGTGAGAAAGTTCATTTTCAGTGTTAAGGAACGTTTTCATCGACCACAGACGTTCTGTGCGCCACACACACAAGGCCCAGCTCATTCAGCTGGCATTTGAGAAGGATCTCACACGCAAGTGTCAACATGAATGGAAAGATAAAGTTCTTCAGAGATTTCACTCGGAGACGCGCCGCCTTCAATTATTTTAATCAGTTGTGAATACAATGCTTGTTTGCTATTCCATTTGTATTGCAGTAGCCTATGTTATGCATTGAATTGTATTAAATTGTTTATTATTGTTATAAGTTGAGTCATAAATCAAATTGTTTTTGTCGAATTGTTCAGATTGTTTTTGTTGGTGTAGTTTTAGATTGGACTTGTAATTATTTTCATTACGTTGATTGTGCCTGTTACTACTCAAGAAAGACACTAGATGGCACTGTGTTGTGTAAGTGACGAACAATTCAGATTGACAAAAAATACTAGCTAAATGTGTAAATGTTAAGATAAAATTAACAGAGACGTTGAGACCATATGGTGAAGTATTTCATTTGAACAATTGAACAATTATTTACACTTATTGAACACTTATTTTAGTTATAGCTTTGTAAGAAAAAATAATAGTTTACATTTATAATAGTACATTTATAATAGGCATGTATGTATGTACAGTATGTTTGTACTGTATGTATTTGAATGAAAATCTCTCTAAGTAAAGATTCAAGCTGCACACTCACTCTAATATTTGGTCATATAATACATATAAACATAATGCATTATAAAGCACACATTAAAAACTTTGGTCCCATATGGTTTTGGTTTAAGTTGTTTTTTTTTTTTTTTTATAAATGAGACGATCTAATTTTGTAATGTATATCATACAGTTTTCTTAAAATAGCTTACTGATCTGGACTAAAATGTATGTGCACTTAATGTGTGTTTTATCATACTCTGTCTTTGGTTCTTTTTAACTTGTATCTCATTCAGGTGTGTGTCTGCTTTAGCTACTTAAGAAAATTAAAATCTCTGTCTCTAAACTTTTATAAACACTCATCTTTTGAACCCCCCAAAAAATGTTCAACCAAGACATTGTGCCATTATTTTATAACCATTGTTTCTATCACTATTCAACTTTAGCTTCTTTTGTAAATAAATAACCTTTTGTGAACAAAAATATTGTCTCTTTCTTTTAAATGGAATTTTAGAAAAGGGTTAAATTGTGTTTGTCTTCATTAAATGGGTAACACTTTACAATAAGGTTCATTAGTTAAAGGTATAGCGGAGGATCTTTCCGAAATTTAGAGAAGACCCGCCCTCTCCAGTTTTTAAAAAAAATGCAAATGCACAAACACAACACTCTTGCTCCCGAGAGGGAAAGCCTATTACGCCTTGCACAATTATGTTGCAAATTATAAACGAACTCAAAAACATTCATAAAAAAGACAACATGTCAAATGCCTGTCCGTGTTTTATTTACTTATTATACTGATCGACTGAGTGACCAAGGACTCAAGACATGATATGTGCAACCCTGTATCACACGAAATACTATCTGAGGAAACTATTTTGCAAATCGCTATTATGTTATATGGCAACATATGAGCAGTGCTATTACGTTGGTCCTTAACCTAACATGTCTCATTGTTAATACGTAGGTATTAATACGTTATTTTTATACATAGTTGCATATGGAGAAGTAGCTTGTTGCGTTTGTGTAATAATAAACACACACGGTTTTAGAATATGAACACATGAACACACACGGTTTTAGAATATTTCAGGGCGATACCATTTACCATTTGGTCAAAAGGCTACTTTAGACAAATTGAGATGTTTACCGTGTCTATGCGGTGCATGACTTGTGCCAGGGCTAGCATTGCTAAGTCGCTTGCATTAACTTTTACTAGTGATTTTAAATGGATTTCTCCAAACAGCATGACAAACTTTACCTGTCTAGTAGAATCTTCGTGACTGCGGCATCAGTGAGAAGCCCGACCTGTTCTTTTAGCGTGTGATATTCACCCAAAATCACTCTGGTCTTGTTTCTATATTCTGCGGCCTTTCTCTTCTTATCATACACTTCGTATACATTTTTTCTCTTTCGACCCTCAGTCATTTTCAAAGGAATCTGAACCGTAACTCCGACATAAAACACCAGAAAGTGAAAACTACATAGAGATGAGCACGTACGACGGCCTTACGTAAACATATCGCCAGAATGATTGACACTTAGGTGGATCAATAGTATAGACTACCCACCCGGAAAAAGAAAATCCTCCGCTATACCTTTAACATTAGTAAATGCATTAACTAACATGAACTAACAATGAGCAATGCATTAGTTACAGTGTTTATTAATCTTTGTTAATGTTAGTTAATACAAAAACAGCTGTTCATTGTGGGTTCATGTTAGTTCACAGCCCATTGACTAATGTTAACTAATACAACCTTTGAATTTAATAACATATTAGTAAATGTTGCAATTAATATTAACTAAGATTAATAAATGCTGAAGGAGTATTGTTCACATATTGTACATGTTAGTTAACTAATGTTAACAAATGAACCTTATTGTAAAGTGTTACCATTAAATGTTATGTAGGACACTGTTCTGTATCTGTATGATGACTAATTGTAAATATTTCAGCAGATATTTTATTATTCACATTATTTCATTATATTTCACACTACTCGTGCAGGAACACACTACTGACTCTTTCTCTCTACGGCTCTGGTGAACGGTTGAGGAGCCGACCAATCAAAAGTTCTCAGCATGCTCCTCTCATGAATATGGTTAAATACTTGCTAACTACATTATTTATTCATATATACACACTACTATCATTACATACAGACAAACTAACTTACATTACGCATATATATATATATATATATATATATATATATAAAGTAATGTAAGTTAGTTTCTCTGCTTTTCTTTGAACATTTGATGCATATTGTTTGTCATATGCCAATAAATTAAAAGAACAGCAGAGACTTCAGTTTGTTACCAGCACACAGAAAGCCTGTAGCTTGAATAGGATCAAATCAATGTTCTTTCGTAATTTGGCATTTCTGGTTATTATGAGATGATGATTGGATTATCGATCTGAAACTGTACAGTGATCATATCACCTCTCTGATCTAATAACCAGTAATAATATTTCACTTTTATCTTTCTGTCTAATTACAGTTCACTGCATCCTGCGTTCGATATTTAATCAGGAGTGCAATTCCCAAAAGCATCGCTAGCTAACTATGGTCGCAAGTTCTGTCGTTACCAATAGAGTTCAATAGAAATTGCAACCAACTTGCGACCATAGTTGGCTGACGATGTTTTTGGGAGAAACGCACCCCTGGTCCACATCCATGCATGACATCAGAAGCCACGCCCATCCAAGCGTAGTGCCATATGGGATATTATGTGATTGTGATGTCATTTTCATTAAAACAATATATCAAAACCAACACATGTCTGCATTAAAGAAAAAAAAGATTGATAAACACTAGAGCTGGGATTTGAACGCGTTAATTAAGATTAATTAATTACAAAAAAAAAATTAACGCATTTTAATCACACTTATTTTTGATAAACTGTCTCCATCAGACAATAATTTTACTTTGGTAACACTTTACAATAAGGTTCATTAGTTACTACATTAGTTAACATTAACAAAGAATGAACAATACTTCTTCAGCATTTGTTAATCTTTGGTAATGTTAATTTCAACATTTACTAATACATTATTAAAATCTTGTTAACATTAGTTAATGCACTGTGAACTAACATGAACAAACAATGAACAGCTAGATTTGTATTAACTAACGTTAATAAAGAAAAACAAATACAGTAACAAATTGTTAGTTCATGTTAGTTAATGAATGAACTAATGTTTAATAAATGAACCTTATTGTAAAGTGTTACCGTTACTTTGTACAGACATATCACCCTTGAATGACTGGGATCCTGATCTTCAGACACCTGATGTGTTTTATTTTAATATTATAAAGTAGCACAAAAAAAAATCTTATAACAAACACAGTACAAAAGTACACAATAGGTTGCAGTTTATTCTTATTAGTCTCTGGTGATCATGGATTAGCATACCAACAGCACATGAATGGGATAGATTACCCAAAAATAAAATTCTCACTTATTTTACTCACCCTCATGCTGTCCCAGATGCATTTTACTTTCTTTCTACAGATAAATACAAATTAAGATTTTAAGGAAAGTAATCCATCTCTGCAAGCCCTAAAGATGCTTTAAAAACCACACACAGTGACCGTGATGTCCATGCAACCTCAGTGGATGAATCAATGCCTTCTGAAGTGAAACAATAGGATTAGAAAATACTAATAATGTAAACTGTTTAGAAATAACTTCTGACCAACTGTCATGGGTTACAATCCACGTGTGTTATGTGGACTCACAGAGATGGGTTATTTCCTTAAAAATCTTTGTGATTAATACATTTTATTATGTATATTATGAGAATACTGCATTACATGTATAGTATGCAGTTAATGTTTTGTGGATTCTGGTCTTTCCTGTCATAACTGCATCCAAGACTTTCACTTTGATACTTGTGTATTTGCTGTAGTGACAATAAAGTATGTACATTTTATTTGATTTTTATTTAAATTAATTTAACAGATTTTATAAGTTATATATTTGAACTTGATGATGATTGTTCTAATATATTTACAATTTTAAATGTTAGAAAATAATATTAACTAAATGAAATAAATACAATTATCAGCATGATTAAAAAAATGCCAACAAAAATATTGTTTGTGTGAAATATGAAATGAAATGCCCTTTGAGGTCTGTATCATCTGACAGCAACCCACGATTGTAATTTTCATATAGTTTAAATTCCTCTTATTTAAGTGATCATACATGTTGATGCTGTAAATGCATATGGTGACAATGAGAAATTTGATGGCCATGGCTGCCAACCTTGATTACCTGGTTCTTGACGGCTGAATATATCACACACACGTATACTAGTAGGCTATTCTCTATATTGTAATAGCACAACCTATTCAGAGCCTAACATACAAACGAATCAAGAATAAACAAATATTCTCCTAAAACATTGGACACAATATTTTAAGTAGTCATATACAGTGGGCCTACTTTGATGTACAATTACACCTGAATAGACTGATCTCTTGCGCACCTAAAATCTTCTGTTGACAAAGTAATAGCAGCAGAAGGTAAATACAGATAAAATTAAAAAAACAAACATAACTTAATATCACCTAAATGAAATAGAAAGCTGTGCTTACAGACTCTCACATCCACACGTGTAAACACAACACTGTCTTCACTTCCAGGTCAAGAAGCTGTCAATCAAACACTCAGTAGCCAATGAGAACACACTACTACTAGCCCCGCCCCCACAAGAGATTTGTGTCAGAACAGCGGACGAAAACTTCAGAAGCGTGAATGAAAACTCTGAAAGCGCATTTGTAAGTTTAGATTAGTAATAGAAATATGAGGAATAGTTAGCAAAACATGCAGTATATTAAAAACAAAGTCAAAAAATTGCTTGCGATTCATTATTTTTCTGTTTCAAAGATATTGTATTCAGTTTCAATTTATATTTTCCTTAGTTTTTTGAAAAGTCACATTCATTATTTTCTGCACAGAAATAATTCCATATTTACTGCAGCCGCCTACTCTCGACTACATTTCAGGCAAGGCAAGGCGCATCTCCAACAAGCCTAATATCTCCACTCTTTGATCCTTCTGTTTGGTTTAGTGAAGTGATGATTTGTTTGATCACGTGTTGTGTATTAGTAGTGGGAAGTTCGGATCATTTTACTGACTCGGATCTTTGAGTCTCCTTCAGCAAAATGAACGAATCTTTTTTTGAGTCATTTCGTTCATCTCAGCATAATATAATTATAATGGCATGTTGAATCCCAACACATCTAGTACTTACGAAAATCTTGATTACATTTGTAAAAACAATAAAAATAATCTATAGTGTAATTCAGTCAAAGCCAAATTATAAGCAACTGAAATAACTGTATTAATTAGTTGCTGGGTCTCAAGTTCAGGCTATTGCAGTCTGATTCTGTTATAGTTCACCTCACCTCCTGATCCGAGACGGTCATTCTTTTGCAACTTCATATTTATCAGGTTTGTTCTCCTCCTCTCGTGTGTGATACAGCAGGACCAGAAAGAGAAACGATTAGTTCATTAGTTCATCTCTCGGGTCTGGAGCTCGAGTTCGGCCGGGTCTGAGTCTTTCGTTCTTCCTGTCCGTCCCATAGAGACTATGCTGAGTCCTGAAACTGCAGCCTCGGTTGTGTTCTCTCTATGGATCTGGTGAACGGTTGAGGAGCCGACCAATCAAAAGTTCTCAGCATGCTCCTCTCATGAATATGGTTAAAGACTTGATAACTATACATTATATACAGGGCCGGCGCTCCGCACACGCGCATAGGGCACCAAGTGCTTGGGGGGGCACCAAAAAATCTGGGTCGTGAAAAATCATCACAATAGGCAACTAGTATAAATAACAAATAAAAGATATCTAAATCATGTTAATATTACAAAAGCTAATAAAAAAGTAATATAGGCCTAGAGACCAAATTAGTCGAGAAAATGGTGAATCTCCTGTGCGAGTCTCCCTCTGGTGCCCCCCTTTCCCACCTGCCAGTGGTCTGTTCCTCAATCAGTGTCAAATTTGACAGACACCTGATCGACATGACCAGACATGGCCTTGAAAAGGCATCAAGAGTCGGGGGCAGAAAAAAGAAGAAACAGCGGGATTATACTCGCGCGTCGCTTGCAGTTAAGACAATGTTTTAATTAAAAGTGTTAGTTTTGTAGGCGCCTTTCGCGTCGTGTATGCATATCCAGGGCAGGGGGCGTCGCTAGTAGTGCAAATGATCCAGGGCTTTCCCTGCATGTTGAATCTTATATTTTAACGGGGGTCCGGGGATTTTTCCCCCGAGAAATTTTGAAACTTGGGCTGTTTAAGATGCAGTTAGTTTGTTTGAGAAGAAAAGGAAGTTTTTTCGTTGTTGTTCTATCTGCGGTCATTTTCAAGAGGTTCATAGGCCAAGGGCGACATCTGTTGATGAAACTGCAATTGGAAAAAAAAAGAAAGAAAAAAACCCACTATCTCAGTGTTTGTATATTTTCATATTCACAGAGTTGTCAAATTATTAGGGCTGGGAAAAGATTAATCGCATCCAAATAAAAGTTTGTGTCTAGTATATGATATTATGTGTGTACCGTGTATAATTATTTTGTATATAAATACACACCCATATGCACGTATATATTTAAGAAATATTTGCATGTATATACTGTATGTATATTTATTATATATAATTTATATTATATATAAATGTAAATATTTTATATATAAGTAACAAATATTTCTTAAATACATACATGCAAATGTGTGTTTTTATATATATATATAAAGAGTTCAGGTGCAAAAGCCTCTAAATGCCATTTGAAATTTTCTTCTAAAACTAAGAAATTCTGAATGATTGTTATTCCTTGGGGTGGGGTGGGGTGGGGTGGGGTGGGGTGGGGGGCACCACCAAGCATATGTGCTTAGGGCACTAAAATGGCTAGTGCCGGCCCTGATTATATATTCATATATATACACACTACTATCATTACACACAGAGAAACTAACTTACAGTACTTATATATAAGTAATGTAAGTTAGTTTCTCTGCTTTTCTTTTAACATTTGATGTATATTGTTTGTCATAACTAACCAGCGATCAGAAAGCCTGTAGCTTGAATAGGATCAAATCAATGTTCATTCTACAATTGGCAGATCTGGTTATTACATAATGATGATTGTGCCATTCTGTATTTGACTGTACAGTGATCATATCACCTTTCTGATCTAATAACCAGTATTGTCATTTGTCATTAAATGCTGAATTCAGGGGATTGACAACTTTAGGCACACAAGTTATTTTTCACAGATATCTGTCCAGTTTACTCATGGCTCATACTCTTAGCCTTTAAAATGTTTGAATGTATATCCACAATACAATATCGGGGGGTAAAGATATCATTAGAGTTCTTAAAGTTACTATGCTCTTGTCACCATATGAGATATAATCATTTGACTCTGTGATTCTTCAGGACCAGATCTTGATCATCCACTCTCAGTACATGACGAAGGTGAGTTTCACAATAGCTGCCACTATCACAAACCAAGAGACCGAACACAACAGACCTTCATCCGTATGAACTCACCCATACGTATAGGGATGGGTACTGAAACCCGGTATTAAACATTAAACAGGCCCTGGGGCCAAATTAAGGAAGACTGCAGTATTGATAAGCCCAGATGTTATCAGTTCTGCTGACGGTACTGAAGAAATTACACACACTATTTATTATAGACATTGTCTTGCAAATTCTGTGAGGATTAGGAGGAGTGTTTTAAACAGTCTTCATACAACATGTGTTTTTCAGGCTGGTGGTTTGTAATTGTGTAAGAGTAGGGAGAAAATAAAAACCTTTATTAAACAATTATTAAACGCATGTTCATGTTTTGTAAATGATTAGTTAATCATTAACTAAACAATTGTAAATGACTTAACTAAATCTACAAAACATATATACAATAATTAGCATATTACTTATTAACATAAACATTTATGAAACGAATAATCATGTTTCATAAAAACTATTTAATCATTTACTAATCACTTGTTAATGACTTGTAACAGAATTTACAAACCATACATAAAATGTTAGTATATCACTTGCTGATCATTTCTGAATGTTTTGTAAACGCTTAGTTCATCATTAACTAACACTTATGAATGACTTACACCTGAACGTTATAATAAACCGCAGCTCTCTCATTGACCTATTCAGTCATTCTTTTAGTTGAGCATTTATAAATAGCACCTGGAACAATCAGAAGACGTCTCATCATTCAATGTGCAGGTTGAAAACTTTCTTAGGTTGAAATGGTTTATCAGTACAACCCTCTTTCACATACGAGCCCCAACCCCGGGTCTGGCTCCAGGATTGTGCCCCGCCTGCGCTGATCCTTTATTTATTTCTCATTTAATGAAAGATAATGTAGTCTTCCTCTTCAATTGTGTCCTCTGTAAGTCTGGTTATTGGATCAGCGGTTCACATCTCACGCAGCACACGTGACTGAACCAATCATCACTTCACTAAATCAGACAGAAGGATCAATGAGAGATAACACTACTGGTTATTAGATCAGATAGGTGGTATGATCACTGTTCAGTTTCAGATCACAAGCCCAATCATCATCTCATAATAACCAGAAATGACAATTAATGAAAGAACATTGATTTGATCCTATTCAAGCTACAGGCTTTCTGAGTGCTGGTGACTAACTGAAGTCTCTGCTTTTCTTTTAATTTATTGGCATATGACAAACAATATAAACAAGATACAAAGCTTAATGCAAATGGGTGAAGTGACCCTTTAATTTAAATGTGGGCTGCTGTAGAGTAAAAGAGTCAGACGAGCGTAGAGGACGATTTGGGATGTACGGTTCACCAAGATCACAAAGGTATTCCGATGCTGACTCATGACTTGCTTTATATGTTAAAATCAAGATTTAAAAAACGATATGTGCAGTTACTGGAAGCCAATGGAGCTTGTGAAGAACAGGGGAAATATGCTGCCGAACGGCTGTGTGTGTAAGTACACGTGCGGCAATACTGAAGCTTCGTCATACATTTATCAGGGAGACCAGAGTGCATTACAGTAAACCAGTCTCGACGTGATAAATGCATGAACAAGCTTTTCCGCGTCTTGCAGGGATATAAAAGGCCGAATTCTGGCAATATTCTTTAGATGGAAAAAAAGCAGATTTGGAAACCGATTTGATATGGGCATCAAAGATAAATGTGAATCAAAGATAACACCTAAATTTCGCACCTGTGACGCCGGGGCCAGGACATCAGAAACAGTGGACAGGTTTTGACAATTAAACTTGTGCAAAGAAGTCGGCATGCCAACCAGTAGAAATTATGTTTTTGATTCATTAAGTTTAAGATAATTTGCATGCATCCCTGTTTTTATTTCTTCCATACAAGCACTCAGGGCTGTGATTGCAAGATTTGGATCCGGTAATGTGTTAACATAGATCTGCATGTCATCGGCATAACAATGAAACCCCAGACCGTATTTTCTAATAATGTCACCAAGTGGGAGCATATAAATACAAAACAAAGTTGGTCCAAGCACTGACCCCTGCAGGACAACCTGCTGTACTAATGTGGCTTCGGATTTACTTTTCCCCATGCAGACACACTGATAGCGATTTTGATATTTTTCGGTCAAACCATTCTTGTCTGTCAGTCATATAATGCAGGTCTATGAGGTCCACCTCAAAAAGCATGCACAGAGAAATCCAGGGCTTCTTCGGTCAAAAATGACCGAAAACTGTTACGTTTTGAAATGTTTAATTTTTTTGCTTGATCGGATGGGGCTGAAACTTGGTGACTTTTGTTGTATTACCTATATGAACACACAAAAAAATCAAGGAGATGATTCTGATTTGTTAAAGGGTCGTTAAAAAAAAAGTCACACTTAGCTTCCTCCCGGTCAAAAATGACCGACATAGGAAATGAATGGGAAACACGAAAAAACAGGAAAACTGAGAAACTTTTGATGGTACAAGCTACAAATCAGCAACTGTGCCGAAAAAAAGTGTACAGCAATGAAGGGGTGACACTCTAAAATATCAAGAGTGCAAATAAGACCACCCCCCCCACACACACACACACCCACGCGCACAAACACACACACATACATAGATAAACTGGCAAGACTGTAACAGCAAATTTGTAGAATATGCAAAATAAAATCAACAAATGAAAAAAAATCTTTCTCAAATGCGAACACAGACACACACGCACACGCACGCACGCACGCACACGCACACACACACACACACATAGAGAGAGATAGAGAGAGAGATTCACTGGTAAGACCATAACAGCAAATTTGCAAATTTACAAATGAAAAAAAAAAAATCTTGCTCAAATGCACACACGAACACACACACACACACACACACACACAGAGACATTTTGACATTTAAAAATCCCTTTATTAATTCAATTAACATTTGGGATTTATCTGCATAAATATTTATAAAACAACAAACAAACACATGTTTGTCTGTTTGTTTTGTTTCTAAAACAATTCAGCATATGGTTTCTTCATATACACATTAGAAAATGTTTAGATTAAAACTTCCATTCCCATCAGGTTCACACAAAAAATTATTAACACCCCAGAGATGAAAAAAACACTGAACATTATGTATGATGCTATAATAAGCATACTCTACCGTTAACCTTTTTTTTACAAAACACTTTGTCAATAAAATAGGATCAGTACACCCACTTCCTTCAATTTTGTTTTTTCTAGAACACCAAATTGCCAACTTCACCATTCCATAAAGAAAGTTAAGGATGATTACTTCCTTTTTGTTATCTACCGTGTACTTTGGCCCATAAATGAACAATGAAAAATTAAACAAACCCATAAGCTTCATACTCCAAACCTTCACTAACTGCATCAAGTTTTCCAAACGATAACATTCCATGAACGTGTGAAACACAGTTTCTGATACATTACAAAAAGGGCATCCCTCCCCAACTAAAGGATCCAGTCGTGCTATGTGTCTGTTTGTGGCTAAAACTCCATGTACAATTCTCCACTGCAGATCTCCCACTCTCTTTTCACAGGGTTTTTTGTACAGGGTCCGCCAGCTACCACTCGGGGAAGAGCCTGACCCCAACACTAATGTCCATTTGCTTCCTATTTGATCCTTAAGGTCTTTATAGTTCATTGTTTTGACACATGCTGTATATAAAGTTCTTTTTGATAACCCATTGAACAACCCCATTTCTGGATTATTCAAATGTAGCAATTTAACAGGATCATCCACTTGATCATCTTTTTTCATCAAAAAGTCAAATTCCGGAAAAGTAAAAGTCTCTGTATCATCTGCACAAGTCTCTTTAAGAAATTCTTTGATTGAATCCGGAAGTACAGCTTCTAGGTCTTCTAGCAGTCGGTTGACAAGACGCACAGACCTGAAACCTACTTTTTGGGCTAATTCTTCAGCTTCAATCCACCCATTTCCTTTTCTGAGATTCCGAAACATGGATATTCCAGCAGAAATCAAATTTGACCTTATGGTCTCAGAGTTCAGGATCTCGACAGGGAACAGAGAGTTAAAAAATAGAGACTCGTTAAATAGCCACGGACCTGGTTTTGACCACTCTCTTGAAACAGAAAACCATTGCCATAAGTCCAACAAATTGATGTAAAAGGGGTTAAGTCCACCAAGAGAAGTTCTCTTTAAGGTCATGGTGAATAGCTGCTTATCTAGACCCATCCGTCCAGCCTTGCGTAAGATAGCACACGTTAGCTCCATCCATCCATGATGCTGATGATGCAGTAGGCGCTGAACAGCCTGCAGTCGGAAAGCTGTCACTCTAGCTCGAATATCGATCAGTCCCTGTCCCCCCTCTTGAACAGGAAGATATAGGACGGCAGCTCTCAGCCAATGCTGGCCAGACCAGAAAAACTCAACCAGTCTCTTTTGAATTTCCTGGATTAACGTCACTGGCGGATCCACAACCATCAATTTATGCCAAAGCATTGAGGCAATGAGATTGTTGGCAATCAGTACTCTCCCCCTAAAAGATAGCTGGGGTAGCAACCATTTCCAGCTAGACAACCTCGCACAGACCTTCTCCACTAAACCCTCCCAGTTTTTCTTTCTATATTCCTCTTGACCAATATACACTCCCAAATATTTCAAACCTAGTGTACCCCACTGAATATTATTTGGGAGCTTGGGCAAAGTATTAAAGTTTCCATTAAAACCATACCATACTGCTTCTGTTTTATCCCAGTTAAGCCTAGCAGATGAAGCTCTTTCATATGTGTCTAAAGCCCCCTTTAAATTCTGTATATCCTCCTGTTGTTGAATAATTACGGTAATATCATCTGCGTATGCAGATAATACAATAGACTCTTTTCTTAAACTGCCATTTACAGCTAATCCTTTTAGTTTACGTCTAAGCATGCATAAAAGGGGTTCAATCGCCAGACTGTACAGTTGGCCAGACATTGGACAACCTTGTCTGATTCCTTTTTGTATATTAACTGGTATACTTAACCCACCTCCTATTTTTATCATGCTCACGGAACCTTTATACAACAATTTTATCCACGCTATTAAATCATCTCCAAAACCAAAACACTTTGAAACATGAAACAAATACAAATGATCTACCCGATCAAAAGCTTTTTCCTGGTCTAATGATATTAGACCAGTACTGACATTATACATTTTTACATATTCTAAAATATCTCTCATTAAAAACAAATTATCATAAATACATCTTTTAGGAACACAATACGATTGATCTTCATGAACCAAAGAACTTAAAACCGTTTTAAGGCGATTTGCAATTGATTTAGACAGTATCTTATAGTCAGAGTTTAGAACAGCAACAGGCCTCCAGTTTTTAAGTAAGCACAAATCTCCTTTCTTTGGAAGAAGAGAAAGGACTGCCCTTTGACAACTTTTAGGCAGTTCCTTCAATTCATAGCTCTCTTCAATAACATTGAAGAAGTCCTGACCAATAATTCCCCAAAGGGATTTGTAGAATTCTGCAGTAAGTCCATCAAGGCCTGGTACCCGACCAGTTGAAAGTTGTTTTACTGCATCAGTTACTTCTTCAAACGTAATGCTGGAGTCTAGAAAAAGTCTTTCATCATCTTTCAAAATTGGTAGATCTTTAAACAGTTCACAGGTTGTGTTCAAATCGATGTCTTCTTTAGCAAATAAATTAGAATAAAAATCAACAGCAGTTCTTCTCATCATTAAAGGATCTGAAGTAATTTGTCCATCAGGTTTTCGTAAACAATGCATATAATTATTATTAACAACCTTCTTTTCCAAATTAAAGAAATATTTTGTAGGTGCATCTATATCATTAATGGAAATAAACCTTGCTTTAACAAGTGCTGATTTCACTTTTTCATGTAAAATACCTCTTAATTCATGTTTTTAGATAACAAATTCTCCTGAACTCCCTTGTCATTCTCATCAATCAAAAAAACATACAATGCAGAAATATCATCTTCTAATTTATACATTTTCCTTTTTAGACTATTCCAAATTTGTGATGAATATTGTTGGCAGAAAAGCTTAATTTGAACCTTCCCCACCTCCCACCATTGAAGAAGGTTTGCATAATTGCTCTTTTGTTCTGTCCAGTAATTCCAAAAACATTTAAACTTTTCATGGAAATCAAGATTCTCTAGTAAACTATTATTAAATCTCCAATACGAGTAATAAGGGGTTGTTTGTGTTACAATAATTTTTAAAGAAACTAAATGATGATCTGAAAAAGAGCTTGGGCTTATACATGTCTCTTCTATTCTACTGCACATTGTTTTCTTAATATAAAATCTATCTAAACGTGCTGCACTAATTCTATTTTCTGTCACTTTAATCCATGTATATTGTTTGACTGTTTTATTTCTCTCTCTCCAAATATCAATAAGTGCACATTGTGTGATAATTTCACTTAAAGAAACTGCTGATAAAAAATGAGGTTCTTCTCCATTTCTATCATAAGTAAAATCCAAAGTACAATTCCAATCCCCTCCGATTACCAAAAAATCTTCATTCATAAAAGAGGAAACTACATCTTTAAGTTTGAGAAAAAAACCAATCCTCTCTTTACCTGTTGTAGGAGCATAAACATTTATTAACCCAAAAACTCGATTTTTTATTTCTACTCTAAGAGCAAGTAAGCGCCCTTTCACTACCTCACTCCTAGACAAAACTTTCACTTTACATCTGGGTGAAAATAATATTGCCACCCCTGCAGAAAGGTTGGTGCCATGACTCAAGACATGATCACCTCCCCACCACATCCCCAGATCAGTTTCATTCTCTTCATTACTGTGTGTTTCTTGTAAAAACACAACTTGGGTATCTTTCAAGTTTAACCATTCTTTTAATAAAGGCCATTTACTTTTATCTCTTGCCCCATTTATATTTAAGGATCCTATTTTTAGAATATCCATAAAAAGGGGAAAGGTAAAGGAAAAGTAAAGGAAAAAACACAGAAAAGGCCAGATCCCCATGTGAGCTTATTTAGAATTAGTTCTACTAGACCTACGTTTGCCTTTCATCTTTTTAATTTTTTGTCTGACTCCTGTCAAATATTTCTTCAGTCTAAACCGTTTTTGCTGTGACAAAACATCAACATTGCAATCTTTACGAGCTTTCATTACGGATGCGATAAATTTCTCCAAATCAGGAAAAAACTCTTCAACATTAACACTTCTCCCTTTTGTTTCATCCAGGAAACTATTTATCTGTTCAACAGAATAAAAGTCTCCATATCTACCAATGTCAACATCAATGCATGAATCATCATCTCTACTTTCATCCTCAGACTCTTTTTCCGCTTCATCATTTGAATCTGCAATGTCATTTTTCATTCGATCGTCTTTACAGCTTAACACACAAACGCCAGTTCCACCAGAAGCCGAAACTTCTACGTTTGTCCCCTCAGTATTTTCAGACGCGTTTACACTCACCTCTACTCCACTATCACTTGTTACATTTACTCCTTTTGTTTCTCCATCCTCTTTCCGAGCGCTTGTGTCACTTAACGACTTCCCGACTGCAGTCGCACCGCTACTCGCACCTGCCAAACCCGACTTCCCTGCTTCTTCCTCGGCTAGTTGTTTATGAGGGCAAGACAATCTCTTATGTCCGATATCTCCACACTCAAAACAACGTAGCGTATCAGTACTCGCATAAACCATATAAGAACTCTCTCCACATGTCACTCGAAACGAAACATCCAGTGTTTTAGACGGAGCGGTCAAAAACATGAACGCTTGTCGTCTAAAAGACAAAACATGCTTAAGTTCGGCAGATTTACAACCTAAAGGAATGGTTTTCACAGCGCTAGCCATCTTTCCGAACCGAATTAACTCTCGCACTATCGCGTCATCTTTAATAAACGGGGGTACATTGGAAATGGTCACTTTTGTAGCTGGAGCAAAAAGCGGTGAAACGGGTACATATGTTTCTTTCACCCAAATACCACTTTCAATCACCTTGGTTACTAGTTGTTCGGTTTTTAGAAATACGACAACTGCCTTATTCATGCGAGATGCAGAAACAATGTTTTCATGGCCTACCTGTTCACCTGTTGCTAACAGCACTTCTTCAATCGCAGTAGCGTTACCTGCCTCGGGGACGCACCTGAAACCATTTCGGAGCGATAGAGATGGCTCATCCCCCGCAGGGAAAGCAGCCATCCCGCTTTTCGACCCTCACAAGCTTAAACTAAATAAACAGTGATCTTGAAATGAAAATAAAAAAAGAGAGAAAAGAAAAAAAAAGAAAAAAACAAAACCCTGTGCAAAAATAAATAAATAAATAAATAAATAGCCAAAGAAACATAAAAAAAAAAACTAAGAAACCTCACGCTCTCACGCACGTGTCTCTCACACACCGCATTTACTCCCAGCATGCAACACCACACAGAGAGAGAGAGAGAGAGAGAGAGAGAGATTCACTGGTAAGACAGCAACAGCAAATTTTGAGAATATGCAAAATAAAATCAACAAATGATAAAAAATTATTGCCACGCACACACGCACACACACACACACACACAGAGAGAGAGAGAGAGAGAGAGAGAGAGAGAGAGAGAGAGAGAGAGAGAGATTGATTCATTGGGAAGACTGCAACAGCAAATTTTGAGAATATGCAAAATAAAATCAACAAATGGAAAAAAAAATCTTGCTCAAATGCACACACACGCACGCGCGCACACACACACACACACACACACACACACACACACAGAGAGAGAGAGAGAGAGAGAGAGAGAGAGAGAGAGAGAGAGAGATTCACTGGTAAGACTGCAACCGCAAATTTTGAGAGTATGCAAAAATAAATAAATAAAAAATACAAAAGAGACTCTCGCTCAAATGCATATCCACACACACACACACACACACACACACACACAGAGAGAGAGAGAAAATTAACATTATTTTATGTTTATTTCTGTTCGATCATAATTGCTGTTCTCTTATGAAGTTTTTATTACTTATTGAATAAAAAAATTATAAAAAATACCAATTTATTGCAAAATATCTGTAAAGTGTTTTGAATTATCACTAACCATCCCTTATTTTGTTCAATTATTTGAATGATCAAATACTGAGTAACAAAAATGTTTGCATTGTGTTTCCTTTCTAACCAAATGATATTGTTTGATTGTAATCATAATGCAAAACCTGATACACTTATCTAAAAAAAATGATAAAAAAATTAATTAGTTGTCTTTTAGAATATCTAAATGTATATCTAAATTAAAAAAACCGAATAAGATAGAGAAATCATGTCTAAAACAAGAACAGGAATCAAAAAGCCTTTCTATGTATTTACATAGGAAGCTATGGGCAGCCTACAGGCTGTGCAGGACATTGCACACATTTAACTATGTTTTAAAGCCACAAGGTGGCGCTCTTCTACTGGAACATTTTTTTTTTATTAAGCTGGCACTCTATTTTGATGTGAATTGTTGCATTTATTGAAAAAAAATAAAAAGAAATATAAAATAAAAATATATATATTAATTCTAATGAAAAAAATAGCTCTTAAAAATTATATAATTAAAGCAAAGTATCATAAAAAACTCTGAAAATTCTAAATAATAATCAGAAAATATTATAGAACAAAAATATATTTGAACGGTTATCGTGGGAAAAAGTAAAGTTAAATTTTAAGGCTTCGTCCGTTTTTGATCGGGAGGAAGCTAAGTGTAACCCATTTACGAAGAAGCCCAGAGGGTTAAACATGATTTAATGATTCGTAAATGTAAGTACACATTGATGGCCTAAGACACCAAACGAGCGGTTTGTGTGAGAAAACAAACAGTATTCATATCGTTTTACCTCTTGTTAACAGCCGTCGAACTGATCTAAATCAGTTATCCAATGTCCAACTGATCTGAACTGAATCATGTCCAACGCTCCGCCGGAAGTGATCGCTTGCGCGTCGACGTCATTCATTGTTTACACAGAGATTTCAGAAGTTTTACCTTTCACTGTGAAGATCTAATATTTAGATATACAGGAAATCGCAATAAAAGACGATTTCGATATATCTAAATATGTTTAGTGAAAGGTAAAACTTCCGGAAGTATCAGTGAATCAATGAATCAGTTCATGAAGCAAATGAGTCAACACATCAAAAATAATGTTTTCTCTTATTGCCAGAGTCATGTGTTAAAATATATAAGCATTATTATACAGTTAATTCATTACAAGGTAATCTTTCTTTTAAGATATGTCTTCTGTATCACTGGTTATTAGTTCAGAGATTGGATGTTTCACGCACAATACATGATTTAACCCATCATCACTTCACTAAACCAGACAGAAGTAATAATGACAAATGACATTACTGGTTATTAGATCAGAAAGGTTATATAATCACAGCACAGTCAGATACCGGATGACCTATTCATCACTTCATAATAACCAGATCTGCCATTTATAGAATGAACATTGAGTCGATCCTATTCAAGCTACAGGCTTTCTGTGTGCTGGTTATTTATGACAAACAATATGCATCAAATGTTAAAAGAAAAACAGAGAAACTAACTTACATTACTTATGTATTTAAGTAATGTAAGTTAGTTTCTCTATATGTAATGATAGTAGTGTATATATACATGAATATATAATGTAGTTAGCAAGTATTTAACCATATTCATGCTGAGAACTTTTGATTGGTCGGCTCTTCAACCGTTTCCCAGAGCCATAGAGAGAACACAACTGAGGCTGCAGTTTCAGGACTATGATTAGGGATGTAGTGGAGGCTAAACGCACATAAAAGCCGTTTACGCACCTCCCAAATTCGGAAATAGCGTTTACCCACCTCCAAAGTGCATTTATCCACCTCTCAATTGCGTTTATCCACCTCTAAATATCCTGCATGTAGTTCCTAAGACATTTTAAACTAAGCTTGTGTCGTTTTAGTTTCATATTGTTCATTATTAGTTTCATAGGTTGTTAAACCTAAGACGAACTCTTTCATATTGCGCTGCATTACTGTCAGTGTTGTTGACTATTACTGACGGTAAGGTTGCACTGTTGATGTTCGCGCAGCCTCTCGAGCAGAAATCTACACAAATGAGTGCAGAACACACTCAGTTAACAACATAGGCTACTGCCTATAAAAATCTAAATAGAGTTTATAGTTCTAACATATGTTAAACAACCTCAATTATTTTTCCTGAACACCATCACGATTGAAAATGTGACATTGATTTCCTACAACAGTTCAATAAACAGTAAAAATTAAATCACTTACCTTTTAGATGCAAAATTGGCTGTTTTTGTTCTGTTTCAGCAGCAAAAATACAATAATCACAGCAGAACCACGGCGCACGTCACAGGAACACTCGACCTGTTTTCATTACTGAATGATTCAGCATTTTGAACGAATCGATTGAGTCAAAGATTTAAAGACCCATTCATAAACATCGGTCTCATTCTTGAATGATCAGCCGTTTGAACGAATCGTTTGAATGAATGAATCAATGACTCACTCATTAAGACGTTCGCCTGCCGCCGCCTACTGGCGGTTTAGTGTTAAATGTTTAAAAGTAGTATCATTTTTTCCAAGTTTCTTATGTAAATTTAAATAAATTTCATAACATTATTTCATGCAATTGTAATTTTTCAGTGTAAATGTTTTAATTTGATCAGCCCCTAGGGTAACAGCCCATAATGTCTTATTATTCTAAATAATTGAATTTATTGATCAAATTTAAGAATTTAAATTGAAAGATGAAGCATAAATTTAATAATATTGGGTGAGGGGATGCCCCTTTAAAGGTGCAGATATTAAAATAATGTGATGTAAATATCAAAGATCATTGAACACTGATGAGAATATTGTTTCAGAATAAATCAACGCACAAAATAAAAATAAAAAATCCGAAAAAACAACTTTTTTACTCAGACAAATGAATGGCAGATTTACTTGTCCGAAGGACAAGCGTAAAAGGCTTAATAGTCCTCAGATGACATGTCTGTAATTTATATGACAAAATCTAGCGTTAATTGGATCTCAAACAGTTTCATTAAAAGTAGTTATTACTCCACCACGTGCGACACCAACATTGAACGATACTTTGCGACAATGGATTTCGAGAAAGAGTGACTAGCTAGTACATTTCTCCTAGCCTGTATTGCCCATCCATAATATTTAAAATTTGGAAGTGACCATCCTCCTGTGTCAATGGGTAATTGTAATGTTTGTAGTTTAACTTTAGATCGCTTACCGGCCCAGATAAATTTGGACATGGCTTTGTTAACATTTTTTATATCGACATTTGTTAAATTTAAAAAAGTCATAGATAGCGGATATAGAATCTTTGGGAAAATTATCATTTGTTTAAGGTTTATCCTTCCTGAGAAAGAGACTGGTAGTTTTGACCATCTTGTGAAGTCTTCCTTGATGCGAAGTATTGCTGTTTTTATATTAGTGTCATAAAGTTGCGAGAGTTTACGAGTAATACGAATACCTAAATATGTAATACCTTTAGGAGACCATTTAAATGGCTTAATGAAATTGGGCTCAGATATATTTTGTGGTCCCAGTGGCATAATCTCTGACTTGTGAAAATTAACTTTATATCCAGAAATGGCTCCAAATTGCTTAATACAGTCAGTTAATTCAGGTAATGATGTTTGTGGGTTGGTTATAGTTTGCAAAATATCATCTGCATAGAGCAGTATCTTTTGTTCTCTGTTACCAATACTAACACCATAAATGTTTTGATTATTTCTAATATACATTGCCAGGAGTTCAATCGCCATTGCGAATAATAAAGGGGACAAGGGGCAACCCTGACGTGTTCCCCTATGGAGCATGAATGAGTCGGAGAGAATGCCATTAGTTAGTACGGCAGCTTTTGGTGACGTATAGAGTAATCTGACCCATTTTATAAAATTTTCACCAATTCCAAATCTGGCCATAACATCAAACATATACCTCCACTCCACCCTATCAAACGCCTTTTCGGCATCCATCGCTAGTAAGATTCCAGGTATGGAGTTTTGGTCAAGGTGGCATATTATATTAAATAATCTCCTAGTGTTAAAATAGGAGTGGCGGCCTTTTATAAAACCTGTTTGGTCTGGGTCTATAATGTCAGGAATTACATGTTCAAACCGTTAAGCCAAGATTTTAGCCAGAACCTTTAAATCTACATTTAGCAAACTTATTGGCCTGTAGGAACTGCATTCCTCTAAGTCCTTTCCCTTTTTATGTATTACAGTAATATTGGCTACATTCATATAATTAGGAAGTTCAGATGCATGAAACGAGGTATTGATAGTCTTCAGGAGGTAGGGGCTTAATTTATCATTCATAACCTTAAAAAATTCCACTGGGTACCCATCAGGTCCTAGAGATTTCCCTGACTGTAAAGAGTTTATTGCGCTTTTGATTTCTAAAAGGGAAATGGGGACTTCTAAGAGTTTTGTTGTTCATTATTTAATTTAGGGATGCAAAGATCTTTGAGAAAAGTATTTTCCAATGTAGTTTGCGTATCGATACCTGAGCTATATAGTTTTTCGTAATAATGTCTAAATATCCCATTTATTTTTTTGTTTTCTGTTATTCTGCATCCCGAGGTATCTTTAATAGCTGGGATATATCCTTTTATGGACATCTTTTTTAACTATCCTAGCGAGTAAGCGGTTAGGTTTGTTACCCATTTCAAAAAATCTTTGTCTTGCAAATAATATATCTCTATCTGCCTTCCTAGTGAGAAGTTGGTCTAATTGAGATCTCAAAGATTTAAGTTCAGCAAGAAGTTGCGCTGATTTAGAGGAGTGAAACTGTTTTTCTATTGTGATAATTCTCTTTTCCAGTTTCATTTGCTCAGATAATGCATCCCTTTTCTTTTTACTGGTGTAGGCAATTATCATTCCTCTAAGAAAAGCTTTGTAAGCCTCCCATAATGTTCTGGGATCCGTTCCATCTGTATCATTACAGTGGAAATATACACTCACCGGCCACTTTATTAGGTACCCCATGCTAGTAACGGGTTGGACCCCCTTTTGCCTCAATTCTTCGTGGCATAGATTCAACAAGGTGCTGGAAGCATTCCTCAGGGAGTTTGGTCCATATTGACATGATGGCATCACACAGTTGCCGCAGATTTCTCGGCTGCACATCCATGATGCGAATCTCCCGTTCCACCACATCCCAAAGATGCTCTATTGGATTGAGATCTGGTGACTGTGGAGGCCATTTGAGTACAGCGAACTCATTGTCATGTTCAAGAAACCAGTCTGAGATGATTCCTGCTTTATGACATGGCGCATTATCCTGCTGAAAGTAGCCATCAGAAGTTGGGTACATTGTGGTCATAAAGGGATGGACATGGTCAGCAACAATACTCAGGTAGGCTGTGGCGTTGCAACGATGATCAATTTGTACCAAGGGGCCCAAAGAGTGCCAAGAAAATATTCCCCACACCATGACACCACCACCACCAGCCTGAACCGTTGATACAAAGCAGGATGGATCCATGCTTTCATGTTGTAGACGCCAAATTCTTACCCTACCATCCGAATGTCGCAGCAGAAATCGAGACTCATCAGACCAGGCAACATTTTTCCAATCTTCTATTGTCCAATTTCGATGAGCTTGTGCAAATTGTAGCCTCAGTTTCCTGTTCTCAGCTGAAAGGAGTGGCACCCGGTGTGGTCTTCTGCTGCTGTAGCCCATCTGCCTCAAAGTTCGACGTACTGTGCGTTCAGAGATGCTCTTCTGCCCACCTTGGTTGTAACGGGTGGTTATTTGAGTCACTGTTGCCCTTCTATCAGCTCGAACCAGTCTGGCCATTCTCCTCTGACCTCTGGCATCAACAAGGCATTTCTGCCCACAGAACTGCCGCTCACTGGATGTTTTTTCTTTTTCGGACCATTCTCTGTAAACCCTAGAGATGGTTGTGCGTGAAAATCCCAGTAGATTAGCAGTTTCTGAAATAGTCAGACCAGCCCTTCTGGCACCAACAATCATGCCACGTTCAAAGTCACTCAAATCACCTTTCTTCCCCATACTGATGCTCGGTTTGAACTGCAGGAGATTGTCTTGACCATGTCTACATGCCTAAATGCACTGAGTTGCCGCCATGTGATTGCTGCTTAGAAAAGTGTTAACGAGCAGTTGGACAGGTGTACCTAATAAAGTGGCCGGCGAGTGTATATCTGTCTGTTCTTTTAAATAATCAACCAATTTCTCATCAAGGAGATAGAAGGGGTTGAGTTTCCATATCCAGGATTGATAATTAGGTTGTGGTGGTAACATAGTAACAGTTACAGGTGCATGATCTGATAGAGTCATGATCGGGCCTATGTTTGATTTTTCATTCAGTCTTATAATCTGATTTGAGAAGAAAGTAATGATGTATAATTAATAGCTGTACTGTACATCAGTGTGATATATTGTCTAACATTTACCTAATAAAACCACTGTAATTATATTGGTCCAGGTCAAACTAGTTTTCAGCTGGACAAATGATCCATAACATCAGGGTTCTCCCATAAGGAGGCCACAGCTGGATTCAAACCCAGGATCTCACGAGCAAAGGGGCCCTATAGGCGGTCTGTGGACAGGGTGTATCTCAGAAATAACGCCGACTTGGAGCTCCAAACTCTGGGTGTGGAAGGGCACCCATAGGCCCCCATGACCCCAGAGTATGAAGCCCAAAGTCGGCTTGGTTCCCGAATAATGCCCGGTCAAAGATGGGACTTTGACCGGATGTATCTCGAAAACCACGCCCACTTGGAGCTCCAAACTCCGGGTGTTGAGGGGCACCCATGGGACCCCCATGACCCCAGAGTATGGAGCCCAAAGACGGCTTGGTTCCCGAGTAATGCCCGGTCAAAATCGGCATCCAACTTGTAGCTTAATAAGTTACTGACTGGACTTCACCACATATGGTGAAATCCCCAAATCTTTACAGGATCTGACCCGCTGAAAATGTCTAAATCAGAAACAGCATCCATCCTGTATCCTGTTTTTTTAACTGGCTTATTCGTCGAGCCATTCAAGACTCAGGCCCTCACCACGGTAACTGCGTCTCTTAATACCATAGTCGAACTTCAACTGTGTGCCAACAGTGATGTCCTCCAGTGCTTTAAATAAGATTATGTTCTTGTCTTCCCCATCAATTTTCATCTTGATATGGAACGGTTTAAGGTTTGGCATCTTGGAAGAATGATTTATTCTTCTGCCAAATGTATTTGTAAGAGGGTGGCACTCGCATGGAAAAGTCTGTGCATCCACACACAGTTCTCTTTCTCCAGCTTTGAAAAAGAAGACATATCCAGGCTCGTTGTTTTGGCTCTGCACCATGGCCCTCCCTTCAGCCGCTGTGATTACCCTCCCGTGGTAATCACAGACTATGTCGTCTTTGTAAAACTGTCGGGTTGCGACGACTCCTATTATAAGGTCTAGAGTATATTTTGAAGGAATACACATGCAGTGATTGGTATTAAAGTGAATTAACTCAAATTACATCCAGGTCTAGAGTATGTAGTCTACATTTATTATTTATTAATTTACATCGTGGGTGAGTAAATGGTTTTATTTTGTTTTACTGACCCTTACTATTATTATGTTCTGGTAATAGGTCTATTATGCTCATCAGGCCTGCATTCATTTGGTCCAAATTACAGGACATATTTGGTTAAATGGATTCAAAAAGTGACTGTAAAGATTAATATTGTTGGTAAAGATTTTGTTTATTATTTTGAATTCTTTGGTAACTGATCAAGAAACTACAGGCTTGATGATCTTCTTTCAAATAAAAATAATAAATGTGGCATTTGTGTTAAATAACAGTAATATCAAAATGATGAGCGACAGCGACAGCGGTGTTGTCACGTCAGGAGTTAGTGAAGAGGTCAGTGTAGAGTTAAATATTGATAGAAAATGCTTTGTTGTTTGGCAAAATCTTAATCTTTATTAACTTGGTTTATAACAAATTAAATCTTGTGGTAATAATTCACATTTCATGAATTTTTTCAATGTTTTTTTTTTCTTCCCCAAGGCAACCACTGAGATGATAACCCGCACTGTGAGTACACTTGTCATTAAACACTGCATCTGTTTTAGACAGAGATTATCGTATGATGTGCAGTTGGAAGATGTTGTATTGTGTTATTTTGCAGGACTCTGAGCACCCATCCTCCTCGGGGGAGATAGGAGGAGGTAATATTCCTCCTCCTCCTCCTCTTCCTCCTCCAAATCCTCCTCCACTCCCCCCTCCCCTTCCCCACAACAGCCCCAATTTGCCCCGCCATCCGCCCCGCCATGCAACCCCATCTCCTCCACAGCCACTTGTTCATGCTTTGGATGAGGTATGGACATATTCAATTTAGGCTGTCAAACTCTCAAGTTGCAATTGTGTGTTATAAATTTTTCGTTTGATTTTTATTTCTCTCCAGTATTTTGCAGATGACGAAGAGGAGGAGGATGACTGATTACTTGTTTTAAATAATAAATAAATATTTTATATATCATTATGGTCTACTATTCTCATTTTTTAAAAAAAAATATACTTTAAAACTATTTGTTTCACTGAAAATCTGTGTAATATATTATATAATGCTGTATTTCTGATCAAGTAAATAATATGTAATCAATACGTGAAGCAGTTTTATGTGAGTGGGAGTAAAATGTATAAGCCTTAACAGTAGGGTTTAAATATCTCCATATGTCAATCAGTCCGAGCTCCTGATAAGAGGTTTTAATAATATTAGCGATTTTAGGGGCTGTGTCAACTGCTGGTGATTTATCCATATCTGGGTTAAAATAACAGTTAAAGTCACCCCCAAGGATTACATTGTTACAGTCTAAATTCGCTATTTTATCATAAACCTGAGCAAAGTACTCTTCATCATGTATATTTGGGGCATATATATTTGCCATCACAACCTCTTCTCCGTACAAAAGGCCCTTTATTATGATCATTCTACCTTCTTTATCAGAGTAGCTTGTTTGTAGTTGAAATGGTAATTTTTTGTGGATCAGTATTATTACACCACGCTTTTTGGAGGAGAAAGATGAATAATAAAGTTGTCCAACCCAGTCTCTGACAAATTTTTGGTGTTCTGCATCATTTAAATGAGTTTCTTGTAATAGAGCAATGTCAATTTTGTCTCTTTTCAAAATATTTAGGATCTTTTTCCGTTTAACAACATTATTGACACCCTTTACATTCCAAGTACGTATCCTTATGCTTGAATTATTGGTGCTACTCATTTACACTGCAAAGAGGAAATAAAAAGCATAACAATAACTGAGTAAGAGGGTAAACCACAGCTGCTTGAAACATAAAAAAAAAAAAAAAAAAAACTCCTGCATTAAAATAGAACAGTGCAGGTATATAATGTGTTTTTAGCCCTATACTCGAACAGGGGATGCAACACAGTGAAAAAACAAACAAAAAAATAGCGTTTTGGGACCTCTCAAGTTCGCTAGCTGATCCTGTTAAGAGTAACGATAGCCAGGAAAACACCAGGCAGAGAGGTAACAGCGTGGGAGTCTTAATATACTCATACTTTTGTGACACTGAGATGTTTTCTCTGCGTGTCATTCGCGGCAATTGTCAATTATCAGTCATTCGCGTCAACTTTGCTCCAAGCCAAACAAGCTAATGTTTATCACAGTCATCCAATGTAGACAAGATGCGATGGTACTATTCATGTTATGTACGTCATGAGTACCTGAGGGGGATATTATATTTGCGGAGTCGATTCCAAGAAGGTGTTCACCTCCGCGGTCGTAGACAGGTATGTGTCTTTACCAGCTGCGTTGAACACTCTTAATAGTTGCAGGGTAGATGAAGGCATATCTGAATCCTGCTTTCCGCAGCCGTCTCCGGGCCTCTGCTGTCTCCGCTCTCTTCTTCTGCACGCCAGCCGAGAAATCTTGAAAAAACGACACTTTCTTCCCCTCAATATTTAGGTTGCTCAAACGTCTCGCTGCTTCTAGAATCATTCTTTTGTCTTTGTAATTGTGTAGTCGTACTATCACAGGTCTTGATCTCAGGTGTTCGCCCTCGTTTCTCAATGGTCCGGTGCGATGCGCTCTTTCCAGTTTGATCCGTCCGTCTTTGGTACTCATATTTAGTGTGGTCGGGATCCATGATTCAAAGAAAGCTATCGGGTCGCTCCCCTCAGTGCCTTCCTTGAGACCAACAATTCTGATATTCTGCCGTCGGCTTCTGTTTTCAAGATCTTCAACGCGTTCGAGTGCTTTTTGCAGGGATGACTCTATAGATGCAAAGCGTGTTGCGCTATTAGCCTGGTTATCCTCGAGGTCAGAAATTCTCTGCTCGGCTTACACGACTCTCTTGATCATGTTGTCCAGCTTGCCTGATATTTCAGAAATTGGATCACGTATCGCCTGCAGCTTGTTTTCAAGAACAATCGATACTTTTTCGACAATACAATTCACTGCATCTTCCGATATCGCGGTCTCGCTAGAGGCAGCTTGAGGTGGGCCTGAGTTTTCGCCATCTTGCTCCACGACCTTGCCCTTATTTTGGCGTGTGTTTCTTTTAGCTTGTTTGTTTGTCGAGTCTGATTGCGACCAAAAAGTGTCAAGGGACATCCTGATCACTTAATCGTTAATTCTAAAAAACGTTTGAAGCGAGTTGGGCGACTATTTAAAACAAAAATTCAGCTACACGGCGAGGAGCTCGGTCGAACAACGTCTTACAGCTCTCAAAGCATCACGTGACCCCCCCTGCACTCTTCTCTTTAACTTTGGGCAGTCTATAGAACTTGAAATGTTTTTTCCCGGTGCGACCTATTAATACAGACCAAAACATGACCATTTTTCAGCAGCAATAATCAGACAAATATGCAAGTCCGTTCAGTTGAGTGGCATTGTTTACGTTCAGTGCCTCCAAAATAACCAACTTCCGGATAGATGACGTGTAATGAAAACAGTCTATTAAGATTGTAGGGATTAATTAATGAACCACTCGTTTTAAAATCATCCCGGTCTACTGACATTTGTTATGACATCCGTTTCAAACATTACAATGCTCATGATAACTTTCTCTCATATGGTTTAACCTCAAATTTATGAAGCGACGTGAATGCTGAACATGTGTTCACGGAGCACCACGATTCATCGGTGGTGTGTTGGTGTGAGAGTCAGTCATCTCATGGTGCAACCTGTATCGGCGATACATAATTTTGTTTTGTTTTTTGCACACACAAGGCATCTGTTAAAAAATATATTCAAAAGTCTTATGGGTTTGGAGCGACATGAGAGTAAGTAATTAATGATTTAATGTTTTCTAATGTGGTTATAATTTGTCTGTTTTATAAACATTTTCAATGTTTTAAAGATTTATTGTTTTGATGTTTATAACAATAAATGATAAAATGATGTTTATAGAGAAAAGATGGATTCGTTTGATCAAGTCACAGTTTCAAATAAATGCTGCTCTTTTTAAAATTATTTTCAAAGAATACTGAAAGCTGAATCATTTTCCAAAAAAACAAGCAGTACAACTGATAATAATCATAAATGTTTCTTGAGAATCAAATCACCATATTAGAATGATTTCTGAATGATCTTGTGGCACTGAAGACTGGAGTAACGATGCTAAAAATTCAGCTTGGCCATCACAGGAATAAATTACACTTTACTATATATTTATATGTATATGTATTTATAAATTTATATAGAAGTTATTTTTATTGTGGTAATATTTCACAATATTACAGTGTTTAGGCTATATTTGATCAAATGCAGGCTTGATGCGTGATCAGGAAATTGTTTTTTACTTGAAAGATGTATTTTATGTCAATAAATGTTTTGACAAACTTTTGTGAATTGTCTTATTTTGACAGTAATTAGGAATATTAAATATAATCATGAATTCATGAAAATTATGCCTAAAAAAAGACGTCTTTTCAATTTTCACTTTACAACCTAATTTAAATGTGAATGGGACGTCCTTTTATAGACTACAACTACCAGAAAAAGACGGCTTTTCACCTTTCACTTTTCAACTGAATTTTAACGTAGTTTAGACGTCTAGCAATGTCGTCTTTTCAACGAGTTTTTGCTGGGTGGGTAGGCCTACTGGCGATGTTGACTTTCATGAAACGCTTATTGAATCAAAAAACACAGAAAACAACGTTAGAAGTTGGACAGAATAAAATTTCTGTCCAATTTACGAACATGAAGTGCAGAATCTGTCAAAATGTATACAACCACCATTCATGCATGATCTTTCACTATTAACACGACGCTGCTTTCGGTCCGAAACTAATTGCGATCATCCGACTTACACACTCTTATATCCTTTCTCACCACATTGATCCTATTTAATGTTTACTTAAACAAATTTTACCACGTTCGTAACATTTTAACGTTCGTAAACTTTTGGACAGAATCCACAAACTTACATTCGTCGAAATCCGTGAAATCCTGTTAACTCTTCTCCCATGCAGAGCGACCCTGACCTAGACAATCTTATTTCTGACTGCTGAACCTTTGAGGCGTTAGGAGATTAAATTAAGCGTCAGAATAAAATGTTCGAGCGTTCTGATTTTTTGACAGAAAATCTATCGAAAAAAATGTATTAACAATTTATCATGTAGCTACGTATATGAGAATTTAACCCACACAATATGTTTTTATCGTTTTGCTACTGATAGAATTAGATGGAAAATTTATGTCTGCTTCCTTTAGAATCATAGTTTAACGTGCGTAACTGCTTTGACAGAAAGTGTAACAAACGTTAGTGAATTTTTCCATTGCATCGTGCTAGATTAAGGGAATTATATTTTCAGTGTTAGTAGATTTATTTTGTAGAAGACACACCAAAATAAATGTTGAGTGCCAAAATTCAGGATTTTATTACAGCAAATTAAAGAAATGACTTAGGAAAAATCCAGATGCACGTAATGTCCCACACTGACACCTGCAATTTCTGGGGACGGAAATAAAATAGTCTCATTACATGATAATGCCAAGGCTTAGTGGGATAAAACTAAGTTTATTATTTCTAACATCTATCTTTAACAAAATTATGAACTAAAATTAAAAAAATGACAACACCTGGGTATTATTCAATCTATATAGTTCATTACACCCCTTGTGGACCGAAACCGTGGAATCGCCCTATAGTATAATATAGTATATTCGAAGTAAAACCATGTAACTTACTGCTGAATTGCATAAAGTCTCAGACTGGTTAACTTCGACTTTAGCTTTGTCGACTGTGTATATTCAGGTTTCAGTGGTTCTCAGCTCTTACACACTGCTACTGTTTCTTTCGGACACGCTTGATACGGAGAACCGAAGAGCTGGAGACACTTATGCTGCATTTACACTGCAGGTCTTGACGCCCAAATCCGATTTTCTGACTATATCCGATTTTTTTGACGACCTGCTTACATCATCTTTTAAAAGTGACCCATATCCGATTTTTGCATTCACACTATACACTGCTGAAACTACCAAATGCAGAAGTTCTGAAGGTTCTAAACCAGGAAATTAAGCAAAACAGCATGAAATTCAATGGATGCAGATGCGAATAAAATTATCCAGTGTTTTCTTTCCACAATATTTCAATAAGTCATCAAAACTTGGTCTCGTACGGCGGAGAAAAAAAAGCGAGGCTCTGGCCATGAGCACTTAAAACGATGTCTCATATCTCGTGAAATGTCTTCAAAAACTGATTTATTTCTGTAACAACCCTGCATTTTCGCCTGCACTCTTCACCCCAAACACTCAAAAGACATGAAACCTCCACATTGCTCCACTGTGTGTATCCTTCTTCCATCGCGCCTATAATCGCGCAGTTTTTAATGACGCATGACTCGCGTTTACTGGGGAATATCCGATTTGTCTGCTTACATGGCACACGCAAATGCACGTATCTGATTCATATCCAATTTATTACCACATATAAATGAGGCCTGAATCCGATCTGAGAAAATCGGAACCCATGCGTTTTTTTCCTGCTTACACGTTCACTGATCATATCAGATCTGTGCCACATGAGAGGAAAAAATCGGATTTGGGTCAGTTGAACCATGCAGTGTAAACGAGGCCTAAGCGTGCATGATAGTAATAAAACATGAACACAGGTGAACTGAGGACTTCAATGATGGGACGAATTTATGATTACAAATTACTTTATTTTAATTATGTATTGTATATGTATTGTTTATCCACCTTGGAGATATAAGTGACATCATTGCGTAAAAGAACTAGTAACCGTTTTTTTTTACCAGTTGGTGGAAAAGAACCAAACTTCCCGTCACTATCTCATTCCCGCCAATAAAAGGCACAGTCCATTGTTCTCATGTATGAGGGGGGGATTGGTGATCTATTTAATTCTAGGTTGAACATTGTTGAACATTATTAATTAATAGATTTTGTTTTAATTCAAATGTTTATTTATTTTTAATTATTATAACAGTGTGCCTCTCTGTTACTGTTAAATCCTATTTTTTATCTTTCTTGAATGTCTTAATTACCTTTAATTTCTAAATGGTTTAATCCAAATAGGTTGGGCTTGGCCTTTTTAAAAGGGCCTCTCAGAGTGCTTTAGGAGCTCTTAGAGGGAGTTGGACAGAGAGAGATTTCTGTGTTTTGGTCAAATTTTTAGCATAGCTAAAAGCTTGTGTGCGTATAATAGTTTTTTTTAATAAGTAATTTTTTACTTATTTGATTTTGAAATCAACTACAGGTTATGGTGAAATGAAGCTTTGAGGCTTTCTCCTCAGCTGTATCATTAAATGGTTCATTATTCAAAGTTTTCAACACTGTGCACATTAACAACAAAAGGTGGAAAAGTTGGCTTTGCTTTGTTAGGAGAAATGATTTTTATTTAAAATGCTAGATGATGTAGTTTTTCTAATATGAACAGGAACTGAATTCCATCTTTCTGTTGCTCTAAATGGAAAAAGCTGATTGTCCCACGGACCGTATTATTCAATTTAACTCAACAGTCGGCCTTAGAATTTTTCCCTAGAATTGTTCTTACAGAAAGTCACACATTGTTTAAGATGTGGTGATGCAAGATCATTAATTAGGATAGTCATTTGAATGTTCATAGTCTGGTTAGCAAAATAGATGTGTTTCATATCTGGGCTCTTTCAACCACTGCTTATGTTTTTGTTTGAAGTGAAACATGGCTTAACAACTCTATTTCTGATAAGGATGTGTCTGTAGATGGGTACAACTTATTCAGAACAGACTGACTAAAAAGGGTGGAGGTGTTGCAATATATGTGAAAAAAGTCATTTATTGTGATTTTGATTGTCTCAGTCAATAAGCAGACATTTTTAACTCTTGGCCCTTGACTTAGAAGTTTCTAAGTGTCTTCACATCACAGTTGTTGGTTGTTTAGCCCATCAGCTAATGGTGGCACTCTTTCTTCATTTAGGGAGTTATTAATAAGTTTAAATTATAATGAATTTGTTTTTTAGGTGATCTTAACTGGAATTGGCTTTTGCCAATGTCTGATCATTTTGTGATTCTTTTTATCTTTCTCAGATTGTGAATAGCCCCACTAAAACAAACCAAAAATATTTCATAATTTGTCTTATTCTTACAAATGTCCCTCATAATACTCTTTCTCTGTTGTGCTTCATATTTTTTTTTTCCAAATTATATTAGCAATCATTTTCTTAGCATAAGTAAGGAACAAATAAAATCCTAAAACAAGGCCGTTCATAATCTTTAAGAGGGTAATGAAGCAGGTCTCAGTGCAAGGTTTTCTACTTGATCTGTATGATTTTGATTGGGGAAGAATTAGCATTATTAATGATGTTGAGAATGCATGGACATTTTTTTATGATGGTTTTACAGGCCTGGTAAAGAAGCATAAACACAGAGTAAAAGGGTGAATTAATGTTTAATTATGAATTGTCTGACCTTCTTCTGGAGGGAAACCAAGCCTGGGCTCAAAGTTTTGGAAAACTATTAAAATATTAATAGAAGCAAAAACAGATTCAGAAGTACCATCTTTTGTTGACACAAAAAAAAAATCAGCTTTCCAGCTCTCCTGTTGCTTGTTCTGTTGATCAGTTACTGTCAGCACAACCATTTTATTTCAAAACAAAAACTGTATCAGAAGTAAGGAAGGTCTTAAAGGATCTAGATCTGAAAAAAATCATCAGGTTCAGACAAGTTGGAACCTAATTTTTTTTAAAATGGCTGCAGATTTCATAGCCAACCCACCTGCATATTTAATTAACCTTTCTTTAGCACCGAATCAAGTACCGGCCATTTGGAAATCTGCCAATGTACTCCCCCTTCACAAAGGTGGTGATCCTGCAAACATAAAGAATTATAGACATATTTCTAAACTGTTAGTATTAGCTAAATTAATAGAATCATCAGTATGCAATTAAAAGATTATTTAATTAATAATTATAATATTTTCAATGAATTTCAATCAATCGATGGTTTTAGGAACCAACACAGTACAATAACAGCTGTTTCAAAAGTTGTCATTGACCTGGTTAATATCTTTGACAATAAGCAGCACTGTTTATTGATTTGTCATAAAATACTTTTTAAAATACTCATCTCTATTGGAATATCAGAAAAGCAGAGGGACGGTTCAATAGTTAAGGAGAACACTATGAGTATAACGTTATATTATAGTAGATGGCCATACTTCTGCTGCCCTAACTATTTTAAAAGGGGGTTGAGAGGGAGAAATAACACCTTATTTTGACAACATTTTTACATTCCTAATTCATACATCATACCTTAAAAATATTAAAATGGGATATATTTTGTTGTGTTTCTATCAGAGGAGGAAAGTAACATTACAAATACTTTCGTTACAGCACTTGAGTAGATTTTTATTTTTTCTACTTTTTTTAGTATAATTAAAATATGATACTTTTACTCTTACTTGAGTAGAATAAATATAAATTATTCAACTTTGCTAGAATCACTACAACAATGGCCTCGTTTACACTGCATGGTTCAACTGACCCAAATCCGATTTTTTCCTCTCATGTGGCACAGATCTGATATGATCAGTGAACGTGTAAGCAGAAAAAAACGCATGGATTCCGTTTTTCTCAGATCGGATTCAGGCCTCATTCACATGTGGTAATAAATCGGATATGAATCGGATACGTGCATTTGCGTGTGCCATGTAAGCAGACAAATCGGATATTCCCCGGTAATGTGAGACTCATGTCATTAAAAAGTGCGCGATTATAGGCGCGATGGAAGAAAGGATACACACAGTGGAGCAATTCGGAGGTTTCATGTCTTTTGAGTGTTTGGGGTGAAGAGTGCAGGCAAAAATGCAGGGTTGTTAAAGAAATAAATCCGTTTTTGAATACATTTCATGAGATATGAGGCGTTGTTTTAAGTGCTCGTGGCCAGAGCCGCTCCTCTTTTTTTCTCCGCCATACGAGACTAATGTTTTGATGACTTATTGAAATATTGTGGAAAGAAAACACTGGATAATTTTATTCGCATCTGCATCCATTGAATTTCGTGCTGTTTTGCTTATTTTCCCGGGTCCCAACATCTGCATTTGGTAGTTTCAGCAGTGTATAGTGTAAATGTAAAAATCGGATCTGGGTCACTTTTAAAAGATGATGTAAGCAGGTCGTCAAAAAAATCGGATATAGTCAGAAAATCGGATCTAGGTATCAAGATCTGCAGTGTAAATGCAGCCAATGTGTCAAACTCATACACAGCTCAATTAAATGGTAAAACTTGCCCTCTTTAACATTACAATTGAACTACAGTAAATGTATGAAGCAAATATTGTACCAAGCTGAAAACCTCAACAACAGTGAAATAAGATTGCATGATTTATCTGTCAATCAGAGGCATGTAAAAGTGTGGTTCGTTACAATAGTAACAATGGCCTCCCAGAACATTATCAGTTGAACAAAAAAACAAAGAGTGACAACTTTTGGAATTGCAAATCGATCCCGAGCCTTGTCTTTTCCTTCTTAACAATGCCCCATCTGATGGCTTTACGTTAAATCAAAAACGGACTCTCTTCGCAGGGTTAACAGCTGCCAAGAAAGCCATAATTAGTTCTTGGTTCCCTCCTAATTCATTGTCAAAACAGCAATGGTTGTCCTATTTTATAGATATTGTTCGTTTGGAACGATCCACTGCCTTAATTAATAGAGCAAAGATCAAAACTATTGAGCACTGGAGCCGGATTCATGACAGCCTGATTTCTATTATTATTACTTAAGTGATATAATGGTGTAGGAGAGTTCACCAAGTTGTAATTCAAAGCAAATGTGACTGTTTTTCTGTTATTCTATAGATGCTTTAATCATCTTTCAATCTGTAAATTACCTATCTCTGGAATTGTATATAGTTCCAATTTAATTTTTTTCTCTTTTAATAATTTCTTCCGTCTTTGTCTTTTTCTTATTATTTCTATTATTATTCCCTTTGAATATCTGTCTCTATTGTGTATATTGTTATTTGTTATCAGTTACGTCTTCCTCACTGAAATAATCCAGAGAAAATGCTATGCTGGTAACCATGTTTGTAAGAAAAACAATAAAGTATTGGTCAAAAAAAAAAAAACCCTAAGAGTGTAGAAAATAAGAAGACCCTCTATAGTTTATAATCATGTATTGAATTATTTATATAACCATTAATAATGGAGTATTTTAAGTCTATGCAGCTATGTGAAAAAAAAACTATCAAAACGCGGGAACGTGGGCTGAATATTTAAGCCATTTCTCTTCACTGAATGTAAATATGTCCACACCAATTAACTCAATGGCTTCTTGTATTTCTAGCTCTGTTGCCCAAGTTCCGACATATTTCATTTTTTATTTCATCCTGGAGGATGTGTTACAACAGCGCGTCTCAGTTTTCTATGTTCTTGTTTGTTACCATGCCCAACAATATCTTTGGTTTCACAAGGTAAAGCCATTTCAACAATCTCATCCGGATTGCTTTGATCTTTTACAACATGTACAATGTTCAGCTTCAAACAAATACTCGTTTGTTGCTGTACTGTTAATGGACTGAACTGAAAAGAAAGGTGTTAGTTTGTGAAATAAAGTCAACATCATCTGCATTTTCATTTCTTGGGCATAAAGACATTATTGTTTTCTTTTGTGCTTTTGAAATTAGTCAAAACACCATCAGTTTGTGAAACAAGTTCAACCAGTCTGACTTCATCCCAGGTCCAAAAAGTGATTGATATATCGTTGTAACTGTCTTGGTGGGATCGAGATGACTCCAATCTTTTTTTTTTTTTGTATGGAACGAATTTTTCAGAGTAAAGCCTAAAAAAGAACCGGTCGGTACCTCCCCAGCAGATTGGCGCGCGGCCTGAGAGAGTGTGGGTGTGTTGGAATGGCGAAACGCCACCTGATTCATTGGTCTCGCGCCCGGTACTATCCAGGCGTGCGAGGCTCACAATTATGCGCAGCCCTTCACCGTGTTGGAAACCGCTCTGTGAGCTGAGGATTTGTAGAAACGAATGAGAGTGCCAGATCCCACTGAGTCTGGCGTTGGAGCGTCCGGCCTGCTCTACTGAGAACATCGGTGCCTTTGGTTTCGACGTACGACATTCGGGTCAATTTTTACGAACGTTTTTACGATTTTGGCCTGACTCTCTTCGAGAGGGACTGATCGGTACGTGAGGACGGTTCGTGTTTGAAGGGGAATTTCGCGCTCGGCGGATAAAACACAGCAACATGCTTGGGCTCGTTGCGAGCGGCATAACATGATCTTATAATTACATAAAGATTTGTATGTGTACATGTACACTGTCCGTAAGAGCAGCGTTTTTGTGCGTTTTGTGCCCTTAATGGTGGCCGATGTGACCCCATTTTATCTCGGGCCTCGAACAACACATGAAAGAGAGCTTGGCCTCAAGTAAAATGACAAAACATGAGCTTTACAATGATGTGAGGCTCAATCTGGTGGGACATTGCCTCAATGAACAATAAAGAAATTCGTACAGCCATTTTTGTGCCTTCACCATCCAGCAGAAAGGCCTAAAACGACACGTATTTGAGCCCTGTTTTCTCGGGCCAGGAACAATATGAAATAGTGAGCTTGGACTCATGTGAAAATGCTAAACACAACCTTTACAATGATGCAAGGCTCATTCTGATAGGACTATGCCTACACATTTTTGTGCTTTCACCACCCAGCAGAGAGGCCAAAATCAACGGCAATTTGACCGTTCTCTCAGGCCAGGAACAATGTACAATAGTCAGCTTGGGATCATGTGAAAGGGCAAAACATGAGCTTTCCAATAATATTAGGATTGCTCTGATTAGACATTGCCTGGATTCACGACAACTAAACCTGTTCTCAGATTGTTCGGATTTTTTGGGCGGGGCCAAAACAAGGCTGGATGACGCACTGGAGCTCGTGGACACGACCCTATTTGATGACGCACTGAGGCTGATCTCTCCCCTAACAATAGAGCACATTCACATTTGCCCCTCAATCGCGAGTTACTGTCGGTACTATTAGTTACTACAGCCTACAGTTTGCTAGCTAGCTCTGCCTTCGACACAGAAATCCATAGGCAACTACCTGGATGCGATCATGTACAAAACAGATCGGTGTCTTTATTTCAATTTCCTAAAAACGATCACATCAAGAAGAAGTGGATTAATTTTGTGGAGAGCCAACCTTGATGAAGAGCTGAGGATCACCGCCAACACAGGACATAGGGCTTTTGTGAGCTCAACGGTGCCTTTCTGTCCTTTTTCCAGTAATTTTAACTCTCTGAACAAGGAAATTGATTAGGCATGCATTAAACTACATGTTAAGCTTTAAATAGTTGTGCAAAACCTTGTTGTTGCATAAAAATTGACTGAAAGACATTCATTTTAACAGAAGATTCAAAGTTGAAAACTGGAAAAGTGCTCCCAGATGTTCACCACAACAAGGCCAAATCAACGACCTCCCATTCACGCTAGGAACATGATGCAGTCAAATCATCAGTACACTAGTAAAGTGCTCGTACTGAGCTTTATTTTGAAGCCAAACACGTCAACAGCTCAAAGTTAGACTGAATTAAAGACATTTTGCGACGCAACAGGTGACATTAACGGCTGCAAGTGACATGCTCAACACAGTCTCTTCCCCTCTCTGACCAAGATACAACATAATCAGTGTTAGCACTAATAAGTGCAGTACTCACTGTTTAATTTGATGCAGAAAAAACGCTTGAGATTTGAGTTAAATACAGACATTTTTGAACAGCAGACACAGTGAGGACACAGGCCTCGGGTGAGCTCAATGGCGCTGTCCTGAACTTTAGTCTCTAGTCTAAAGGAGAACTCCGGGTAATTTTTAAGGTAATCTTGATCGTTAGACCTTTGTGAGTACTGACTATAAAAACAAAAATGAACCGGATTTGTGTTTGTTACACGGAGCTGTGACCGCGAATGCCCAGAGCTCCCACCTAGCTAAAAAAGCAGCTATGGGGGCATGGACATAAGGATCGTTTTTATGCCTCTTAACAGACAAAAAATGCAATTAAAATGTCTGTCCAACATGAACAGGGACCCTGAACAAGATCTTACAAGTCTTTAAGAAATAATTCACTCTTCTGTATAACCCTATATCTCTATCTAACCTTAAGATATTTTAACTGTCAATTAAATTGAGTAACAAAAAGAAAATACATTTAGGAAACTTAATTTACCAGAGTAGCCACTTTAAAATTCTGAATTGTGACAATGTAATTATTTAATTTAATTTTTTCATTTTAGAACAGCAGACACAGTGAGGACACGGGCCTCGGGTGAGCTCAACGATGCAGTCCTGAACTTTAGTCTGTAGTGGTAACTCCCTGAACTAGATACAGAAAATTGAATAGAAACACATTGAAGTGCTTTAAATAGATGTGCAAAACATGTCTAGCATAAACACTGAATGACATGCATTCATTTTAACAGGAGAATCAAAGTTGAAAAGCTGTAAAGTGCTCCCAAATTTTAAGCAATTTGATGACCTCTCATTCCCTCCATGAACATGATAAAGCCAAATAAGTGTTGGATTATGAAAGGACACATACTCAGCTTTATTTTGAAGCAAAACACATGACATCTCATGATTTGCCTCCAGTGGCGTCTTTGATTTATGGATGAAAACACAATTTTCATCTGAGGAAAGTTCACGTTAATTTCACGCAGATCCTTCTTCATTTCTTTTACAAGAAGCACGCTCTTCACACGGCCAAGATCATTCCCTCCACAGTGAATGACCAGCACATTCGGAGGGGTTCGTCCTTTAAGGCACTGTTTGAAGAAGGAAAGAAGGTCTCTCCAACACAAGCCACCCCTGCCAAACCACTGCACATGGGAATGAAGACCAAGATTGGTCCCCATGGTCTCCCTTGCTCGCTGTTGGCCCCGTCGCACGTAGCTATCACCGATAATCCAGATACTGTGCACAGCTGAAAGAAAAAAAGTGCACAAATTAACCATCATAATAAACTTTTATACAGTGCAATGCCTTGCTTTAACATGGAGAGCAAAAAACTAACAATCTTAAAGTCTAGGTAGGGCTGGCCCTTGATTTAAACATCAGCAAATTTCCAAACAAAAACTATTAAACACTTTTATTTTGAAATGAGATTGCCAAAACATTCATTATTTGGCTAGTAAATAAAATTGTTCAGATACAAAACAAAGATAGCATAATAGGTTGAGCAGAAACATACCTTGCCTTTGAGAAGTTGATTTTCTGCTTGACGGAAAACCAACGGTTGACTTGACTTTGCTAACAAACAAAAGAATGTTTAACAGTTTACAAAAGCTGTAGAATAACTGGTTAAACATCTTCTTTACACATATACAAGTCTGCACTCATCTGTCTCTGCATTGAATATATTTTAAACTGTCAGTTAAACGGTGTAATCAAATAAAAATATATATTTAAGAAACTTACTTTATAAAAGAAAAAACACATTGAAATTCTGACTTGTGATGGAGTAGTTAAAATGCTTTATGATTAGACTAATCAAAATGCTGAACTTACCAAGTTTGTTAGCAAAGTCAAGTCAACCGTTGGTTTTCTGTCAAGCAGAAAATCAACTTCTCAAAGGCAAGGTATGTTTCTGCTCAACCTATTATGCTATCTTTGTTTTGTATCTGAACAATTTTATTTACTAGCCAAATAATGTATGTTTTGGCAATCTCATTTCAAAATAAAAGTGTTTAATAGTTGTTGTTTGGAAATTTGGAAACACTAGAAAACCACCAGAGGTTTATATAAAAACACAAAAGCACTATTTAAAAAAATAAATAAATTACATAACAAAAAATCAATATTTAAAAACACAAAAGCAGCATTTAAAACACTAGAAAACCACCAGAGCTTTATATTAAAACACAAAGCAAGACATGGTCTCCCCAACACATAGGAAACCTCCTTCCCTTCAAACAGTGCCTTAAAGAACAAACCGCGCCGAATGTGCTAGTCATTCACTGTGGAGGGAATGATCTTGCCAGTGTGAAGAGCGTGCTGCTTGTTACAGAAATGAAGAGGGACCTGAAATTAACATGAAGTTTCCCCAGATAAATACTAGAGCATGAGAATCAGCCATCACAGTAGTGACGAAAAACACAGGTGTCTTTCGAGGCACACCCAGTTCTGGGAGCACCAAAGGATCACAGACATGTAGGCAGCAGCGATCCCCTTGGCAGGAGGAACGAAGTCTCTACAGTCATCAAAGAGACATTTTGCCCTTCTTGTGGAGGTTAGCGCAAGTAAAGGTGTACTTCATGAACCTTAAAGAGAGAGAATGACATGCTTGTTAAAGCCAGCCCATCTCATGAAGCGTTTGTTACGTTGCACAGAGCCGACCTCATACATGTGACCAAAACACACAGTTTATGAATGACAACCAAACCACATTTCCTTTGAATCTTCTGTTAAAATGATTTTCATTCATTACCAGAAATTTTATGTAAAGCACCTTGCATTACTATTGCGTATGAGATGTGCTAGAAACAAATACCTTGCCATACGATTAGCCTGCCTGCTAGTCCATCCAGGTGCTGAGCATTGTTTTCTTGGATTACCCTTTTTGCCTTGGACCCTCGTCTATTTTGTTTGCCTGGCCCAGACAGTGGATGCTGACAAATGTTCTACAAAAACAAATCATGAGAAGCATTAACCATTGTGGTGACATGTTCTATGATATTACCCTAATTGCCCATACCTCCTCCCAACGGTGTCTTTGCCAGGGTGGCACTCGCATGGAAAGGTCTGGGTGTCGACGCAGAGATCTCTCTTTCCGGCTTTAAAGAAGAACATGTACCCGGCCTCGTCATGCTGGGCCTGCACCATCCCTTGAGCAGCTGGGATGACCTTGCCGTGGTAGTCGCAGACAATGTCATTCTTTGAAAAAGTCTGAGTTGCCACGAGTCCTAAAATAATGAGAACACATTACATTTTTGAATTAATGAACAAACATTACATGTAGATAAACAGTTCAGAATGTAAATGTGGTTCTTGCTGCAGTTATTGGCTGCTAAATTGTACATTTTACATTATTGTTTTTTTTCTACCCTTACAAGACAAATGAAAGGTTTTCTTACCAAAACCACGCTCGTCACCAAAGTCTTTTATGGCCATGCCCGACCAGTTCTGCTCAGACACACAGCGAAGGATGAACTTGTCATCTTCAACTGCTGCCTTCGAAGGTGGTGTCCACAGCTGTTCGATGTCCTCCGGCTTGGGACAGTTGACCTTCCACCCCTCCTGTGCAATAAGCCGTGCCACCTTTGCGGCTGAAGGCTTGTGGACTGTGAAATATGCTGAAAGACAGAATGAAATAACGTTACTCATGTGAGTCACTGTAAATGAATGACCTAGTTTTTGTGTTGAGTTAATGAGTGTCAAAGCTCTATTGATGGATTCAGAGACTTACACAGCAGATATTGCTCTCTCTGGGCATACTGGGTAATCCGCCACTTATCGTAAAAAACGCGTTCATCTGGAAAGCCTGATTCGACGCGCTGCTTCTTGGATGGCGGCTGACCCTCCGGCGAAACAGGAAATCTCTCCACGAACTCAGCGAAGCTCTTCCCAGATGGTCCAGCTGCACAGCTTGTGGCCGAGGAAGTCTCGTCCGCAGAAGTGCTGTATAAGAGAGGAATACAAGGTTTATAATATACCAAAAAATTATGAATGACAACTTGCTATTTTTGTTGTGCTAATTGTTTGTGATGAGTAATGCCATGGTTGGATGAAGACATGTATACCTGGCCAAAGATTCCAGCAGCAGAGCTGCGTCGACGACATCCTTCGGCTGGACCGCCCCAGTGCTGATGGCCAGGTAATGGTGCAGCGCCTCCTGTTGTTGCGGCGGGAGCTTTCCTGTAGCCTTCTCAACAGCCCTCCGCACACACTGGGCAGAGAAAGGAGCCAGCTTGTACCTGCAGAAAGAAAAAGGAAATGTTAATTGTGATGTGACTGTGATGAGGCAAGATGCAAAGAAGTGTATCCATTCACACACAAAGACCTGTGTTAGGCTCTAACAATTTATGGAGCCGATTCATGTCCCAAGAGACACTTTGAACCTCCACGCCGGACGACGAGACAAAGAAACTATTGCAGAGTTTATCCGGCTGAATGTTCTCAGGCCTGATGCGTCTGAAGTACAGCTCTAAGCACTACGGAAAAAAGACCAATGAGTTAGTCCATTTAAAACAATGGTGGAGAGCAATCAACAGTTTGTACAGTAAAACTTACAGCTTCCTCCTCTTGTGTCAGAGAGATCTGCATACTCAAGGTTTTCTCCCTCTGTACGCCAATCACAAACCTGTCACCCAGCTTGGTCTTGTTCTCCCACTCGGCATCCTGGAAAATATTGAAAAAGATGTTATTTACAAATGCACAAGTGTGCCAATATTAAAGCACATCCGAAGTGTAAACTCGTTACTGTAGATGAACTTACCGTCAAGGCTTCCACAGCTCTGGGACGCTGCATGTGGACAAACACCAAGAGCGTCTCGCAGAAATAGCGGTAGAGCGTCTGGTCCGTGTTGGAGAGCTCTCTGCCCGCCCTCTCCAACGGGCCCAAGCCCGTGCGTCTAGCGGCCCCAGGGTCCGAGATACGGGGCCCAACAGGAAAGGGTTCACTTCAGAAGGAAGGGTCCCAGAGCCTTGGGACTCTGGGGTCTTAGAGGGCCCCTAGAGGGCCCTCATCCCTCCGAAGGACCATCCGCTGGGACACAACATTTCCCAGACATAGTCCGTATTGTCCAAAAGTACCTCGTGTATAAGTGGGTGTGTCTCTGGAGTTGATCAGAGTTGGAGCTCCAAACTCCGGGCATGAGGGGGTACCAATGGCGCCCCAAGACCCCATAGTAAGGAGCCCAAAGTCAGCTTGGTTCCCTAGTAACGCCCGGTCAAAGATGGGACTTTGACCGGATGTATCTCGGAAGCCACGCCCAGTTGGAGCTCCAAATTCCGGGTGTGGAGAGGCACCCATAAGCGGTCAATTTTTAATGCACTGTTTGAAGGGAAGGAGGAATCATCAAGCCCCACATCTAGCGAGGCCTCAGTCAGCAGCTCAATCTCGGGTGGAGGACAGCAGAAGGCCAGGAGTACAGTCGCTCTCACGTGAGCTTCTGCGAAAACAGAGGGTGACATGATCGAGCGGCAAAGAAGTTTTTGATGGGTTTGACTTATACAATACAATACAATTTTATTTGTATAGCACATTTAAAAACAACTTGCGTTGACCAAAGTGCTTGACAAGGCAATAAAAAGGTAACATAGCATGCACAGGACACACAGGTATACTTCAAAGAAGAAAGACGAACATCAAGGTACATTAAAAGCTAATGAAAAGAAGTACGTTTTCAAGGAAGTTTTAAAAGATGTCAAAGTTTGGGCAGATCTGATATTTGAGGGAAGGCTATTCCATAATTTGGGGCCATAAGCTGCGAAGGCACGGTCACCCCTGTTTTTTAGTCTGGTCCTAGGGACCGCAAGTAAATTTGATTCCCCCGATCTTAGTGATCTTGACTTTAGTTTTGGGTGAAGTAGCTCAGTTAAGTACTGGGGAGCCAAATTTTGTAGGGATTTGTACACAAAAAGCAAAACTTTAAAATCTATTCGAAATTTAATCGGTAACCAGTGGAGAGAGATCAGAAGCGGGGTAATATGTTCAAATTTACGTTTTCCTTTGAGAAGGCGTGCAGCTGCATTTTGGACTAATTGGAGGCGAGTGATATGTTTCTGAGAAACTCCTATATAGAGAGAATTACAATAGTCCAATCTGGATGTAATAAAAGCATGCATAGCTATCTCAAAGTGTTTACAGGACAGAAAAGGCTTAACCCTAGCTAAGAGACGAAGATGGAAGAAGCATGATTTTACCACTGCGCTTATCTGCTTTTCAAGGGTAATGTTATCAATCCAGACCCCCAGATTACGAACACAGGTGGTACTGTGGGGTGACAGTGCTTGAAGGTCACAAACTTGTGTACTACGGTCACTGGGTCCAAATAGGATAATTTCTGTCTTGTTTTCGTTTAAACTCAAAAAGTTATCAGTTAGCCATAGTTTCAGTTCATCTATACAGTCCACGAGGGGTTTTAAAGCAGACTTATCATTGCATTTTAGGGGCAAGTAAATTTGCGTATCATCAGCATAAAGGTGATAAGAAACCCCATGTTTAGATAGAATGGAACCTAGAGATAACATATACAAATTAAATAGTTCTGGCCCAAGGATAGAACCCTGCGGAACACTGGACCCAAGTTTAATTTTAGATGAGCACTGTTTCCCGATGCGAACAGAGAAACTTCGGTTAGACAAATATGAACGGAACCACTCCAACACCATACCCCTAAGACCCATGGATACTTCCAGGCGAGTGATTAAAATATCATGATCGACAAGGTCAAAAGCAGAGCTGAGGTCCAGCAGGACCAGAGCCACAGATTGCCCTGTGTCAGTACAGAGTAAAATGTCATTCATGACACGTAAGAGTGCAGATTCAGTACTGTGACGTCGTTTAAAACCAGACTGAAATTTCTCGTAGATGAGATTATCAGCCAAAAAAGACTGGAGTTGGCTCAAAACCACTTTTTCTAAGATTTTAGAAATAAAGGCTTTGACTTGGACCTAACCTATGGTTGACCCCAAGTCCGTAATCGCACCCTTAGCTGATTGTAATTTCCCTGTATGGGGATCCCAATACAAGGTATTGAGCAGGCCATCCTGTGTTCTCGAAGATGGTGAGGCCAGGGTGGCATTCGAGCACAGCACAACAAGTTTGCATCACCTGTTTATATATATACCTGTTAATATATAGATTTTTAGGCAAACATTTAGGCTTAAAGTATATTTGGACACCCATTTCTATTTTGTTTGTTCCAAAATGTTATTTAACCACACTTTTCATTATCATTCTGTATGTTTCAACAAGCAATTGCGTTCAGAGGCTCCTGTGCCAGACTACTGGAGGGTAGGGTGACCACCCATCCCGCTTTGCGTTGTACTGCACAGCATTTTAACCTCTTGTCCCGCACGTCGCATGTTGAGGAAATGTCCCGCATTTTCATCAGTCTATTAGTTTTTAATATCATATTAAGAAAACGTGCATGCGTTCTTTTGCCTTTTAAGAAAGCATTCTACTTATTACTTTTGCTGCATAGTTTGCAGCGCTTCGTCATAAGTACAAATACAACAGCTGTGTTTTATACACTATCCAATGGTTGAAAAGAAAGGAGTAAACACGGTCACTCGTTGGTTGTGATGGCTGTCAATCAAATGTGGACTGTCGGAAAACAAACGGATAATTCGGTAAATTCAAATTTTAATTTAACAGAATTTATTTGTTGTTGTTTAACTTGCAGAGGTTGTTTTGATTCACATCCTTTCTAAAAATATGAACGTTTTTGGTTTTAATATATTCTTAATTTCATGTTGTTTTATATTTTATTTCTTCATTGTTTATTTTGTTGTATTTTTGTTGGACTTGGTCAGAACTGTTTCTAAAATATTGTTCCTGCTGCCTTTGGGCTCAGTGATGCTAAATTTAAATGACTTTTTTTTTCATTTTTGAAAAAAAAAATTCTGGAAGGGACGAAAGAACAAATCATTTTTTTTAGCCGAAAGGCAGAATTTAAATGTTTTTATCAAGTTAGATAGACATTATATAACAGTTTCAGGGTATGTTTTAGTGTTGGTAACATGTCCCACACAAACTTTTAATTGTCCCACATTTGGTTTGTTTGATGGTGGTCACCCTACTGGAGAGTGTCTTTCTGCTTTTTATTGTGTTTGTGTGTGTGTAGTTCTTATCTTGTTAAAGCTTGAATTGAGTTCATTTATATATTTCTTTGTCATTTCTGTTTTAATTGTGTATATAGTTGTTTTTACTTTGCTTTATTGTAATGTAATTTTAATAAAATACAATTTCCTTTAAACAATTGTTTGATTTGATCACAATTCAAGCTAAGACGTCATATCCCAGAGGGCTTTGCATCAAAACAAACATGGCTGCACCCTCAATGTTACAAGACTCACAAATATCTCTGCAAAACCTCGACAGATTTGGAAAATAAATTTCAAAAAATGAGAAGAGTAGACCATAATAATATGAACAAATATTTATTAAAAAAAATTAAAGGTCCTCCTCGTCTTCGTTGTCTGCGAAATACTGTAGAGAAATAAAAATAAAATGAGAAGTTAACACAATTACAACACAGTTTGACAGCTTACATTGAATACCTGAATACATCCATTACCTCGTCTCTGTTCTGTGGGTTTGGAGGGGCTGGGGGTGGATGGCGGGCCACATTGGGACTGTTGGGGGGAGGAGGTGGAGGAAGAGGATGAGGAGGACGAGGAGCGTTGCCTGCTCTTCTGTTGTCCTCCGCTGAGGAGGTATGCTCACTGTCCTGCAAAATAACACAATAAACAACACAATAAAACATCTGTCCAAATGCACATCACACAATAATCTCTGTCTGTAACAGATGCACTGTTTAATGTTCAAAGTGTACCCACGGTTCTGCTAATCAACGAGGTGCTTGCCTGGGGGAAGAAAAAAAAAAACATTGAAAAAATAAATGCAATGCGAATTATTGCCATTATGTATATCCATAATCTGATGTCCACCCACTGTCGTGCTCACTCATTTTTAAGCTGAAACATATATACAGTCTATTATTTCTATCATTAAACACAAATGCTGCATATACTATTTTTTTTAAGAAGACTCTTATAATCGATACGCCTGTATTTACTTGATCAGTGTGTAATGTTAATGTGTTTTTGACCAAATGAACTCAAATAAAACAATCCTGCATATATTTAAAATGCTGCATTTTTTGCTTGGCATGGAAAGGAAAAAAAGGGTACGGTTACAGTGATTCTCTGCTTTGAGAGTATGAATTTTTGCACAAATTTCCTATCACTATGGCATCACGATGTGGGATAAACACAGATCCAAATAATCAGCTTCTGGAACTGGAACTGTTTATTTTGGTCTTTATTAACTGTTTATAAGCTGTTTTCTGTAAAATTGGACGTTTGGGAGTGCAAGTGTGTGTTCTGTTTTAATTGTGTATATAGTTGTTTTTACTTTGCTTTATTGTAATGTAATTTTTAATAAAACACAATTTCCTTTGAACAATTGTTTGATATGATCACAATACAAGCTAAGACGTCATATCCCAGAGGGCTTTGCATCAAAACAAACATGGCTGCACCCTCAATGTTACAAGACACGCAAATAACACACAAATATCTCTGCAAAACCTCGACAGATTTGGAAATATATTTCAAAAAAATGAGAAGAGTAGACCATAATGCTATTTACCAATATTTATTTACAACAAATTAAAGGTCCTCCTCATCTTCATTGTCTGTAAAATACTGTAGAGAAATAAAAATCAAATGAGAAGTTAACACAATTGCAACAGAGTTTGACAGCTGACATTGAATACCTGAATACATCCATTACTTCGTCTCCATCCTCCTGTTGTGGTTGTGGTTGTGGAGGGACTGGGGGTGGATGGCGTGCCAGATGGCGGGGCACGTTAGGACTGTTGGATAGAGGTGGAGGAGGAGGATGAGGACGAGGAGGAGGAAGAGGACGAGGAATATTGCCTGCTCCTCTGTTGTCCTCTGCTGAGGAGGTATGCTCACTGTCCTGCAAAATAACACAATCAAACATCTGTCCAAATGCACATCACACAATAATCTCTGTCTGTAACATATGCACTGTTTAAAGTGTACCCACAGTTCTGCTAATCAGCGAAGTGCTTGCCTGGGGGAAGAAAAAAAAAAAACATTGAAAAAATGAATGCAATGTGAATTATTGCCACAAGCTTTACTTTGGTATAAATCATCAGTTAATGAAGATTAAGATTTGGCCAAACGAACAAGCATTTATATAGAGAAACTTACAGATGTATAACCGTAGTCAGAAGTCCAGCCACTGTCGTGCCCACTCATGTTTAGTCTGAAACATATATACAGTCTATTATTTCTATCATTAAACACAAATGCTGCATATACAATTTTTTTAAGAAGGAGACTCCTATAATAGATACGTCTGTATTTACTTGATCAGTGTGTAATGTTACCTGTCATGTGTTTTTGACCAAATGAACTCAAATAAAACAATCCTGCATTTATTCAAAATGAAAATATTTAAAATGCTGCATTTTTTGCTTGGCATGGAAAGGAAAAAAAGGGTACGGTTACAGTGATTCTCTGCTTTTAGAGTGTGAATTTTTGCACAAGTTTCCAATCAATATGGCATCACGATGTGGGATAAACACAGATCCAAATAATCAGCTTCTGTAGGGAGCTGTTTATTTCTATAGTATCCAGCTGCAGACCCGCAGCACACCAGTTTCAGAACCCCAGCGCCAGAACCGGAAGTAAGGGGCGGAGTTACGTTCAAACCAACACCAGCGCCAGGAACGTAAGTGAGGGGCGGAGCTTAGGTTTGAAACCTAATAACACCACCTAACGTAATTTGGAGGATATTTTACACATGAAACAGCTTTTATTGAACAAGAAACGTCCTACTCTCTATGTATGTATGTTATGATCAGGTTATGATACTACATTACAGTATAATAACAGGGCTTAAAGTTCTCCGTCGCTACGACGGATTTCCGTTAATTGCAGCGAGTCTAGGACGGATATCCGTCAATTGCAGGGTTCGCGTCTGTCCTTATGTCTTAAATTAACGTTTCATAATTTTAAGGCCGTAAATAGGCTTTCATTTCGCAAATAGTGTGATAAATGTCTTAATTTTAGTTTGAATAGGTCTTAAATTAAGGAAAGATGATGCGTATTCACCCTGCTGAGGGGGGATGTGATAAAGCCTGGAGTGGAGCGAAAGCACGTTCCTCTATCCACTCTAAGCATTCTGTAATCACGTTGCTGATGGTCCACTCCGGCTTTTCCAATAACCGCTCACGGAAAAACTGCTCCTTGTTCACTCAATCTCGTCAGGCGAGGCTACAGCTCATTTGCTGCGGTCCCATGTCATGATAGAAAACAGAACGCGGGTCAATATTGGTCGTTTCTCAATACCAAGTACTACGCAAACTTCGGACTTGCGTCCTTGGTAGTTCGGACTTGCCAAGTTCGACTCGGGAGAACAAACTCCCGAGGACGCTGCTAACAGCGCGTTCTTGATCGCGTCACTCAGGCGTTTTTCACACGGAAACGATTCTGAAGAGAAAACGCAAAAGTGGCCATCTTTTACGTCATCTTTTTTTTAATTTTGCGTTTAGACGAGCGTTTCGTGTGGGAAATCCGCGTGCAAATGGAGACGCAAAAGTGTGTGAAATTCAATGTAGTATGCACTTCAGGCGGCTAGGAGTGCATACTACAACAACACCAAGTCCACGCGCCTGCGTACAACCTTCACTGTCAAGCAGACTTTTGCGTTTTTACTGTTTACACGGGAACGCGACGGTGGAGCGTTTTTAAGATTTCCACTCTGGAGGGTGGTTTCACAATTTTTTGCGTTTTTGAGCCTCAAAAGCGCCCTCGCCGTGTAAACGAAGGGCACATCCGATAAAATATTTTTACGTTTTCACCCGCGAGCGTTCTCGTGTAAACAGGGCCTCATCACGCGGCTACTGTTATCAACTCTGCCTTTTTTCATCAACACCACTCTGCCTCTTTTCATTTATAAATGAACATAATTATTATCATAAACATATAAATGGCCACACAAATGTGGTTCAGGCAACGCACAATGATTATCATATATTTATAACAACACGAAATATAGCTAAAACATGCTTCTTTTTGTTTTCATTTTATAAATATGAAACATTATTTATCATTAAAACTGACATTTAACAAACAGACAGGGTTGTATCATTTTATTGTATTATGCGTACACATACAGTGAAGAGAATGCATAGTAATATAATATTTTATATATTTTAGAATATATAAAATTACACAACCATGTCTTTTTTGTTAAATGTCAGTTTTAATGATAATATCCCGTTCAAAAGTATAAGTAGCCTAATAGGTAGGCTATAATAAGCTATACAATGAGAAATAAAGCAAACAATTCAGTTAAACATAAGTCAGCTCTCTAATAGGCTACAAAGTTAAAGTTAAATAGCATACATAATAAAGTTATAAAACTTCACTTTGCCCTCAGCCAAAACGATTTGCCATGGCACAAACTATATATTAATATAGTTTAGCATTGATTGTTTGGTCTCATAAGATAAATAACATGCACTGAAAAGTTATGTATATGGTTGATTATTTGTCAAGATAAGTAATTGTTTTTCATAGATTAAAATAGCTTTTAAATTACGCAAACTGGCAATATTAGATCGGTTTTAAACATCTCCCCTTAAAACGCTATTGGTCTCGACTATTTAAATAAAGTTACAGGAATATGACTTGGCCTGAAAAAAATTTCAGTCAGAAGAATTTTTTTCACTTTAAGCCCTGTAATAAGCATTTTAAAACATTGATTTTGTGTAATATAATTGTAGGCCTATATAGTTTCAGTTCTTCATTACATTGTATTATGATTTACTTCCTGATCATGATGGTGAAAAAATAATACTTTAATTAAAAAAATGCATGGGTATTTTTCATAAAATATACTTTATTTCACAAGAACATGTGCAGCATGCATTTTTTTGTGTAAAATAATAATGTCAAAATCTAAAAAAAGATAGAAAATTCGGCATTGTTTTGTTAAAAATCCATACAAAATAACCAATTCAACCCAAGCTAGGCCTGTTTTATCACAACTATCTTGTATAAATTTAACGTACAATGTATCAAATGAGGAACTCACTCTCAGGCCCGTTTTGTCCTTACATTCTTGCTAAAATAATTATAATGCAATAATAATAATTCCGCCCCTCCCTCACTTCCTGTTCTGGTGCAGGGGTTTTGAAACTGGGGTTCTGAAACTGGTGGTGCTGCGGGTCTGCAGCTTTTATTAGCTGTTTATTAGCTGTTTTCTGTAAAATTAGACGTTTGAGAATGCAAATATGTCTGTGTGTGCCTAATAATTTTTCACCTTTAGTAATCAACCTCTCATGCATTTCTGATCAAATGAACACAAAATCCTGCATGTATTCTAAAAGAAAGTCTTTCCCAGCAATACAAATCTTTACTGTCACATTTTGAACCAATTTTAACATGTTCTAGGTCTCACCAATCACTGAATGGGTCTTCCTTCAAAATATACTAAAGACATGGCTGTAATTTTGAAGTAATTATTCACTATAATACCAATCACTGCATGTGTCTTCCTGCAAAATATACTAAAGACATGGATGTAATTTTGAAGTAATTCACTGTGCAATGTTTGGAAAACCACTGCAATTTGACACTTACACCTGCATGCTTCAGGCACATGCACACTTAGGGCTGGACTTGGGCAGAGCTCTGGTGTTTTTTTTTTGTTGTTGTTGTTTTTTTTCAATAAATCAATGCTATTGGTCAGTCACCCTTTACGTCAATCTATCTGTTTTACAATTATTTAGCCAATGAAAGTTTTTAAAAAGAGCTTGTGACGAGGCTGACTCCAGCTCCTTTTTCGCCTGCTCCTTATTCACCGAACTATACGTTCCACCTTAAAAATGTTGGATGGTTGGTAACCCCTCCCCCTTGGTGCTTTTGGCGTTTTTTTAAAGGAACAGTCGAATGGGGATTGTGAGTCTGTTGATCGGACAGCATATGTCATTTAACAGAACATTTGTTATTTAAGAACATAAATTACATGACATTAATTCTCAGTTGCAAACATAATGAAAAAAAACCCCTGGAATGTGCAGGTATAGATAAATTCATTATTAAACAAAATCCTGCATTACAATATTTTCTGATGTGTTATTGTTGAAATACGACACCCAGAACATGGCCCACCATTGCAACTGTATGTGCCAACAGACCATATTGGAGGTGTTATTTCTTAATTTTTTCAAAAGTTCTCAAAAAAGGGGAATGTAGAGGTATAGATCAATCCATTCTTAAACCAAATCCTGCATTACAACATTTTCTGATGTGTTATTGTTGAAATATGACGCCTAGAACATGGCCCACCATTGCAACTTTACATGCCGACAGACCATATTGGAGGTGTCATTTCTTTATTTTTTCAAAAGTTCTCAAAAAATGGGGAATGTAGAGGTATAGATCAATCCATTCTGAAATGAAATTCTATATTACAACATTATCTGATGCGTTATCATTAAAATGTACCCAGAACATGCCCCACGGTGCAACTTTGTGTGCCGATAGTAATTTATCATTTCAATAAAAAAGGCTACATAAAGTTAAGGCTAGGTAAAAAGGCGACATATAGCGAGATAAACTTGCCATAAAGAGTATGCAAACAGCATATATGAGTCTCTTTAATCAATGGTTTCTGTGTCTGAAGTATAGGCTAAAAGGCGACACTTTTGTATAGGCCTATTACCTCAAACCAGCGATATACATATATTTAACCACTTCTTGAGCATTAAAAAATAATTATGACAATACTGCAATGCCATAATAATTTATTACAAATAAAAGCAATGTACTGAACATATAACACAATTAACCGTCACAATCATTTATGAATAAACAAGTCAATAAACAAGTGGGCCTGCTGTCCAAACATCTTGTGGCAGTCATGTTCAGAAGCCATAAAGCCAGAAGTCATATTTCACCCTAACAAGGAATATATTACAAAATTTATAATGAATTGTTTTTAAACTGGGACATGAGTGTTGCCAAATAGGCTATGATATTTACCTACAAATAACGGGATAATTCAGTGTTGAAACATCTTTCTGCTTGAAATCGGTTAAATTCTTCAAGCTTAACCAGAATTACTGTGGTAAGCTTTAAAACAATAAATAGAATAAATATACATAATAATTGCTATGTTTACTGACATAACATATTATCAGAACATACAAAATAATTATTGTCAAATGATCTTACCTCTGGTAGTAGCACTTCAAGGACGAACGAAACATTATGTGCATCCTCTTCATCCACAGCACCTTTAATGCGTTCTGCTAAAGCTTCGGTCTGTTAAATGTGTCATTTTATATATGCATTGTAAATATGAATTTAATTATATATTAAATAATAATAATAATAATAATGATAATAATAATAATAAAAGGCTACCTGTTCTTCATTAAAAACAGAAATAAAACAATCTCTCCAAAACTTGAACTTCGGGTCAAATGTCGGATGTTGATGGAGAAACATTCTGTTTGACCTCAAAACTCCTTTCTTAAGGTCTTGAGCAACTTTCTGGAAAAAAATAAAATTAATATATACACTCACCGGCCACTTTATTAGGTACCCCATGCTAGTAACGGGTTGGACCCCCTTTTGCCTTCAGAACTGCCTCAATTCTTCGTGGCATAGATTCAACAAGGTGCTGGAAGCATTCCTCAGGGAGTTTGGTCCATATTGACATGATGGCATCACACAGTTGCCGCAGATTTGTCGGCTGCACATCCATGATGCGAATCTCCCGTTCCACCACATCCCAAAGATGCTCTATTGGATTGAGATCTGGTGACTGTGGAGGCCATTTGAGTACAGCGAACTCATTGTCATGTTCAAGAAACCAGTCTGAGATGATTCCAGCTTTATAACATGGCGCATTATCCTGCTGGAAGTAGCCATCAGAAGTTGGGTACATTGTGGTCATAAAGGGTTGGACATGGTCAGCAACAATACTCAGGTAGGCTGTGGCGTTGCAACGATGCTCAATTGGTACCAAGGGGCCCAAAGAGTGCCAAGAAAATATTCCCCACACCATGACACCACCACCACCAGCCTGAACCGTTGATACAAGGCAGGATGGATCCATGCTTTCATTTCATTTATTTATTTATTTCAACAGGGACAATGTGCAAAAAAACATTAATTAAAGATGCTTTGCACCAGATTTAGCTTAAGCTAGTTTCCATCTGTAGTCCCCGAGCAGGTGAATTACAATACAAAATATACAATATAAAATGTTATAATTAGTCACTCAAATACAACTATCTATCAATTCATTCATTCATCATTCTCTATTTCAACCATCAATAAAACCTCACTAAAAGTCATATTTACATACATAATTATCTATGCTGGCACAACTGGTTATTCAATAGTACTTTCCTTATATTGATAGAAAAATCCTTCAGGTTAAAAGTGAGTTTTAGAGCCTTTGGGAGTTTGTTCCATTCTTTAATGCCCTTGAATGAGAAGGCTGTCTGTGCAAAGGCCGAGCTACATTTAGGCAGCCTGCAATCATTGCAACTTGTGGACCTGGTACTCCTAGTCATCTTTTCAGAGCAAAACTGTACAAACGTTTTTAGGGGAGGAGGCGCAATATTATTCAAAATTTTAAAAACTAATCTCACATTGGCATACACAATTAAATTGTCAAAGTTTAACATACTGTATTTTCTAAGAACCAGACAGTGATGATATCTCAATGTTTTTTTATCTAAAACTTTTACAGCTTGATTATATAAAGATTTTAAAGGTTTTACTGCCGTTTCACTAGCCTGTGACCAACAAGTAATACAGTAATTAATATGAGGAATTATCATTGCCTCCAGGTAAATTTTTGCAGCATCATGAGTCAATGCATTCCTAATATGTCTAAAACCAGACAGACTGTATTGAATCGTGCGACCAATTTTCTTTATGTGTTTTTTAAAAGTAAAAGTTGAATCCAAAACAAGACCTAAATATTTAAATTCTTTCACTACTTTTATTTGACTCTGATTTGCATAGATGCATGGAGAAGAGAACCTCAGTCGGTTAGTTTTACTAAAATACATTGCTACTGTTTTATTTACATTCAGTGTGAGCGAGGCAGAAGTAAGCCAACCTAAGATTTTTGCCATAACGTCGGTTAACTTTTTAGCAACAATGGTTGCATCACTTCCATGCATGTAAACTACAATATCGTCCGCGTACATTACCATGTCCACCTCACCACACACTGAAGGAAGATCATTTATATAAAGCGCAAACAGCAATGGCCCAAGAACAGAGCCTTGTGGGACACCCATGTCACTAGCCTTAGTTGTAGATAGCTTACTATTGATTCTTACGCATTGGACACGGTCACTGAGATATGATTCTACCCACTGCAACGCACTTAGAGACAAATTATAATTACTCAGTTTATCCAGTAGCACAGAGTGGTTGACCGTGTCAAACGCCTTGCTTAGATCCAAAAACACAGCTCCCACAACCCCGCCCTTCTCCAACTTTGCCTTGACATCTTCAATAAAGTAGCAACATGCAGTTTCGGTGGAATGATGTTTTCTATATCCAAATTGCATAGGATATAGTATATTGTTTTTATGTAAATGTTCTTTTATCTGATCCGCAATTACTTTCTCAGCAATCTTTGAGACAACTGGAAGTATACTAATCGGTCTGTAATTGCTGACCTCATGTTTGTCCCCCGATTTGAAGACTGGAGTGATTACCGCAGTCTTAAAAGCAGGGGGGAAGAAACTTTCTTCTATTGTTTTATTTATCAGGTATGTGATAGGAGTTATAAGAGTTTCTTTATGTTTTTTAAGAAGAGCATTGTCCATTCCCCAAATATCTTTGCTTTTAGAATTTGTCAGTGTTTGCAAAAAATTTTTTATTTCGAATTCAGTTGCCAGTTTAAATTTTAACATATTTTGTTCATCTGAGATACAATTAGATCTCTTAAGTAAGTCAAATGCTCTTACATAGTTATTAGAATCTTTATTTTGTATTCCTAATTGTTTAACTGATTCTATGAAGTAATCATTAAAATGATTCGCCACTATTTTGGCATCCGTCTCCAAATATCCTTTATTATAGATTTCTAATTTATGACCTTTGCAACTCTTCCTACCAGTTACTTTATCAATGGTTTGCCAAAGTCTTTTAGTATTTCCTTTTGCTTGTTCAATTAAGTTCATAAAAAAATTTGCTTTAGTTTTTCGTAACAATGTAGTCACTTTATTTCTAAGCTCCTTGTACAAAAGCGAGTCTGTCAAAAGGCCTGTTTTCAAGGACTTTTTAAGTGCTGCATCTCTTTGTTTCATTAAATTCCACACTGTCTCATTCATCCAAGGGATAGATGGTTTACTTTTGATCTTCCGAGATGGTTCTTTGGAATATTTCGATACGAGATCACTAAAGGTTGTCATAAAATCATTACTTGCTGATTGGCAATTTTTGCCTCTAGTTATCTGATTCCATTGAATTTGTTCTATTTCATTATAAAACAATTCCAAGTCTCTTTTTGAGATATATGCAGCCCCTGATTTGATGTCAATTCTGTTAGAAGTTTTATATCTCGTCTTTGATAGCCTCCTAACTATCAAAGTGAGATTGTGGTCCGAAAGACCAGTTATCAGGTTATAGGACTTTGCAATTCGTTCTTCTCTATTTGTAAATATAAGATCAATCAATGTTTTGGATGATTTAGTTATACGGGTTGCATTGTTTATCATTTGGGCCATGTGAAACTTAGTTGTTATTAGTTTTAATTTTTTCCTACAGCTTTTATCTAACCAATTGATATTAAAATCCCCCAATAAAATAATTTCCTTGTTGTTAAATTTTTTTAGTATCTCAGTGAGATGGGTAAAGAAAATGTCCTTTGCTGTTGGAGGTCTATACAACACAATAACCACAAATGACATTTCTGGTGAGAGTTTGATGGTTACACCCACACATTCCAAAAAATCACTGAGGTTTTCAATTAATGTACAGTTGAACTTATCTTTCACATATATCATTACCCCACCACCTTTTCCTTGTTTTCGGTCACATCTAAAAATGTTATACCCTTGCACATTAAAAACACTCTGTGGAGTTGATGGTTTTAACCAAGTCTCTGACAAACTCAAAAAATCCAAATTGGAGTCTATCAGCAAATGCTCCAGTTGCTCAGTCTTTGACACAACACTCCTAATATTCAAATGTCCACCAAGAATACCTTTTGGTTTAACTTTGGGATCCCAGAGTATTTTTGCATGGTTTACGGTCTGAAACAACCTAAACGTAATTTGCTTTAAGGCTGCAGAGTTTATACGGTCTGTATCTAAGTCCGAATATACACGGGATGTTGAAGGGTTAACCAAAGCGTTTTTATCTTTCGTTTCCACAGTTTGTTGAGGCATATCTGTATTGTTATTAAATGTATGAGCACATCCTCTCACCTCAGTGAACGTTGTCAAATCGTCTGAAGGCAGCACAACACCATTTCCATTAGTCAAACTTGCAGCTGGATTACCTGGCTGGAACACACCTATGCGATCTTCCGTGTCACACCTACTAGCCTCCAGGGTTTCCATCGATCCCGACCGCCCAACAGAAATCAATCCAGGAGCATGTGTCGTTCCCATAGCCGTGCAACAAGCTAACAAGCAGCCACCACCAGCCACGGGCACGTCAACAGTTCCAAACCCTTCGCTGTGCACAAAGCCAGGGCAGAGATCCGGTCCATGGCCGCTAGCAATCGTCCCCGACGCCACTGCAGACCCATCCTCAAATTGCCCAGACAACGCACCACAGACCACCGACCCCTGGCAAGCGCAGGCCGCCGACACAACCGGCGGAGACAGAAGCCCCAATGACGGCGAGCAATCCTGGCCAACAGGACCACCAGAACCGGAACACCGGGAGCTGTTTGGAGAAGAAGCCGACGATGCGGCACTTGAAGCCGGTAGCTGTGGTCCAGGATTGAGTTCCACGTCCCCGGCGAGTAGCAGCACAATTAATAGTTCAACTTCTGTATACTTGCGCTTGCTCTTTCTCTCGTGCTTCTTTGAGGCAATCGCAGTATATCCATTGCTAAGCAGTTTTGTATAGAGAACATGTTGGCACTCTGTGATAACAATATTGTCGCATTCTTTTTGAACTCTTTGCAGATAGTTTTTTCTCATACATATCACAAGTATTGTGGACACGTACAGCACTAAAAACCAGCGTGCTATCAAAAGTTTAGACGGTTTTGGTAAAGAGCGCTCAGCACCTGCTAACCTGTGCGCACTTTCCGTCGCCATCTTGACTCTGACTTTGGGACAACTCCATGTTGTATGACGCCAAATTTCATGTTTCATGTTGTAGACGCCAAATTCTGACCCTACCATCCGAATGTCGCAGCAGAAATCGAGACTCATCAGACCAGGCAACGTTTTTCCAATCTTCTATTGTCCAATTTCGATGAGCTTGTGCAAATTGTAGCCTCAGTTTCCTGTTCTTAGCTGAAAGGAGTGGCACCCGGTGTGGTCTTCTGCTGCTGTAGCCCATCTGCCTCAAAGTTCGACGTACTGTGCGTTCAGAGATGCTCTTCTGCCCACCTTGGTTGTAACGGGTGGTTATTTGAGTCACTGTTGCCCTCTATCAGCTCGAACCAGTCTGGCCATTCTCCTCTGACCTCTGGCATCAACAAGGCATTTCCGCCCACAGAACTGCCGCTCACTGGATGTTTTTTCTTTTTCGGACCATTCTCTGTAAACCCTAGAGATGGTTGTGAGTGAAAATCCCAGTAGATTAGCAGTTTCTGAAATACTCAGACCAGCCCTTCTGGCACCAACAATCATGCCACGTTCAAAGTCACTCAAATCACCTTTCTTCCCCATACTGATGCTCGGTTTGAACTGCAGGAGATTGTCTTGACCATGTCTACATGCCTAAATGCACTGAGTTGCCGCCATGTGATTGGCTGCTTAGAAATTAAGTGTTAACGAGCAGTTGGACAAGTGTACCTAATAAAGTGGCCGTATGTATATATATATATATATATATATATATATATATAATTTAGTTATCATTTTATAAATGTAACAAACAGCAAATTAGAACACTACTTATCAAGACCAAAAAAAAAACGTGTAAATTGATTTGAAGATTTATCCATTTAAATTTAATTATTTATTTTCTCTTTTCTCTCATTTGCAATCCCCCCCAAAATAATTCATGGGTTGGTTTACATAAATTGTAAAATTGTTGTAAAATTTAAATAGCACAATGCAATATAGCCTATGATTGCGTGGTCTGATGTAATCTGAGGGTGTCATTATCCAAAAAAAAAAGTCTTTATCACCCAAACAAATTACGCATACCTTTATTTCATCATCAGTTAGTACATCTGCCACCAGTCCTCATCTGATTACTCTTCAAAATAAATGTGTTTATTTATCATATTTACTGCCAAAAGTATTTTTTTCCGTGTGCTAACTAACCTTACAAATGGATGGGGATATTGCATTTTGCATCCACAGTAGAAGCTACTATTAGAGTCGACATTACCAACACCTGCGCAGTCATTATGGAGCCATTCAGCACATGTATTGCACTGAATCCAGGCCACGTTTTTTAAATGACCATTTATTATTCTGTATGAATATAACACATTTTTTGAAAATGCGTGATTAAAATCAAATATTATCATATTAAATATAATAGTAATTAATAATAATAAGAAATTACTTATTTCTGGTCATTTGATAGCAACAAGCATCAATGTCCTGTGCCATGCATCATTGTTCTGGTTCGGCCTTGGTGTGTGTAGCATCGTCTAAACTCTGTTAGACGATGATGAAAATATGTATTCATAAAAAAAGAACTTATCTTAGTTGCAAATTTCAGTTTTTTAAAATGTCATCTTTTGAATATTGCCATCGATTAACATTCATAGTTCAGCATAGGCCTAACATCTCTTTAAAACTTTGTGATGCAATTTCTCTTTGTTCTTCCTTGGGGCATATTGTTATGACAGAAGTAATATATATATATATATATATATATAAACTGTCAGGGAGCTTTCACTTCACACTAGCAGTTTTGCTGCGCACCCTAGTTCGAATTACGAATTAGGCTATGGTCTTCCGAACTCGGGTGCGCAACAGACGAACCATACTCGGGTCCGCACCGCGGAAGTGAACCGCTATTGATGACAATGTGGTCGTATACAATTTGTGACGCAAGTGTGTTTCTGTATCTTTTCTAGGGCTGGGCTGCGTTTCAAAGCATCGTAAGCCTAAGAAGTTCCTAAAAACGATCGTAAGACTGAAAAATTGAAATACACATCTTTACAATTGATTAAATGAATAAAAAATTCATTAAAGAAGTAATGTGTGAAATATGCTTTAAAAACTGGGGAAAATATAGATGAATTAAAAAATGTCAATGATTTGATGACGTACACGAAAACCCACATGTATTGGGCATTTCTTGAGGACTTCCTTCCCTGATCTTTCAACACGCCTGGTTGCAGTTAGTTTGCAATGTCCTCCCAGATGTTTTTTTTTTCCTTAGGCCTATTTGTATGGTGTCCTTAAAAAAATAAAACATTTGTTTCGCTCTATCTCCTCTAAAAGGACATTAATTTTATCTTTTTGAAAGGTATATCTTCTCTTTTCTTCTTTTTTTACCATTTTGTCAGTGCCTCCCATGTCTAGGTGCTTTAGACTTGCCTTGATTTCTAATCCACAAAAAAATAACGATTATTAGGTTAAACGTTCATAAAACGATTCCACATAAGGTTAAATTTCAGCCCTTCTAAAATGGACAGCGACTCTTAAGTAGCACGTAGAGCGCGTTCTTGCTTGTTCATGTTAAATGCTTCAGAATACCATTTTTTGAGCTTTGAAGCTTCGGTAGTAGGCTAATGAACATCGAATATTCTAAGCTTCGACATCTTTCTGTCACTCTTTTTGCATTTTGATTATTTCGAGAGCCGTTCATCCAAACGACTTCACAAGGAAGTGCAGTGTCGTAGCCTATTTGGTGCAATATAGACAAGCGAGAGAGTTTATGTTCCAATAACGGACCTTGCAAAACACACACGCACACAGGTCTTTTAACTTAAGCAAGATTTTTAATAAGGTATAGTATTCTCACTGACAAAGTATGGTAGATTTAAATAAATAAAAACGAAATGTAAACAAAAATGAAATTTTAATAAATAGGCTAACAGAGTAGCTAAATTTAAACTAATAACGAAATTTAAATTAACAAAAAAAGATAATAATAAAAATAAACGAATAACTTAGGTTTAGAAAAAACGAGAAAAACTAAATTTAACTAAAACTAAACTTTTAAAAACAATTTTAAGAAAAACTAAATTGTGTTAAGTAAAATTTCGTTTGGTAAACGAAAATTTAGTAAAATTTCAGTAAAGTTTAAAGTCGCTGTAGATTAATTTAGATTGATAATAACTGGTAGGCCTAATGATATGATAAAATGAAAAAATGATAATAGGCCCACTATTTTGTTTCTATTATTCTATTTTCCACAACATCAAAGCTATGCAGCTTAACCCAAAATACAAGCTCAGGCATGCACTTCTGTCCACACACACTCCGCTGTTCTGCGCTCTTGCCGGAGAATCCCGTTGCAGGAACACTTTTAGTAGCTAGTCCAAGAAGATATGAATATAGGCTATTTATTAAGTAGGACTAGCTATAACGAAGTTATATGTTAAGTATTATATATCACCAGATACTGTAAAACATATTCAAGTGCGACTGACACAACCTGCCAGGTGTGAAAAAAAGATTATTCAAATGTCATATTTTCAAATCGAATACCAACCGAATATTCGAACGAATATTCGAATATTGGGCTCCAGCCCTAACATTTTCTTTGAAAACAAAACCAAAGGTTAAAAAAAGAAGAAAAGATGTGAAGTGAGCTATTCTATCCATTTTGAAGTCCTTTCATTCATAGCGGTTACCAAGCAACATGATTGCAGGCGCAGCTTTATGACGCAAGCATACCGATACAAACATAGATATCGATGGATACAAATATATAATGTTAACAAAGTCCATGTGGGCAGGGGGGAGGGGGAAGCAATCGAACTCGGGATCGGAACAGGCAATCGAACCAAGTGTGAAAGCCAATAGGAAATGGGTACCTGGAAACATTTACCTTTTCTATATTGTACTCTAGAGACAAACTGGTTGTGCGCTTTTTACTCTTCAATTGTGATAACAAACTAAAACCGAATACCTTTACCTTTGTGGCCATCTCAATCTTTTCCTCTCCAGAAGTACTCTTTAAAACAAAACGTTTTTCTTCATTAATATATTTAAATATATTTTTTACATTACAAAATCTCTTGAAAGTGTTTTTATTTCACCACAATTCAACCAAATATTATTTTTATTCAATTAATTAATGCACATTGTTAGGTTTGTAAGTTTGTAGGCTTATAATTACCATGTCACTTTCATGTTCTATTTCCATAGTAGTCTAGGAGAATAAACAGAAAACTTTAATGTAGTCATAGATATTAATCACACAAACAAAACAAATACAACCAAGTAATTTCAGTAGTTGGCAAAGTTGATATTTCCAATTGGCTATACTGTAATTTTATCGATTTATAAATGCAATAAATATGACACGATTTCCTTCATAAAATGTTTTAATATTGCATAGATTTTAATTACCTTCTGGACTGTGTCTCCATATTCCTCATCTGAACTAATCTGAAAGATATTGAAAATATTTTGCAAATACATTTAAAACAAAAACTAGCCTGTTTTATGTTAATCAAACATCTTTATACATAAAACTAGCCTACCGTTATGACTGCGTCACATGGTTCTTTATCAGGTGAAACCTTTGGGAAAAAATACAATGTATTGCTCAGAGATGGGCAGTATTTGAATTACAATATACTCTAAAGTAATCAAATAAGTATTTCAAATACATGTAATTTGTCATTTGTAATTAAATACTTTGAGGGACTGTAATTTGAATTTGAAACTGGGCTGGGCGAGATATCTCTTCAGTAAAGCCGGTTCATTGATTAGTAGTAAATCACCTTCACCTGCTTTCAGATGGAAGATATGATGCAGATATGAGTGTTAAATTAACAATCAAGAATGTTAAAGTTAATGAGATAATTAAGTGATTAATTTAGTGATGATTGAGCATTATTGAAGACACCTGGTGATCACAAGCAGAATCACTGAAGGAGAAAATCTAAAATTGTAAGCCACCGTTATGGAGATTAGTGTTTGCTTTGGTTGGGCTCTTGACACTTAAATTATTGCCATTAGATTTTTGTTCGGCTGTTGTATCTGAGTTACAACTGCCAGATGAACAAATAGAACAATTATCTATTGGTGTTGATTATATTATGACAATCATTGTTTGAACTTTATGTTTATGATTTACTCTGTTAGAATATATAACTATGATTCTGCATAAATATTTTTTTTAATCTTTTTTGGGGGGGCACATACAGAAGTCAAGATTCAGTTCATGCTTCTCTACAATGGTGACGAGCAGAACATTCAATTAGGAAAAGTAAATTACATAGACAATTCAGATCATGATTTATTCATACCGCAAAGCATGATGGGAGCCATTAATGAGTTGTGATTGGTGGCAACATGGATTATGTGGTCACCACGGTTGAGATTCACAGGCTGATTATTGATGTCTGTTTCTAAATAAATTTAATTGAAAGTGTTTTGATCAGAAAAATGTTAAAAAATTAAATTATTATTAGAAAAATAATATCAAATGCTGTGATTTCACAAAGCTATTGCTAATGAATTGAACTAACTTAATAAGTTTAATTTTTTCAGATTACAGCATGATTATGCTAGTACATAATCAACACTATCAGATCATACTTTTTTGTTCATTTGACTGTGATAAATCAATAACAACAGCCGAGCAAAATCTAACGGCAGTAATGTTCTTTTTGTCCATATGTTGTGAGGTTTTTTTATTAGGCTACTATTGCCACACCCCATATACAACCACAGACAACGATAATTTTATCGACGGGCAGTTTGCACATAAATGTAAGATTTTTCCCATCCTCACTGACCTCGTCATAAAATCTGTTCGAATGATCATACATCTCACGCGGCGCGACACTTCTGGCTGGTGTTGCGATATTGGGTGTTTTTTCGCAACATATTAAGGCCTGTTTACGTGTGTTTTATACGGTTTTTCGCCTGGAAAGCTCTATACAAATCTGGCACCCTATTGTACAAAGTTAACACCGTGTCCTAACTACACGCGACGCCGCGACACACGATAAAAGGTATCTTTTCCATGTTAATCAGAGTTTTGTCCTAACCAGACGCGACAGCGACACGCGAAGTTTCTAATTTAGAAACGGTTCCTATTTCTGCAACGTCACGGCTGACAGAATGAAGAAATTACACTGGTTATGAGTACACATTATTTATTTTTAGTTAAAAATAGGTCACTGTGCCACAAGCGATAACGGATAATTTACCTCAGATTTTGAAAGCATGTTATATAGCGCAAACATTTTATGCAAACATACAACTGTACTTCATAACAAAATTAGTTAATGAGTATATTTTGGTAATGTTCTGATTTTTAATAATGTTATTTCTTGATTGGATTATGTCCTTACCCATATTCAATGCGAGTCCTGGCCAATAGTGCGCTTTCACAGAGAGACTCTGCTCACACCATAGGCTCACACGCTGTTCTGAATGTGTGACATCTCACAGTCGCGTAACGTCTAGTGTGGACAGACACTCTTGCTGTCGCTGGAATTTTATCGCGTCGCGTGTAGTTAGGACACGGTGTAAGAGTGAAACTGAGAGAGCGTGCATTTACAGACACCAGAAGGAAGGCGTTCACAGTAACGTTCATCAGGCAGTAATACAGTACGTTCAGTTCACCCAAATATGAAGGCGTTCATGAACTATCATTCATTGAACGCGTTCAGGCACAACAGTTGCAGCCATTATGCACGATCAAAAAACCAGCATTTAAAAATATGAAATGTCCTGTTGATGCATCTGTGCCTTTGTGAGAGACACTTTAAAAGTTTAAATTGAACATCATATTAGCCTACTTTGTTTTGATCTAGTTCTTGATACCTTGCACTTTTTTGTTAAGGAATGTGTATTTATTTATTTATTTGGGATATATTTTTTCACATTTCACAATGTCTAAATATTGAACAGAAATAAGAATAAAGGTTCTTTGTTCTTTGAAACAGTGTACTTGCATTATTATGCTATTATATTGTCATTTGGTAATCAGTGGCATAAAATGGTCTGAAAATTACAATAATATCGTTTATCGCAATAGGCTTTATGTCGAGCGTCACGTGACCAAACCGGAAAACGGGTCTCATCGCATCCGCTTGTCAGAGAAAGTGTTAACGGCCGTAAGAACTGACTACGATATCTATGGATTTGTGAGGTAATCAGCTAACCTACCTATTTCACTTTGTTATTGGCGTTTTATTCCATTTAAATATCTAAACCTTTCTGTGAAGAATAAAAAATATAAAACGTTTAAATATCAATCTGCACATGTGAGGGATATTGGTTATGCTAATCTTTGATCGCTCCTTTTAAGTTATCTTGATTAAAACCGCAAAAAATTTCATGAAGCACATACAAAAGATCTGGACCGGAAGCGATGAGACCCGTTTTACAGAGAATGTGGAAGTAAGTTGTGCATAAAGCCTATTAATTTTGGTTCAATATATCGCACAACAAAAAGTAGTTATCGTGACAGCTCTAGCCACAGGCCCCTTGCCCCTAAGGGAAACCCGATGATCTCCACCTCGTCAACCCCCAACTCTCGCTTGATCACCTCGCTGTGAGGGCCGTAATAGTCGAGTTTCTCCTGCGCAGCCCTGGAGAGGGAGTCGGACTCAGGAGCATACTCGTAACGCACCGTTAGATCAATGGCCAAGGCTTTAGAATCACGGATGAGCACCAAGTCAAGTCATCGCAGCTCCCCCTGGAGGGTTCTGAACTCCCATTCCCGGTGGACTTCCCATCCATGAAGCTCAGCCTCAGCGCCGAGGAGACGGCACAGTTTTGAGTGCCGGGAAATCCTAGCTTCCTGCATAGCTGGGCATTGCCCTAAGATGTGTGAAACAGGACTCCAACCTATATGTGCAACGCCTGCAGGCCGCCTCCGTCCTGGCCCTGCCTCTGCAAAGGAACTCTTGAGTGGGGTATACACAAGCTCAGACCTGGAGAGCAGCAATGAATGATCTTTGGGTAAACCCAGTGGGATCACCCAGCCAGCTGTTACTGGCAGCAGAGTTATGACATCTCAGAGTATCCCCACTCCTTGAGTTGGAAGGCCTGCCCATTTCAGGAATTCGTCCTTTCTCCAGTCACTCGGGACCGGGCACACCAGGTGGTGGCTAGTCAACGAGTCAGTGGTGTCTGCTCCTTCATTCAAATCCTCCCCGCCCAGAGGCGGGGGGCATCTTTATTTCCACCGGCTCTCCGCCACACCCCCTTAAACTTGGATCTTGAGCGAGAGTTATCCATTATGATCCGAACCAACTCGTCTTCAGAGTGAAAGAGGTTGTGAAGCCTCCTCACCTGAATTGATGGGATTTGTCGAGAGAGCCTGCATATTCCCAGGCCACCATCCCGTTTCCTTGCATAAATCAACCCGTCACAGGTACTTTGTGGAAGATGGAGCCACTTCTTCACAAACCTCCTGATTGTCCCATCGAGGCTTCGGAGTACACCGTCACTGACCTCTCAGAGGTCAGCCTGGTAAAATAGCCGGGGTATAGTGTACTGATTGAGGAGGACCACCCTTTGTGAGGGTTTAACCCCCTGGGGACCAAGGTGTATTTGGGGTCCTTGAGAGGTTCTGACATGCCCTGACATCTGTGTTTTTTTCAGCTGCTTATAAACATATTAATGGCCCAGGTGAAATTACACTATATTTAGCAGAAACAGGGCAACCATGACATATGGGCAACATGTTTGTACATGTTTGTATTTTTGAGAGAATATTGTTTATGCGTGGTTATTGTACAAAACTAAAAATGAAAGTTTCTGAAATAAGGCCACAGAACACATGTGAAATATGCGTCCACAAGACTTTTGACTGATTGATGTTGTTGCCTAGGGTTTTTTCTTCACAATGATCTGAAAATCATCCCCCTAATCATTCACATAAAACTGTGAATTGGGTTATATTGTGAAAAAGATTTTTTTGTTTGCCAAGGCAATATGCGAATGGGCGTGAACAGGCCAGCCCCATCATGTATAATTAGGTGATTCTCACCTGAGAGAGACAAAGACATGCATAATAATGAGCCTTTCATTCAGGTGAGTCAGACAAGAAAAAAATGAAAGGACAATATATATATATATATATATATATATATATATATATATATATATATATATATATAACAGAAGGTCAGATGCAAAAGCCTCTAAGTTCCATTTTAAATTCTTCTAGAATGATCATTTTTATCAAGCTTGTAAGCTTTAAGTTCAGTAATTTCACTTAAATGACAATTAATAGGTAGTCTTCATTGCCATTATGTGAAATTACTGAAGTTATATACACAAGCTTGATAAAATGATCATTCTTGATCATTGATGATCATTCTTGATCAAAAATGATCATTCATTCAAAATTCAAATGGCACTTAGAGGCTTTTGCATCTGAGCTCTTCATATATAGACGAATCCGGCGAAACTACCGGAAGTAAACGGGCGCCATTACTGAGCTGTTGCTGGGTAGCGTTGCTCCATTGCCTTCTATTGTTTTATTTGCAACTTGCGTCCACAGGAATAAACAGCCCGCGATTTACGACTGTCACTAACGTTACAACGTTAGCCCTTGTATAATGTCGAGTGGGTAAACAGTTTCCGTTATAAATTGTTTCAATGGTGGCAGTAAAATTTCAATTTTGAAGAGAAAACATTGTGAATACCCCGGGTCGACTGCCCCTGTCAGGTGCCGTACGGTTTACACAGATTTCCTGGGCGAGTACAAGACGTGGACATTCGCGTATAATAACAATTATTTAATGACATAAGTAAAAAAATATAATAAATGTGTGATATAGTGATCAGCAAAATCTCCTCTCTTGCTATTTTTTCTATTTAATTAACATGCTATGGTCATTAAATGGCTTTCCTGAGGCTAATGTAACGTTATGTGACATAATTGTTCTCCTGCTGTTATATTGACCTCTTTCCATGGTTTAAAAACACTAGTTGGTCGATATTGTGTATACTTTCTAGCTGTAACGTTACCTTACCCATGCCTGTTGCAATGTAAAAATGAGATAAATAATGGGGACAAATGAAAAACATGAATTTGTTTATTTGATTTCATTTATTTATTTATTGTTGCCAAATGGACAGATTTTTTTTAGTTTATTCGGTAGCAAACGTTAGCCTAGCTAGCTTGCCAAGCTATTTTCATAAATAATCTGTAAGATTGTTTGTACCTTCATCTGTGACTGGAGGCCACTGTCTAACATCATCAACCCAACAAGTCTGCCTGGCTGTAGCTGTCATCGAGGGTGCGTTATCACCTTATCTCCGAGGTTTGTTTACATACCGGTGCATATGTCTATGCCGGTGTAACAGCTCAGTAATGGCGTCGCCACAAGATGGCAGCCTACACAAGGACGCTCGTCGGATTCGTCTATATATGTATGTATAAAATCAAAGTATAAATGAAAGTGAAAAACCCATTTTTTGTCATACCTGGAAACAAATCCTGGTCAAATATTATATGGGCCATGTAGAATTGGTTCAGAGTTAGAGTTTAAAACATCAAGATGTTTTAAACTCTAACCAAAAAGTGTGTTTAAATATGATTCGGGTGTGTGGCTAAGAAAATAATATGAGCAGAACTCTAACAGTCTCTAACTAAATGAACGTTTGTACGTACGTCCGTCCACACACCCAAATCATATTTAAACAAACGTTTTGGTTATAGGTACAGATAAATAATGTTATCTTACTAATGTAAGGATGTCACATGAGATTATTGTTCCAATGAAAGCGAAAGTGAATTAACGCATGGCGCGCGCGTCTGTGAATTCGTCTATTCTTTCCTATCAGACGCGCATTTTATATTTACACAGTCTTTGTAGACACTTTTCAATAACGCGATTAGAACAAAGCACTTATAATAAATGACTTACTGCATCAGCTGAATCCGTGCTCCTCAAAATGAAAGTATAAGGTAACTTATGCAAGACGAAAGAATAGGACGAGGTTATCCATAATAAACTGTGTTTTAATCGATATGGGCATAAACTATATGTTTTTATCCATGTGGGCGTTTTCATGGCTTGCCTCAACATTAGAATTTGAATAGCACGTGCTCCCAGTGGGCGCGGTCACATTAGCACCTCATTTGCTGTAATGAGGTGAAAGGGAAAATCCTGACATCTCTTTCTTTTCATACAGATTACATCAACTGAGAGTAGTTGCTTTTTATATAAATGACTTCAATTAAAAGAAGAAAATCTCAGCTTCATAAAGAGAGATCTTTCGTGTGTCTGTGACAAGTATTTAATGAGCTACAGCTCTTTTTTCGGACGCGTTTCAGAAAGATTTTTGCGGAGACAGAGTGAGCTGAAAGCGCACCCTGTTTAATTTATTTATTTTACAAAAACACAAGGTTTTGATATTAATAACAGTGTACACACAAAAAGAAGACCCTCTATAGTTTATAATCATGTATCGATTCTATTTATATGACCATCAATGACGGAGTATTTTAAGTCTATGTTGCAGCTGTGTGAAAAAAAAAACGATCAAACCATGGGGACGCGTTTTTGGTCCCCAGGGGGTTAAGTAGTGATTTACTGATCTTTTGGCACCATTGGTCAAGAGCCACCTCCAGGTCAGGCTTATCAACCCCTCCCCAGGGGTTGAATTTGACACCTAGGTATTTAATTGTGTCTGCAATACTTGTTTGCTGCAGGGCCATGCCCCCCAGAACCCATGGGGCGCAGTCGTTAACCGTGAATGCACCGCTGCAGGGCCTGACAAGGAAGCTGTGACACTTCTTCAGATTCACTTTCAAGGTGGTCTGACAAAATTCGTCCAAAATCCGCAGGTTATGGGCCATATCACTCCAAGATCCTCCAATCAGCACCAGGTCATCAGCAAAAACCAGGGATGTTATTGTATGACCTGCGACGGTGTATCCTCTGCCAAAGCGTTCGAGGCCTTGGATGAGGGGGTCCAAGGCCAGGTTGAAAAGCAGGGGTGACAACAGATCCCCTTGCTTAACACCGACCCTCACTGTAATTTTAGAGGTGACCCCACCTCTGACCTCGACAAATGTTGTACTGTTTGTGTAATCTGCTGGATTAGATTCATCATATGGGTATCCACGTTCATCTGCACAAGAGCTGACAGGATGTCTCATGTGAGACGGTGTCAAAAACCTGTGCAAAATCGACGAATACCACTGCAAGCTGGCTCCGCTCCTCTTGCAAGGAGGATGAGGCCTCCTCCCGCAGTGGCGGATGAGGCCTTGCAGCATCTCAATATTGTCCGCACACCCCCGGGGCTTGGACGAAAGCCCCTTTGTCTAGGGTGGATCGGACACGCCTGCTGTAAACGCTTATTGATCACCCTAGTGAAGAGCCCTAAAACCATAGACCCGATGGTGATCGGTCTCCAGCTACCAATCTCCATCACCGCTCCTGGGTCTGAAGTCTTTGGTATTAGTACTGTATGACTTTTCTTCAGGCTGGTTTGTATGACACCTGTGAACCACCACATGTTAAATAGTCGCGTGAGGGTCTCACACCTAGGATCCCAATTGAGAATGTCCCGCTTCCCAATCCTGTCTGGGCCAGGTGCGGACGCGTTTGAAACCTGCTGTAGGCTTTGTTGGATCTCGCCTTGAGAGATACTTCCCACTAGGTGTGTGTTGTCAGCACTCACTCTTGCGTCAAACTGAACGAGCCCGCCAAAGGGAGCCGGTGACTCCCATTTTGCCTGGAATGAGTTATAAACCATTTCGATTGGAATTGGACACTTCCCTTCCTTTGCTGCCGTCCAAAATTGATTTTGCAAGGCGGGCTCAGTCTTTTTTGAAAAGGAGCTGGCAGGTATGAAATGCGCGACGTTTGGTGAGTAATTTATGTCGGCGCACCCTGACAGCTCTTGACACTGGTCTTGCCCCTCTGTACCTTCTTGTGGGAAGGACTCTCGCTCTAGGGTTGCACCCCGGAGCATCCTTTGCGTTGCCGCTTCAACCAGCTCGGGTGTCTGGTCGCAATCTCCCAGCCAGGTTCTTATTATGTGGATATCCTCTGTGCCATCGCCTTCCACCTCGCTCACCATTTTGCGGGCCACCTCCTTCAGGAGACGAAGGAGGCCTCCCTCTGGCAAGTTGGGTCTTGCCGGAAGGACCGATGAACTCGCAGCAGGCTCAGACGGTGTTCCACTGCTCACTATGGGACTCGCGAGTCCCAAATGAGCTGCCCCGTACGGGGGTAGTACCCTACGTCCCCTCAAGGTAGTCCGCGCTCCTGCCTCCTCTTCCATCTGGCCCCTTCCAGAACCTTCCCTCTTTCTTGCTTCACCGATCCTTTTCCGATTGCGAATATCTGGGTGGACGTGCAGCTCGTGAATACTAAGCGCTCTACTCGTTCCAGTTTATTGCCCCCCGTGATTGGAGAGCCTCAGGCCCTTTGCATTTCGGGATGTGACAGGCAATAGCCTGGCCCAAGTGTGAGGTTTTCTTACACATGCTACAGCTGTATCCAACGAGCACCTTTCCATGATGGGACACAAAATGTTTTTGCACCCACCGACACGCCACACAGGGTAGGAGAAGTCCCTGAGAGGTAGGATAATCACCACTCCTGAACCTCCCTCTTGTGCCTCATTCTCTCGGGGGAATTGGCTGAATTCCCTCCGAGGGTCAGTGACGGGTTGCCCCGTTCTTGGAGTCTCTCTGGCAGAGCTTGGACCACCGAGTTGGTCAGTTACCGTGTTATCCCGCTCAGCCACCGATGACTGCCTCATCTTGAGGCGAGTCTAAGCCACCGAGCATTCTCGTAAACCAAATTCCGTTGCATAATTTCGTAAAGCCGATGAGCCACCACCACCATCATGATCCCTGGCTCCAGAACCATGAGGGGATCTAGCCATACTGTGGTCACCCAATCCAGAGGCTTCCACAGGGCAGCTTGTTAAACCGGGTGCCCTGCCATCCGGTATGATGCGAGTACTATTCGACATAGCATCCTCACACCAAACACCAAACGTCCAGGAAAAGACGGCCCGATTTTTCCTAAAAGTGCATCCCAAGCAGGGTGCGGGTCTCCTGGGCACGAAAAGCCCAAAGCCCACATTAAAATGGAGCCTGGGCTCGACTCTGAAGCCCAGATCTCGAAAAACGACCGAGTCCAAAAAAAGGTGCAGTGGGTCAAAACCACCATGGTCTCAGACCTCCCTGGCCAGCCCAGGCAGGGTGGCCCATGCTAGGCCAGATTCAGATTTGCCCGCTTTTAGAGCTCCACCACAGCAGAGGTTGAATTCGCTTTCCCAGCCAGAGTGCATCCTCTCTGGGTTGGGTGAGTGACCTGTAGGCCCTGGAGCTCCTAACCATCAGCACGTTTATGGACTCTGTCTGGACTCTTTCAAATTTCGACTGCAGTGTCAAGCCGGCCAGGGGCTCTCTGAAGGCCTCTCTCTCCTCCTCTACAAGAGCCCCAGGGTACATTTTAGGACTGTCTTTGCTCCAGGTGGAGCTCCAGGGGTGGCGGGGAAATCTGAACCTGGCCCAGGATGGGTCATCCTCCCTGGGCTGGACAGGGAGGTCTGACGGCATGGATTGTTTGGACCCACCGCACCTTTTTGGACTCTGTCATTTTTTGAGATCAGGGCTTCTGAGCCAAGCCCAGGGCCAATTTCACCACGGGCATCGGGCTTTGTTTCGTTGCCAGGAGCCCCGCGCCCCTCCTGGGATGCGCTTTTCAGAAAAAATCAGGCCACCTTTTCCTGGAGGTGTGGCGTTTTTCAGAGCTCCACCAGAGCAGAGATTTGAATCCGCTTCCCCAGCCAGAGCGCACCCTCTCCGGCTTGGGTGACTGCCTTGAGGGCCCCTGGAAGTCCGAACCAACAGCACGTTTGCAGTCATTTCTTTTCGTGATCCAGGCTCCGGTGGCAAGCATGGGCCTTGGCCTTTTGCTGTGCCCAGGAGCCCCACACCCTGCCTGGGATGCACTTTTCAGAAAAATCAGACCGTCAATTCCTGGATGTTTCATATTAATCAGACCCAGCTTTGCACCAGAGTCAAAGCCGCCACCACCACCACGGGCAGCTGGGCTCCGTTTGTGCCCAGCAGACTCACACCCTGCCTGGGATGCACTTTTAAGAAAAATCAGACCGTCAATTTCTGGAGGTTTCGTGTTAATCAGACCCAGCTTTGCACCAGAGTCAATGCCGGTGTTGTGCCGAATTTCGACTTCCTGCCAGAATCCGACTCCCCTTCGCGTGCACGCGCAATGACGTCACCACACTAGTCGCCGAATTTCGACTCCCTGACAGAATCTGACTCCCCCTCGCTTGGCTCGGTGCGACTGTTTTTTTCGTCGGTTTGTGTTAGGCTACTTAAAGGTGGTATCAGCGATTGTGGTTGATGTGACTTCTGTTTGTGTTTGAAGCGAGATCCCAAACAAACCAAGTTAGCTCGCCCCTCCCTCCCGTTTCGTGCATAATCAAAAAAAAAAGATCATGCACGCGCATTTCTTAAAGCGACAAAAACACACTATATTCGGATTGACGGTCTACCTCAATGATGGCTCATTCTGCTGGGTAAGTCATTATAGTTGTTTTCTAACATAATTGTATAACCAAGTAAATATAATATCCATTACAAAATAGTCTAAAGCCGAAATTGTTTATATATTTTTTTAGTTCGTATGCATGAACATTATGTTATAAACTACATAGCTAGCTTTCAGATTTTCTCCCAGCTAACAGAATAGTAATTTGTAATATAAATGGTTTCTAGCAAGTTGTCAGAACGTTGCCTATTATCATTTATTGACCTAGTAACTTACAGTTCTGTACAAGGGAGAGGGAGAGGTCGTGCTCCGGCTAATATTTCTCAGGCCTGTGAGATTAGGCATAACGTTAATCCGAGTTTCATTCATGAGACCAAAGTCCAGTTTGCGCGCTGTCACCTCCGTCATTATCATCTTTTGTTAACTATACTTCTTATTTGGTCTACTCACCTGTCCAGAAGAAACAGTGCAACCTCGGCATCCGTTTTAAAATTTTTCAATTCTTTCAGTTCTCTGCACCGTTCGAAAGCCTTCCCGATTATTATTCTTTTCTTTGACGAAACACAACGGTATTTCCTCGCGCTAATCCTACTTCTGTTCTTGGGGATTGCATCTTCCATATTCATTGTTTCTGGTCCGTTGATAGACGCGCTGGCTTATTCTTCAACTCAGACTTCGCGTGCAGGCGCCGTGCACGAGCGCAAAAACAAACAACACCGGCCCCTGTCGGTGACTGGTTGAACTCTGTTTATTTTGATTATGAGTGGTGGTTCTACCCGTTTGTTTTTGTGTGCAGATCTCAGAGCCTAGGCTGCATACAGAGGGGCGGTTTTTTGACAGCCTGCTTATGGGGCGGGCAGCTAGCGGATTGTTAGGAAAGATTAGATGAATGTGATCATTTTTGTTTTGGCCTGACATCGTTGATAGCACCTTTAAAGTTTGGTGTCTTTTTTAATAGGTGTTTATTAATAAATATAATTATCAGTGTTTTCCAGAAAACGTTGCAAAAACCGATCATTGGCACACAGGATATTATGTTTAAGTGCACTATACTTACCAAGCCAAATATGAAATGTTCATACGTAACATTTAGGCCTATTACCATTGTGCACCGTTTACTATAGCCAGTCCAATAATACCATGTGCAATAAGTTCTACTTAATTCTGCGGCACATAGATTTCTTAGCTATAGGCTACACTGTCAGTACATTTTATTTAAATCAAACCCCAGAATTATTTTCGTGTCCAAAGCATGAAAATAATTTTTACTTCCTATTTTTTTCAGGTTTGCAAAGTGAAACATGAAACACATGAAACTCATGTTGGTTACACCTAGATGGTAAAATAATTTATGTTTTACATTTGATATTGTATTGTGATAGGCACTTTCAGTTAATTTTGGCTGATATTTGCCAGTATAACTGGGTGGCTAGTCATCTGAAGTGGACACTTGTCCGTGTTGACATTTAGCCTACCTACAACTTAAAATGTATTTTGATGGTGCACACTTTCTGTTTTCAGGATGATTAACTGCATTTCAGTGATACAAAAAAACTTGAACATTTTTGATCACGTGGTGTCATGAATAATTAAGAGCAGTGTCTTCTCATAGGATATGAAAACTCAGCCTCATTAATAATTATGAGACGGCGATGAGTCATCAACGCACCCCGTTGTGCTCTGCCACGTCACATCCTACGATGAAGATTTTAAACCCAGAAGTCGAAAAAAGCGGAAAAAAACTCAAATTTAACCTTTTTAACCTTATTATTAAATCTAACAGATGCTAACATTGTCTTCAATGGTGTTCAACACACATACCTCTGTTAAAATCTCAGAAAATTTGGTTTGGGGTTTCATGACTCTTTAATACAAGCTGGACAAAAGTAGTTGGTAACTTCCATCGATGTTTTTTCGCAGTCACAGTGGTACCACCGAGGGCACACATCACAGCCAATCTTAACATAAGGACAAAGTGAATATTAGTATGCACCACAGTCATCTTTTAACCTCAATTATGATGAACAAATAAATGGTGTACTTAAAGACTACTCTTTTCAACAACAAAAATAATAAAATAAAAAGTACAGTTAGCATACCCACCCAGTCAGTGCCATTGTCAGGACTTTCTTCCTCCCCACAGAGAAAGCACAAATCTTTTAGATCATCTATGACAATACCAGGGGAGAAGAGCCAATATAAGCCATATTTGCCCCGGAGTTTCCCCAAATATTTGTGACAATCGTGTATATTCATCCAAGAGCAAATGCGGATAAAGCCGCGGAGTCGATATCTCAAGTTATTCAAAAACTGCAAGGAATATCGCCCGAAGCACCTGTCTTCGTCCTTGGTGATTTTAATCATTGTTCGCTGAAGAAATGTCTGAGAAACTTTTACCAATATGTTACGTGCCCGACCAGGCAAAATAAGTCATTGGACTTATTTTGGACATTGGACCGTGTTACGGTTCCATCAAAGACGCTTATAAAGCACTCCCGCTCCCTCCGCTGGGCGGGGCTGACCATAACTGTGTCCAGCTCATCCCGTCATATCGCACGGCCTTAAGGAGGGGGAAATCTCTTACTAAATGCGTTAAGAACTGGACTGAGGAAGCAATCATGAGTTTACAGGGTTGTTTCGATTGTACCAATTGGGACATGTTTAAGGAGTCCTGTACTGATATAAATGATCTTACAGATGTTGTTAGTTGTTCTGTTTCCTTCTGTGTTGATAATGTAATTCCTGATAAAATTGTACAGGTATATCCAAATAATAAGCCATGGGTAAGGAAACCACTTAAGCTGTTACTAAACAAAAAGAGGCAGGCTTTTAGGGAAGGAAACTTTTTAGAATTGAAGAAGTTGGAAAAGGAAATAAAAAGTGAAATAAGGAGGGCAAAGCAGGGTTACAAAGAAAAAATAGAGAAAGACTTTGGTGGTAGGAATTTACGTTCAGCCTGGGATGGTATGAGAACTGTTATCGGCACCAGGAGTGAAAAGAATGTTAAGGTTACGTTAGAAGGTTTTAGTTGTGACAGTTTGCTTGCAACAGAGCTAAACAAATTTTATCTGAGGTTTGATACCACAAATTTTAGAAATGCTATTTTAGAACAGAAATCACATTTATCTGGAAATGGCGTTGTCCCCTCTCTTGACGAACAAGCTGTGGTCAATATGTTTAAGCACTCTAGATCAGGGAAAAGCCCCGGGCCTGACAATATAAGCAGTCGCCTTCTGATCTCTTGTGCAGAGCAGTTAGGCCCAATTTTTCATTATATTTTCCAAATGTCTTTAGAACAACAGAGAGTGCCGAAGATATGGAAACAGTCAACAGTTATCCCAGCGGCCAAACTAAATCATCCAAAATTTCTGAATGACTTTAGGCCAGTAGCTTTGACCTCCTTAGTCATGAAGTGTTTTGAAGAACTGGTTAAAAAAGTCATACTTTCAAAAACAGGAAATCTCCTAGATCCACTACAGTTCGCTTATAGGGCCAAGCGAGGGGTAGATGATGCCACTACTACCTTGTTAAACCTACTATTCAAACATCTTGAAGGGAGTAAAACACACGCAAGAATTTTATTTGTTGATTTTTCATCGGCTTTTAATACAATCCAACCGCATATTTTAGTTGATAAGCTCTTAAAGAACTTTGATCTTGATTTTAATATTGTGGGATGGATTCTTGATTTTTTAACCGATAGGACTCAGAGAGTGAGGGTGAACGGTTGCTTGTCTGAGGAGATGTCATCATCCACTGGGTCTCCTCAGGGGTGTGTCCTTTCACCTCTCCTTTATATCCTTTATTCTGACGATTGCCGTAGTCAGCATGAAAATAGATACATATTAAAATTTGCCGATGATTCTGCTATTGTGAGTCTCCTCTCTAATGAGGAAAGCAATCATGGTCCTGTTGTGGATGATTTTATACTCTGGTGTGAGAGGGCATTCCTTCAACTTAATGTTGATAAGACGAAGGATATGCAGATTGATTTTAGGCGTGAGTCATCAACTCCACAGTCCACTATTATAAATGGGAAGACTGTGGAATTCGTTGATACATATAAGTATCTAGGCAGTTTGATCGACAACAAGTTAAATTTTAATGCAAACACTAAAATGCTTTGCAAAAGAGGTCAACAAAGACTGTTTTGTCTTCGCAAACTGTCAAAATTTCGTGTCGATAAGACTCTCATGACCCTTTTTTATAAATCATATATTGAGTCTGTTTTAACTTTTTCATTAATTTGCTGGTATGGTAGTCTCTCTGTCAAGGCCAAAACTGCTCTTTCTAATATAGTGAAGGTCAGTAGTAAAATTATAGGTGTCCGGCAGTGTAGCCTCTCTGGCCTGTATGATAGACAGGTAGTTAGGAAGGCCAATGTAGTTATCTCTGATAGCTCCCACCCACTTCATTCTGAGTTCCAGATATTGCCTTCCGGTTCTCGGTATAGATTACCTCCAATGAAGAAAAATAGATACAAGCACTCATTCGTCCCGAGAGCCATCTTGTCCATAAATTCAGTCTGGAGGAGCAGACAGACTAAAATTATTAAATAGTGATGAGGTTATTATTATTATTATCATATACTGTATAGTATTGCTTGTTTTTGATAATGTTGCTGCTGAAAGGGGGATGGTTGAGGAAATGTTGCTATATTATGAGTTGTTAGTTATGCTATTTTAAAAATGGATTTACTAGTTATATTTATTTTTTAGAATATTCTGTAATTTTTTTTTTTTTTTTCAGGGCCTGTTACATTAAGTGTCTTTATGTGTTTCTGTCTTGTATTTGTGCATTTATGATAGTTCTGTGCTTACCTTACTGCGAAACCAATTGCCCAAAGGGGACAAATAAAAATAAAATAAAAAATAAAGTCTAAAGTCTAATGTTTGTTTTATATATTTTTTTTATTCAAATTCCAATTTTCCTTTCAGTTTACCCTACAGTATAATGGTCTAATTAACATTACGATGCTGACATTACAAAATCAGTTTTTTTTAATATTTTGAATGTGAAGCAAAACAATTCAGAACAGACAAAACTAATAAACAATTCTGTACTTTATTTAATGATCACCTAAACATCATCTTGCTGTAAAGAAAAAAAGGAAGAAAAAACTGTGTTCGTGACTCTACTTGTGACGATCACCAGGTGGAGTGCCCGAGAAAACCACCAGAGGGCACTCCACATCAGAACTGTTCACCTCTTTCAAGAACTCCGTTTCCCATCATACACCTCCCTGGACTGATTACGCACATACCTGAACCTTATCAGACTGCCTATTTAAGCCACACTCACACTCACACTCATTGCGAAGTATTGTTTTTGCCCCGGCTGACATTCTGAGCGTTTTCTATTGTTTCCTGGATTTCCTGTATCTTGACCCGTGCCTGTTCCTCGACCTTTGTTTCTCTGTTTGCTGCCTGCCTCGACCTTTGCCTGTTGTTTTTGGATTATGAACATTGCTGCCTGCCCTGATCATCTGCCTGGTATTGTACTTTGAGTTAGCCCTGTCTTCACTGCTGTATCTGCTGGTTCTGACGCATGCCTGCCTGACTACTCTTATTAATAAATGTTAGCTGCACATGGATCCGCTCTCGTCTATCATTTCTTAACAGAATACTTCGCCACTACTTGGATCCAGCAGCAATGACCAGCGGGAACCCTGGTGCACGAATTATGTGTCTCCGTCAGGGAGATCGGACAATTGAGGAGTATGTAATGGAGTTTATTGATTTAGCACATCTTACCTCAATGAGCACGGAATGCCTGATGATATTCTTTCGGGGAGGACTTTCTGAACCGCTCAGTTCATTCATGCCCTTGCATGATCCTCACTGGACTTTAGAACAATATATCGACCAGGCCCTTCTGTTAAGCGGATCACCGTTTACGGTGGGCGTAGTGGAGGACCCCCGTGAGCCCACCATATCCCCAGAGCCTGCGCTCAACGTCAGCCCAGCCGAGCACACGATTCACGTCAGCCCTGTGAAAGAGTCATTGAGTCCAGTGAATGATCCAGTGAGTCCAGTGTGTGAACCATTGAATCCTGTGAGTGAATCATCGAGTCCAATGAGTGAATCGTCTAGCCCAGTGAGTGTGTCTAGCCCTGTGACACGCCGCCGCAGAAGGAGAAGGAGGAATCGTTCGGCTCGCCAGGCTCCGGTGAGCGTACCAGGACTCCTCGCCCTGCCGGCCCCGCCTCTGCGCCTCGCCCTGCCGGTCCCGCCTCTGCGCCTCGCTCTGCCGGCCCCGCCTCTGCGCCTCGCTCTACCGGCCCCGCCTCTGCGCCTCGCTCTACCGGCCCCGCCTCAGCGCCTCGCTCTGCCGGCCCCACCTCTGCGCCTCGCCTTGCCAGTGCCCTTCAAGCTCTGTTCAAGCTGTGCCCTTCAGATCCCTGGGGATTTTCCCAAGTATTTTTTGGGGGGGGGGCAGTAGGCACCCTGTGAGGGCCATGGAGGCGTTGCAGACATGGCCATCTGAGAGCTCTTCACCGCCATGGCCGCCTGAGAGGTCTTCACCGCCGTGGCCATCTGAGAGGTCTTCACCGCCGTGGTCTCCTGAAAGGTCTTCATCACCGTGGCCGCCTGAGAGGTCTTCACCACCGTGGCCATCTGAGGGGTCTTTACCGCCGTGGACGCTTGTGGGTTCCACAGCTCCGCCCTGGTCACGTCCACAGCCTGCTCTGTCCTGGCCATGCCCACAGTCTGCTCCGCCTTGGATGCCCGAGGGTCCGACAGCTCTGCCCTGGCCATGCCCACAGTCTGCTCCGCCTTGGACGCCCGAGGGTCCGACAGCTCCGCCCTGGCCTTCACCTCGTCCAGCTCCGCCCGGGCCTTCGCCTGCACAGCCAACTCCGCCCTGGTCGTCTGCACAGCCTGCTCCACCCAGGTCACCTGCACAGCCTGCTTCACTCTGGTCACCTACTCCTCTTCTGTTCCGCGGACCTGGCCCTCCATCCCACCCCCAGATCCGCCTCCGCTCCACCGCCCACCTGGACAGTTTTGTTTTTCTTATGTTGAGCGTCTGGAAGCCGCTCTTTGGGGTGGGGCTATGTGACGATCACCAGGTGGAGTGCCCGAGAAAACCACCAGAGGGCACTCCACATCAGAACTGTTCACCTCTTTCAAGAACTCCGTTTCCCATCATACACCTCCCTGGACTGATTACGCACACACCTGAACCTTATCAGACTGCCTATTTAAGCCACACTCACTCTCACACTCATTGCGAAGTATTGTTTTGCCCCGGCTGACATTCTGAGCGTTTTCTATTGTTTCCTGGATTTCCTGTATCTTGACCCGTGCCTGTTCCTCGACCTTTGTTTCTCTGTTTGCTGCCTGCCTCGACCTTTGCCTGTTGTTTTTGGATTATGAACATTGCTGCCTGCCCTGATCATCTGCCTGGTATTGTACTTTGAGTTAGCCCTGTCTTCACTGCTGTATCTGCTGGTTCTGACGCATGCCTGCCTGACTACTCTTATTAATAAATGTTAGCTGCACATGGATCCGCTCTCGTCTATCATTTCTTAACACTACTTTTCGTCTTCAATTGCATTAAAAAACCTTATAAGTCGCTTTGCATAATCATAAAATGATGTTGCTGGGTTCGGCAGGGGCAACTCCACCGATGTATGGTGTACCCTGGAATAGCCTACAACATAGGACCGATAGCATGTCTTATGATGTTTCAAAGCTATATAAATTATAAACGTTAGCTATCTAAATATTTTCGGGGGGAAGAGGGCGAAAAAACATACATTAACGGCTCAAATCTTGTTACAAACGAACTTTACAAATATTCAATGGACTATTCAGGCTATCGATGAGCTAAATTAGTTTTATTAAAAAATAAATCAAACGAGTAGGCTACTACGATTCGCTAAATAAAAATGAAGATAGCCTACTCACGTTTTGGCTTAAGTTCTTCACATGTTTATCCGATACAATTTGATAGGAGGCACTGTCTCAAAAATCGAGGGGTCTGAGAATGCGGGACTCTGGGTGCAGGGGGACTGTAGATGCAGGTCTCCGAGTCTGTAGCTTCATACTACTCCCCCTTTCCGCCATGTTGGTTGGATTCCCACGCCAAAACAGTATTGTTTACGTGTGTTTTTAGCTCGGTAGTAGAGGAGTTTCTCGCAATTCCACACTGTTTTACCATGCCTGGAAGTCACTGCTGCATTAAAAACTACTCCAGTAACTCACACTATGTATATGGAAAACATTGGAACAATGGAATATAGTTTTTAGGTTACCGAAATGGATAGAGCATCAGGGAGAGTCTCTGACCTGACGAGGAGACGCCGGATTGTTTGATTTGCTTTATTGGCTTTTTTTTTTTTTTTTTGCTTGGTATTGCTTGGATTGCTTTAGCCTTTAGTATATGATTTTCACTGTTTGCTGTGCCTTAACGAACATATGCAAAAGTGTTGTTTGAGTGCCTGTTCATTACTTATTTATTTCATTGAAATAAATGTTTGAAACAACTTGATATGGCTTAACAATATTTATTGAGAACTGAAATATATAGGCTAACGTTACATATATATTTGGACAACATAAGTTTCATGGACAAGATGATACTGTTAGTAGTGCAAAAGAACAACTATATTGATGCTGCTTCTCCAAATACAGCTGTTTTGCACTTTGTGTGAGTTTGTTCCTGTAAGGTCCCTTTTCTTTCGCCTTATCTTTTTGCATTGCTTTACTTTCTTCCTTTTTTTCTCGTATTCTTCTTAGAACCGTCTCTGTCCTGCCAATATAATAAATGCGCGAAAATTAAAGAGCTCTGGAATGTATAGTCGTGTCTATGGGGTTTAAAGGCGTTGCCCCTGGTAACCGATAGCGTATCCAACCGGCTCTGATCCAACCATCATGGCCGACCGGCTCAGACCCCGCCCAAATCGGCACGTGACTCCTCATTCTCAATAGCCTGTTTAGAAAGTGGAGATGGTCAAATAAATGCTGCGTTGCTGCCACCTACTGATTAAAGTGTACATCTCATTCTGTTTTTAAGTGTTTGTTTTTCCTGCAGGTGAAAACTATGCAGCGTTTGCTCCTCTTACTGTATTTATTTGGGTTGTCAAGTCTTTTGCCTGACTTGGGCGAGGTTTTTGTAAGCTCTCAACAGTAGAAAAAATGTTTAGTATGACATAGGCTTTATAAAAACTTTAGTGTAGCTCTATTAAATAGTACATTTATGTTAAAACATTTTTTAATTGAATGATTAATTACTTGCTCAGAATAAGAATAGTAGTAGCCTGATCAAGCAATCACAGGCTAACTGATTTTAGTTTAAAATCCAATAAACTCTAAAATGGTTTCTGAATGGTTAATTAATGCTGGATGCAGCATCTGTGAGTGAACTCGAGGCATGCGTCGCTGCAGAGCATTAACACTTCTGAAACACACTATATAATGATAAGACTCAAATAATAAGATTGAATAATCAAATGACATTGACTTTTATTAAAAAGTTACATCTATCATTGGGATACCAAATGTATGGTACATTACCAGACATTCAGCATTATAGAAACAAGTGTATCATAGTCCTACACAAAAATGTGCCAACATAAGTCACGTTTGTAAACTTAGATTGCGGCAAACGGGCAGACGTGCAGACAGGCAGACGTTCAGTATGGCGTTCCGATAGGCTCTTTAATATAACTTTGCAACATGCACTCGTCTCAATGAACGTCTCACTCGACGTCTTATTTTTTTTTTTATTCTGCTATTTATTTCTATTCAACTTAAGACGCAGACGTGACGCTGACGTATGGAAGGCCAAAAGGGTCAAATTTCGCCACTAACCAAACGCGTTTCATTCTCAAAACGCCGTTGTTTACGGCCGCAAATTACGGCGTCCTGTGGTACATACGCCGCAAATTACGGCGTTTACAAAGCAAATTCGCCGTCATTTTCGGCGTTTTTTTTATCCAGCCAATGACGCCGTTTCTGACGCCGCAGGCCACCCACAGTGCGCCGTTATTTGCGGCGCTTCTGTCTGACAAAGACGGCGTAAAAAGCGGCGTTTTGTATAATATTATAAGCAGCCCCACCCTTTTCTTCAAAGTTCAGCCCATCTAATGGATGGAAAGACAGATATAGTAGATTGTCGATCTGAATAGCGATCCGTCTTTAAGGTTCTGTTTTTGGAATGTTATCCTGTCAAATTTTTATTTCTTCATTGGGCATGTGTAGGCTATCGCTTTTTTCCTTTATCGTATGTAAATATATAGTATGATCCAAGCCTCTGTTTACATTCATGTCTGTGAAATACATTAGATTACCCAAATGCAGATAAGTCTTCAGTAGGGCAGTGGTCTACGTGCATAACATAACAGTGTATCGTTTTGCTCTTAGAGACAGGGGTTCGACTCCCAGGTCCGATCGTATTTTATCGTTTCTTTGGTAGGCTATTGGTCTGTATGTCTTTTAAATTTCGGAAGACTACCCGATAGCTGACAACTGACTGAGTAAAAGACAGCAGCAACTGTTTTAAGCCCGCTTTATAAGCACTTTATTGCACAAGTTGAATTTTTGCACTTGATGGTGGTGTAATTTATTTATTTATTATTATACATTGGGTGCTAATGTGAATTCCTTACTTCGTTGCTGGTTGTTTTTTTTTTTTTTTTTTTTTTTTTTTGAGTGCTGTATGTTAGCCTATGTGTTTTATGTTTTATGTTGAGCATTTGCTGCAAATTCAATTTCCCTTTTGGGACAATAAAGTACTTTGACTTGCTGTGGGTCCCTTATTGCTGATTATAGCCTAATGATGTAGATGGGCAGATGCTTAGCAGTTCCCAGGATACACGAAAGGAGGTAGAGCCTTCCTAAACGATTCAACTATTAAAACAAGAGATGACGCTCCAGCCCAAGCGCGGACTACCGCTGCTATCAACAATCATACAAGACAGGCTATTTATTTTCACGCTGCCCTTGCCTTAAAATAAACATGCATATTTGCTAATGGTGAATAATAGGGTAATTTTGAACTAGGTCTACCATGTTCATTCTGTTGTGATATAGCCTATTATAACGATTATATGACGTTTTTATTTTTATTTTATTTTACTCTTTGCTGCCGCATACATATTATTTTCTCGTAGGCTAATAACGAGATCTTATTTCGTTAAACGATTTTCGTTTCGTTTTCGATTCTACGTTTTCTACATGTGTATTATTTATGTAGCCAATATATATATATATATATATATATATATATATATACAATATTGTATACAATATTGTGTTCTTATTTTGTTAAACGAAATGTCAATCTTTGTCTTCACAACAGATCAATGCAATTCAATATAAATAATCTTCAAGATACAGCCTACAATCTTACATGTAAAGAATTGTCGCCTTATAAACAGTCATTTGTGTGGTGGAATAAGCAATGCTACCTATAAAGAAATTTATCTTAATTTAAACCTTATTTTATTAGTTCATATAAGTCAACTAGTTTAATGTAAAGAGCTGGAAATGTATTAATTAATGTCAAATATTAAATGTAGGATATTAAATTGTGCACCCCTTCTACAGACGTAGGCTTCATATTTGATTTGCTATTTGGTATGTATTGTTTTTTATCATGTAATGGTGTTGTTAAAGAAAATGAAACGTTTTTGTTCCTCGTTTTTACGAAGTTCTGCAGGCTAAGTTTGCATGATGTAAATACTAGGCTATACTTCTGTAATACGGGATCTTATTGTTTTGGTGAGAAGTCTGTTTCTGCAGGTTATGCAAAAAAAGAAAAAAGAAAAGAAAAATAAGTTTGTGGTATTCACACCCACTCGAGCGATTTATTTGCTAAAAAGAAGCTATTGAGTATCGTCGAGAATTAGATTCGATTAAACTCGCCAATAGCGCGCAAGGTGGATAAGCCGGTTTGTGATTGGTTCCCGCAAATCTGTAAAGGAAGCAGATATAAATGTACAGGTTTCCAACCGGTCCTGAGACTGTGTTGGATTTATTTGATTTCGCGGCAGGGCGAAGTCAAATGGCCGGCAGATAAGGCTGGTTCAACCATTTTACCTTATTAAAAAGAATCATTAGCCTATTAATAAATTAAATTGGCTTCAAATCTATTTCTAAAGCCGTTTTCACAATTTTTGTATCATGGCAATTAGCATTCCAGAATCTATTTAGATACTGGTAGGTGGAATTAATTGTCAACAAAGCAAACTATTTGTGTAAAAGTGTGAACAGTGTACACTAATAACTGCTCAAAATATTAATTTATGGAGACAAAGATGGAGGATTTAATATTACAGCTTTGACAAGAGTTAAATTAAAGAGTTAAATTATCCCAATAACAAGTAAACAAACAAAGAGTCTTTTATTTTCCTCAGTTGCATACATTTATTTAACCAGCTGTAGCCTAGATGAAGTCTCTAAGGCTTAATTTAAGTAAAACAACATAAAATAAAAGTGTGGACAAGCAAGGTTACAAATAAACACATTTATGGTCAAATAAACTGCAGAACAACAATTTTCTCCCAGAGAAACCATATGAAAAAAGTAAAATAACTGAAAGGGACAACGACATGTTTTCATAGACATTATGACACATTTTGCCATAGCCTCAGTAAAGCCAGAACTCTTTGGAGTATGGGTATTCCCAGCGAACCTCTGTCCTCACCAAGAGGGTCACATTGTTCAACAAGTTGCTGCAAACAATTTTGCTCTAGTTCAAACACTGTATCAGGAACATGCACTCTTTCCTGCCACTGGAACAGAGACTGTGCCTCTGGAAAAGCTCGAAATGACTGACCTGGGGCCGGGCCAGTGCTTGAAGCCAAATGCTGAGCTGGGGTTGCAAAAATATCCTGAATTACAGTCAGTGATGAGTTCTGCAAACTCAAGCAGCCTCGAACAAAAATTTGACAAGGGGTTTGGTGTCTCTCTGTTCTGAGTCCATGGTTGTTCCACTGTGCAGCAAACAGGTGAAGGTCTCTGTTTATTCGGGGGATGTACACAAAGTGTAAAGCCCAGAGGTGCATCTCATTATCTATGTCGATAATGTTCTCTTCCTCAAGAAATGAAAACAAGTCATAGTATGTGTTTGTAATCCCTTTCCAAACATCCCCCCAAAGTCTCTCAATTCTTTGGTTGTGTGTACTTCTTCCCCTTATTGCACTGCCTCTTCTGAAACCTCTGTAGAGCTCCATAAATGCACAGATGAAGTTGTTTTCACCACCATGGTCACATCGGACACGAGAGGGAACGTCATACTTTTGAACAGCCTTCAAAAAGAGTTCCATGACTGTTGCGCTGCGATTGTTTGTCGATGCCTGGAGCATCACGATTAGTCGACTGAAACCATCAATCCCCCCATGAATTACAATTCTCCACCTAAAACAAGTATGAATGCAGTTATACATCAGACATGCAATACCATACTTTAGTATGAAAATGTAAGAGCCTACTACCATGCTTATTAACAACGCACTTAAAGGGATAGTTCACCCAAAAATGAAAATTCTGTCAGTATTTACTCACCCTCATGTTGTTCCAAACCTCTATGTGTTTATTTGTTCTGCTGAACACAAAGGAAGATATTTGGAAGAATGTTTTAATCAAACAGATCTCATTCCCCATTGACTACCATAGTAGGAAAAAATACATACTATGGTAGTCAATGGGGATTGAGATCTGTTTGATTAAAACATTCTTCCAAATATCTTCCGTTGTGTTCAGCAGAACAAATAAACACATAGAGGTTTGGAACAACATGAGGGTGAGTAAATACTGACAGAATTTTCATTTTTGGGTGAACTAACCCTTTAAGATACTTTTACAAATGTTAGCCAAATGGGACCCCGCTAAACCCAGCTAAAAGCATTACTTGGTGATTTACTGTTTTCAACATAAAAGGCTCATTATCGCAGTAGATTTTTAGACTTTTGCCTGGATTTCAAATAATAAATAACATATAAATGCAATTATGACATAACATAGCATGTAATTATCCAAAAGTTAAACAGTTTCTTAGTCTTTAGTATATATATGAAGAGTTCAGATGCAAAAGCCTCTAAGTGCCATTTGAAATTTTCTTCTAAAATGATCATTTTTATCAAGCTTGTATATTTAAGTTCAGTAATTTCACTTAAATGGCAATGAAGATTACCTATTAATTGTCATTTAAGTGAAATTACTGAACTTAAATATACAAGCTTGATAAAAATGGTCATTTTAGAAGAAAATTTCAAATGGCATTTAGAGGCTTTTGCATCTGAACTCTTCATATATTAGGAGTTTTAAAATACTACAATTCTACTCTTTAAGAAGAAGTAAAAAAAAAAAAAAAAAACTACAAACTATTGGATGCACAGCTATATGACCCATTTAAGGTTAAATAAGAAATGGATTAATTTAAAGACTTCTGGTTTGCATACCTTATGAGTTTGTGGTTTCCATCTACATGCCAAAGTGAGTTTGGACCTGCAACATGATAGGCCCGCCTGTACAGCCTTTGTGTCAGAGTTCTCTGAGCAGCAGCAGCAGGATCAGTGCGAAGAACACTTGCCCGCACTCTGTGTCTTTGCACTAAGACACCTTGACCAAATAAACGTGCTCTTACGGATTCTGGTCCAATCTGCCAGTTACGTCCCACAATCTCCTTTACCAAGTCATCAAGTTCTGTTTCTGTTTGTTGTGTATAATATATTATCTACTTGACCGTTGTAAGTTGAATTTCCTATAAAAAAAACTTGATTAAGCATTAATTGAATACAATAAACTAGCAAACGAAGAATGAAATTAATAAAATAAATATTATGATTGTTTTAATTATGACATGCACACTTGCCTTAAACATCGTTTTACTGTTGACCCAGACACGTGCAGAATGCTTGCCATCTCTGCAACAGTAAAATTGCAGGATACCAAAAACTGTAGTTGGTCTTGAGAAATCAAGGACGGTGAAGCACCTGTTAAACCAAAATTTGCTCTTGGGACTTGATTGATGCCTGGCCCTATAAAACACAATAAAATATCAAGAAACTGTCATGAAGGAGATGGATGAACCCAATTGCAGACAATATGCAACCACACAAGGTTTATTATTAACAGAAAACAGGGAAAACAAAACCCATGAGGGGGTAAAACAGAGGTAAGGATGGTTGACAAACATACCTAGACTAATTACAAAAAAACTCTTACTTGAAAAGGAAGTCTCAGCAAAGGTACAAACACACAGGCTGGTTACACATTGATTGACAATGATCCGACACAGGACAGAAAACATGAGGGGATAAAATAGGGAACACTAATGCCGAGGACTGGTGAAATTGACTAGACAATAATGACAAGACGAGGGTAACAAGGGAGTGGAGCAACATAACGAGACAACACAAGCACACAGCCCAAAAACAAGGCCATGTGCCTGCACACAAAACATGGTTCTGTCATGATCCTGCCTCAAGACTAGAGAAAGGAAATGACAAGAGGGCAGAATCATGACAGAAATACATTTCAGAGTAATCAGAGATAATTGTCAAATGTCATGTTCTAACGTAGGGAAGTCACATACTGATTAGAGATATGAATAGACTGAATGCACTGTGTCCCTTTAAATAAAAATATCTGCTTAAATGTTTTCATCATTTTCATCACGTAACATTATCACTAAGTTACCTTCTTGAACATCACTGGTCAAACTATGGACCACTTGGCTAAGTTCTGCAAGCAGTTGTTGCAATGCATCTGTAGCAGGTGGAGACTTCTTTTCAGGGCATCAATTCTAAAGAAAACAATCAGGATTAGTGATTACAATACAACACAGAAGCATGCACTTATATACACAAAAATACAAATATCTGAAAACATAATGTGAAAATGGTGCAAAACACTGCCACTTGAACTGAAAACATTAACTTACCACAATAAAAAAATTAAATTAAAAACTTTTTCTGGAACAATATGACAATGCTGCAAAAACATAGGCTATCAATGCTTTAGCATTGCAGCATCAACATATCTAATAATAATAATAATAAAATTACATATGTCTAATTTGTATATAGGCCTACCAAATACGCTGCAATTGACACATTTACATTTAAATATGTAGTCTTAATAACACTTAAAGTCACATAAATCACTAAATAAGTGGATATTTAATAGTCAAGACATTATTGAAGATTTATCTTTCATGTATTTCTACAGTGCAATGTCATCGTTTTGACACATTTAAAAACACTCACCTGGATAATTGTACATCCTTATCGAAACTGCCAGTTTCAATAATCTGTACACAGTCGTTGAACACACTCTTACAGTGCAGAAGAAAATTCATACGTGCCATTGCACTAACTGCAGCGTACGAGTCGAGCGTAGAACAAATTTATTGGAATAGAAATCTACCAACTAAAATTACGTTTGCAAATTTGAGAGCCGTCACATGCCTTACAATTTGACCAATCGTTGTGTCACCTAGAGAATTAAGGCGCCACTTTTAAAGCTGCCCACCACTTTTAAGGCTGCAGTGGCGCCATTAAGTTAATCAAAATGTCTGATCGTCATGTTCATTCCCGTTTATCGGATTTACGAGCAAGGTTCAATGCTCAAGTGGACCAACTGATTAATCAAATGGAGGAGCCATCCGGGGAAAATCTCGTGGATCAGTTGAGTAACGTTACTGCTTTTACTGTTGTTATTATTACAAGGATGTAATAGTGCAATATATATATATATATATATATATATATATATATATATATATATATAACGTTATATATATTACACAGTATTTGTTACGAGGCGGTAGACGAGATAAAATCCAAGTGCAGCTTTATTGAGAATCGTCAAACAGGCAAGGGTCAGGCAACAGCAAAACAGGGTTTTCAGAGGATCAGCACAGAGAGTAGTCAGGTCACAGGCAAAAGTTCAGGGCAGGCAGCAAACAGGCAGAAGTCAGGAAACAAAACCAGGATCAAAACCAGAGACACAAGAAACAGGAAAATACGCTCAGAAATTACAGCCGGGGCAATGTAATACTTCGCAATGAGTTCATGTGAGAGTGTGGTTTATATAGGAAGTCCGATGAGGTTCAGGTGTGTGCGTAATCAGTCCAGCGAGGTGTATGATGGGAAACGGAGTTCTTGAAAGGAGTGAACAGTTCTGATGTGGAGTGCCCTCTGGTGGTTTTCTCGGGCACTCCACCTGGTGATCGTCACAGTATTGTCCTGTATATGACTAGCCTTTATTTTTTTTTCATAGAAGATTTATCTCATTAAGCGATCTCGTCTCATATGTGAAATAATACTCTATAGCCTGCCAGTATAACGTTAGCGTCTATAAGCTAACCGAGTTGCCCTGGACTAACCTGGTAAATAATTTTAATTGCACTGTTATGCAATTAAGTGTGTTATTTTTCTCAATTTTTTGTCAACTTACTGTTAATAAAATATTGGTGGGCTATGGATTATTATTTATTATTTTACAATGGCCAGCCTAAATCCAGAAGTAGGTTATACGGTATGCCATTTGATAAATTGAAGAATTTTCTTTATAAACGACACAAGATGCGCTTAAAATCATGTTTTGCAAATTTTACACTTCATCGGGATCATTTTATATTCGGGACAATACGGTGTAGGCCTACAGTAGTGTTTGAGTGTGGTGATGAAAAATGTAAGCAAATTATATTATGGAGTTATGAAGTTAAAATTATTTCATACCAAGATATGAGCGCATTGTTAGTATATTATTAGAACATCTCTTATATTTTGTAGATTCCAAATGTTTAGAAGCAACAGAAGTAGTGCCGGGCCTACCAGACGAAGGAGAAGACAAGTCACGCAAACACGAAACGTGACTTTCAGAATTATTATGTTTAAAAAACATATTGAGCGATATTCATCGCACACTGGTAAATTACAGTTTACTACAGTTTACAATGAAACCAGTATTAAATCAATTTGAATCACCAGATGAATAATGTATATTGTTAAATGAAAATGCATGTTTTTTATATTTTCCCAGATGGAACTCCACAATGCAAAGTGATTGTCCCTTTGCACCTTAATGAATTTGAATTCAAGGAGGTGCTGCGGGAAAAATTCCCAGACCTCCCAGAAAGGTTTGAATTTTGCAAGGTAGCTGGAGACCGAAAGGTTATACCAATTCAGCTGTCAGTGCCAGCAGAAATTAAAGCACGTAATGTGCTGGGGCGGTCAGCTCTATATATTAGACCACTGGTAGGCAATATTTTCACCCTTGCTTTACAAACAGATATGTACATTTTCCTGCTCATATTTCTGTAAGTGCTGAAATATATGTTATAGTCATAAACCACCACATCTTTAGCTTGTATGCTGGAATAATGTTAAAAATAATTTTTTTGTTGTGTTTGTTAGGAGATTCCAAGCCAAACCACACCAAACCAGGCAACTGAGTCATCTCAACCTATTTCCCCAAACCCAGCTGCATCTCCAGGGCAAAACCATACATCTGTGTCAACCCCCTCAACCTCCACAACAGTAAACATGTCTTCAAACACTCGAAGCCCCTCTGAAGTTGATGTTAGTGTAGAATATGACATTTTGATTTTATTTCATCATCTTTTAGATCAGAAATAACAAATGTGTACATTTTCCTGTTCATATTTCTGTAATCACTAAAAATATATGTTGCCATAGACAGTGCTGGGCTAGTTACTCAAAAATTAATTATTTTACTAATTACTAGTTACTCCTTTCAAAAGTGATATTGTTAGTCATTATTTATAGAGTAATAATTTATTAATTTACTTATTACTCAACAGTAATTAGTTACACAACTATTTACATAAATTTTCCGTTACACCCCAAAAATTTGTAATTGCATTATTTTTGAAGCCTGTGAATCTATGTAAGTTACAGATAAATGAAGAGTATTTTTTTAAACTTCTGTTATTTAATAAGATATTAACAGCAACATAGTAAAATCTGCAACAGGGCTCAAGCAGGTAGAACCAACCAAACATGTTGGAAGAGCAAAAAAGAAACCAACAAATGCCAGCAAATTTAATCTGATGATGAAATAAATGTATAGAGTATGCAATGTATTTATCTGGCAACCAAAAATAGTGGAATGTGGCCTTGTATTTTTCACTTAAATATGGCCTTAAAATATAAAAGTAGACAAATAAATCAGTAGGCACCCGCAACAATTAAGGCAAACTCTATTACAATAGGTGATATACTTACTACTTGTACTACTTGTGATTATACTTACTATACTTCTATATGACGTAGCTAGCTTGACAATCGATAACAATAAAAAGTAAGCAGACATTTTTTGGGATGGTAACTAATATTATTACTAATATAATTATATTATGTTATTAATACTATTACTTATTATTTGTAATGAGTTATTGGGTTCCATATTACATCTCTCGGGTCCGCTTTATAATGTGTTATTTCGCCAACACTTTGTGGCCTATGCACACTAGCTTGCTTGATTTACGTTAGTTAAGCGCATTTACACGCTAAGTCCAATGGTTAAGTCAGGTGTTTCCCGCACAAGGCACTTTGTGTTGTACGTTGCCATGACGTTCATATGCACACAAAACTACTACGATGGTACCTTAACCCATTTAATCCCAATGGTCACAATAGTAACCGTAATTTGTTTTTTCATTTCTAAGGCTATAAAAATGTTACTGAATAATCTATCAATGCATTTCCAGCTGATATTGAAATATCAAAGGGTCTCAATGAAATATGTGCAGTGTCGCATGTGTACTGTAAATAGTCACATGACCAGAGCTGTTTATTTCCTGTTTGTGCCAAGAGAAGAGGATGGCAGCAAGAAAGCTTCCAAAGAAAAGATTAGTAAAGTATGTAAAAATAAAGATAGGACATAGATTTTTGGTACACATCATGTTCAAGGTGCCTAGTATTGATATATGCCCCAGGTCCCAGACATTCATTTGGTGGTTAGGCTAATGCATGTTTGCATCTTTTTTTTTTTCCACGACAAATGGAATATCAGATCACTGTCATATGGCCAAAAATAAATGCAAAAAAAAGGCTTTTTTGCCTAGTTGTTTGACAGATGAAAACTGTAACAATGTATCTTACATACACGATGTAACCATGCTCTCACCTGAAATGTGTCCCCACATTAAGTTGAATTTGTGGGTACTGGACCTGGAAAGTCCTTGAAAGGTCCTTGAATTTGATGTTAACCAAGGTGTGGGAACCCTGTATTACTTACATTACTAGTTACCAGGAAAAGTAATATTACTATAACTAGTTACTAACTACCAGAGTTAGGGTTACTAACTAACCCTTACCCTTACTAGTAACTGCCCAGCACTGGTCGTAAACATCCACATCTTTAGCTTGTATGCTGAAATAATGTTAAAAATAATTTTTTGTTGTGTTTGTTAGGAAATTCCAAGACAAACCACACCAAACCAGGCAACTGAGTCATCTCAACCTATTTCCCCAAACCCAGCTGCATCTCCAGGGCAAAACCATACATCTGTGCCAACCCCCTCAACCTCCACAACAGTAAACATGTCTTCAAACACTCGAAGCCCCTCTGAAGTTGATGTTAGTGTAGAATATGACATTATAATTTTATTTCATCATCTTTTAGATCAAGAGATAACAACTACTTTTTGTTTTGCAGCATTATCAACAAAGACATGGAAGTTTTTTCGAGGAATCAAGGTTGGTCAATTGCTTTACAAATTATTAATAATCATAGTCTGTAAGAGAAATCTACTTAATCAGTGTGCTTTTGCAATTTGTTTTGGAGAGGGAAATCATCCATATTGAAAATACACTGGAATCCTGGTCCTGGAGGGACCATGTCCTGCAACATATAGCTCCAACCATCTCCAAGAACACACCTGCCTGCCTGGTAGTTTATAATCCTGTACCTTGATTAGCTGGATCATATGTGTTTACAGTTGGAGCAAAAATCTGCAGGACAGTGGCCATCAAGTACCAGGATCGCCCACCCCTGATGTATTGTTTTTATGCTTGCTTTTTATCAAGTGTATAAACAGTTAATGAACGAACAGCAAGTGTTATCATTAATAACATAAAAAAATATATCATAGAAAAAAATAAAATAAACTTTGATTAATGGACAATTATCTCTTGTGATATAAACCTAATTAAGTTGGCTTGTGAGAGCCAACTTACTGAAATCCTATTTAAACTTATTATTATTCTTTTTCTGAGACTAAAATTTCTGACTGCTACTCCTCCTAGAGCTTTAACTCCACATACTCCAAACTCGGCACGGACAACTGTTCTGACTCGGTGTGCTATATCTTTTCTAACTGATCGGACTTACGGTTTTCCTAAAAATGACGATCAAAGTCGGAAAAAACTCCCATTGACTTAAAGCAACACCATGGAACTCTCCCTCTTCGGTCGCCCTACTGTTTGGAAGCGGTATTGTCCATTACCGCTGTCGTAAACCTACCGTAGCACTGTCGCACGTGCTCGCTGTAAACTGACACGCACGTGCACGCGCATGCTCGCTGTCGATTCAGCACCGGCTTTGAAATCAAGAATGTCGACAGACAAGGTAAGAGTATGATTCGTGACTTTTTGAAAGACATCCCAAACTAAAAAAGACTAAATAATTACATTGATTGCATATTGGAAATATATTTATATTGCACTGAAATATATTTATTTATTTTGTGTAACAGTAAAATAGAAACGTTATAACAGCAAGACAGTATGACACAAGAATAAAAATTAAAAACTTATTGCAGAACAGTTTTGCATGTATTATGCAATTGAATTTTCTGTGAAAATCTTTATCATTTTATTTAAAAAAATATTGCATAGAAAAGTGACAACGTTTTAGGGGCTGTTTTACTAGCTGTAATATTATTATTATTTTTTATAAAGTCAAATCTCCTTGCTGCTCCCTTAGCTAATATGTTGATAATTCTTGCTTTTTGTGCAACTACAGTTCTAAATTAAAATTCGTGCCTTTTTAGTGTTTTACCTTCATACAGTTACCATAATAATGATGTTCAAATTTATTTCAGGATTCATCATCCTCATCTGACTTTACACCCTCAACCAGTGTAGATACAAGGCCTAAAAGCAGAGGGGGGGCGAGAAGCAGAAGAGGGAGAAGGGATGCTATTGACCCCGACAGACAGAGAAGACTTCAGGATCTGCAGGACAGAAGAAATACAGAGATACAGACCCAGATTCACTCTATGGAACCACAAGAGAAGGACCACATCCTACAAAAAGTCATGTTGAGGCTCCCAGGACTGATGTTTGATGTGCTGACCTTGCATGAAGGCACAGAGAGGCCAAGAGTATCTGATGGTGGTCGACTACACTGGTGTATCTGTACAAACTGTCGTGAAATGGACACTGATTTGGAGAGGCTATGCTGCCGACAGGCTCCACAGAACTGCATTAGTACTATGGCATACATGGAGTACTACATCCTTGATGAGGGTGTTCTGAGGCTAGCAAGGGCTGCTTGGAACGATATCTTTGCAGTTGATGATGCACAGGAGCCCGGTGTTGAACAAAGACAATACAGACACACAGCCTACCGGCAATTTGTGCTATGGCAGCATGGTCGCCTTGGAGTTGGAAATAGAGTGGTGATTCCCAGCTGTTGTGTCTGGAGCATCAGGGAGACATTTCCTGACCCAATGGGTCAGTATACAGGTTTCAGGGTGCGTCGACTCTTGTGAATCTTTTATATATATATTTATATATATATATATATATATACACACATTTTATATATGCTGCTATGATGGTTATTTGTTATAGTTCAAGTTTGGTTATTTTATGGATAAAATAAATAGGTTTCAGGGTGCGTCGACTCTTGTGAATCTTTTATATATATATTTATATATATATATATACACACATTTTATATATGCTGCTATGATGGTTATTTGTTATAGTTCAAGTTTGGTTATTTTATGGATAAAATAAATAGGTTTCAGGGTGCGACGACTCTTGTGATTGTTTATAGTACAATTTTTTTTTTTACTGGTGTGATTTTTATTTGTTATATTTCAAGTGTGTTAATTTAAAAAAATAAAACAATAAAAAACATAAAGGTAATCTTCATTTTATTTACATAGACAACTATTTACATTGAGATACACCACCACCCACGAACGCACTCAGCGATCACTTTGGGGGACACCCTCCCCACGCATAACATGGGTCTGAACCAGTTCAGAGGTAGACGGTGGCGATGTAGCAGCCAACAAACCCATGCGCCTGGGGTCATCGAGCCGGAGAGTCTGTCTTCTTGGAAGACCAGCTCCACTTCTCAGTCGGCGTCGAACAATGGCCCTCTGCAAGTCTGGAATGTAACCATAGTCCTTTTTCTCCTTCAGTGCGTACACACTCCAACATTTTGATTTCTTGTTGTAGTAACGCCGGTACCTAGAAAGATAACACAGTCTGTAGTATTGTCTTTGCAAACATCACTATTTAGAATTTTTACTATCTGTACTATTTAATAACTACAACTACTGTAAATAGTGTTATAGCTCTAATTTAATTATACAATCATACCGTATCTGAAGAAAAGGGACATAATCTTCATCAGAACTGTCCCCATTTTCACAGAAGCTATGTTTAGTCCACCGTTCATCCATGTCAATGCTGCGCAAAAAAAAAACATAGTCAGATTTGAACATATTCATAAAATATTAATTAAACAAAAGAAATAAAATATGTGCAAAACTTACGTGCTATTTCTCAAATCATTCCTTCCTTCTTCATCTGGAGAGTCAAACTGCTCCTCCTCTGCAATACTCATGGAATGCATGCTACAACCATTGTAGAACATACAGAAATAAGTGAAAAATAAAATGTACAACAATACACCAGTACAGTCTACAATCCATTGTCTCACTATTAGTCCAACCTACCTGGCTTCTAGTACATCCACTTCTTTTGTCTCCAGCGGTTGTACACCTTGGATCGTGATTTTATCCCTAAACAACAAAAGAAAATGTATCATTTACAACATTCTTAAAAACTTTCTATGAAGTCTTGAAAAATAAATATGTTACCTATCACTATCCTCAGTAACGCTAGACACCAGCAGCTGTGGTAGTTGTGAATGTGTAGCTTTACTAGGTGTCGATGTCACTTGACGTTTCTGGTAGCTGAAATCAACAAAAACAAAAGCGATGGATGCTGCATATGAAGCATGCCGGATTTCTTTCAAATGAGTAATGATAATATTACTCATTTCATACTTTCTACAGGATTACTAGACTAAACATTTCCACTCAAACGTTCGCGATTTGAAAGTCATCGATTGTAATGCTCAAAACGGAATAGAGTATGATAACAATAGCATGATAAATATGTACGACTAAAATGTTAGTATGTACTTGCTACGAGAGTGATAATTCTCTTCTCTACTAGCATGACTTGATTCATGAAGCTAAATGGAGGACCAGATAGTTTCCATTACATTGCCAGACAACAAATTATAAAAACATATAGTTTTAGTAGGCTATGCAAACAATATACTTACGAGTCTAACAGCATGACGGACAAATCAGCATCGGTCGGGAAACCCTCCGCATCCTTTAGCTCACGCCAGCGAGCAAACGCAGGACCAATATTGATTCTTGTCCGGCCTCTTGCTTTATCGCTCAGCCTTTTCCTCTTCCGAGTCTCCTCAGACAAAACCTTTGTCTTTTTAGTTGTTTTAACCGCTTCGGCCATAATGAAAACGCAAACGAAAACACACGCTGGCTGTTCACTCACGTCCGAATTGGAGGAACTGGTGGAAGAAGTGACGTATGCCGTAAAGCAGTCGAATTTTGTAGTTTATTTTTGTGCACGGGTGCAGGCCCGAAAACCGGAGTTACATAGTGCCAGTTAAAGAGATACAGACCACGTCAGGCTATGGCAGACATGTCAGTTAACTTATTTTAAGTAGATGTACCACCACAAGGGTCTTGGAAATAAATTATGAAGGTTGATAAACTACATAGTGTTACTTTAATATCGAGGACATATCGATAGCGATATTTAATGCGATATGGCTCAACTGGTCAGTTAATTACGGCTCTTCGTCACGACAAAATCTCCCGTGTTAAACTAATACACCTGGGGGTGTATATAAGTCCACACTCAAGAGCGTTAAAGTTAATGACATAATTAAGTGATTAAATGAGTGATGATTGAGCATTATTGAAGACACCTAAAGCAGAATCACAAGGAAAAAAATCAAAAAATTTAAGCCACCGTTATGGAGGTGAGTGTTTGCTTTAGTTGGTCTTCTTGACCCTTTTGTTAAAAATTTTATATGTAATTTGCTATTGCATCTGAATTAATCTTGTCAAAGGATTACAAACAAAGATAAGCAATTATAAAATGATGATAGTTTCATAATGACTTTCATCATTTAAAATTTATGTCTATGATTTATTTTGTTGAATAGTGTATAACTAAGATCCTGCATAAACATCGGGAATGTTAAATATAATGTAGTTTCTCAAAAGTTGTTTAAAAATAATCTTTCTTTAAGGCACACACAGACCTCAAGATTCAGTCAAAGCTTCTCAACAACGGTGACGAGTAGAATATTCAAGTAGGAAAAGTAAATTACATAGACAATTCAGATCATAATTTATTCATACCACAATGCATGATGGGAGACATTAATGAGTTGTGATTGGTGGCAGCATGTAACCACGGATGAGATAGACAGGCTGATTATTGATCTCTGTGTTTCTGTATAAAGATGACAGTGATTTGATTAAAATATTTTATTAAATATTTGAGGTTATAAGAATTACAGACATGTAACATAACTACAAAACTGTAGTTAACCAAATCATCTGAATACTTATATTTTTCAGATCATTGCATGATTAGGCTATGTCAAAACATAGCCAACACTATCAGATCAAGCTGCCTTTGTTCATTTGACTGTTATAAGTCAAAATCACCAGGCAAATAAAAATTATAGTGAAAATATAAGTGTCAAGAGCCCAACTAAAGCAGACAATGATCTCCATGACGGTGGCTGAAAATTTGTGATTGTCTTTCAGTGATTCTTCTTGTTATCATCAGGTGTCTTCAATAATGCTCAATCATCACTAAATTAATCACTTAATTATCTCATTAACTTTAACACTCATATCGTCCATCTGAAAGCATGTGAATGTGATTTACTACTAATCAAGGAACCAGCTTTACTGATTAGACGCGCATACAATATCGTGCGATATTATCGCCCAGCCCTAGCTTCATCTAGTTCTATTTGTAGAAATCCAGATTTAGCGTCCAACACTGAAAACACTTTAGCATCAGGCATTGCAGAGACAATCTCTTCGATGGTGCGCATCGGGTAATGTTCTCTTTTTATGACCTTATTCAGGTCACTCGGGACAATGCAGATCCTTATCTTGCCATTACGCACCGCTGCTACCATCGAACTCACCCACTCAGTTGGTTGATTGACTTTTGTGATGAATCCATCTTTAACCACCTCTTGCAGCTTCTCTATTATCCTTTCTTTTAGTGCAGCTGGTTGACGGCGGACAGGATGGACAACACTTTTTGCATCAGGATCGATCTTAATTGTGTATTTGCCCGGCAAGGTTCCAGTAGTGCGAGTCAGCTCTGGATAATCATCTAACCCAGCTGGTACGTTTTGTTTCGCTGACCTCTGACCTGAATGCAACTTTTTATTTTCTTTCATTGCAGGCTGTAGTGCATCAAGTCGCATAACTAAGCCTAAGGCTTCTGCTGTTGCTCCACTGAGCACATTTTCTTGAGAAATGTCCACAATCTCAAATTCTGCTGGTATCTCGGTATTCTTGTAATTAATCAGAAGATCAACTGCAGCTATTGGCCTTAACTTGTGATTCGAGTAAGACTTTAGCACTCGATTGGAACATTTAAGCTCACCATTGTGTGGAAGTGTCTGGTAATTGTTTAAAGTCAGAGTGTTACATTTAGCACCAGTATCAATTCTGAATGGTACTTTTTTAGACAGAATTTCAATTTCTGTTGTCCATTTATCATCACTCTGCTCCTCTGTTTGTGTAGCATTTATGCTCAGCATCTCTTCATCCTCTGTTTCTGATTGCTGCTGCACACTGACTGTGTTCACTGATTTTTAGCGATACACTGCCACCCAATGGTTAGGTTTGTGGCAGTATGAGCAGACAGAGCCTTTTGCTGGACATTTTCCTTGATTCCACTTGTGCTGTGAGTCTTTGCCGCAGCTTGTACAGTTTTTTGGACGGATTGCATGTGTTTCTTTTTGCACATGTTTTTTCTGATACTTCTGATTAGTTTCCTTGTTTGCAGTTTGGTATTTTGTTTTCACCTTTACTGCTTGAACTTGAGATTCTTCCTCTCTGACAATCCTAATTTGCTTCTGTGACAGTTCAAATTGCTGGGCGATTTCGATTGCTTTTGGTAGTGTTAAATCTTCCCCTTTGTCCAACAGTCTCTCTTGGACGCGCTTTTCTGTGACACCCGCAATTATCGCATCGATCAACATATCATCCGGATCGGCATACTCACAATCCATGAGCAGTAGTTTCAAATCCTTCACAAAGTGATCAAAACTTTCTGAGACTCCTTGCTTTCTTTGCTTATAACGATGCCTGGCTATTCTCTTGTTTTTTCTCAGCCTAACATATTTGGCGAATTTGTTCAGAACTGTGGTCGGGTCATCTTTCTCACCTTCGCCCCATTGCAGAGTCTTGTATATCTCTCTGCCTTGCTCGCCGATCCATGTGCCAAGCCAGCCTGCACGCTGCTTCGCTGTTTGTTCAGATAGCGGGCCGTCAAAAACGAATGTGACGTGGCTCCAGAATCTTTCAAACTCTTGGTACAAATCAGGAGCATTCCAGTCGATCTTAGGGTGATCAAACTGCGATAAAGCCATCTTTACTTATCTGTGCCTGACAGACTTCTGACACCATGTAAAATAATGCGACTGACACAGAGCTTCAGTACCGAGCCTTGCTCTTGTTTCTTTATTTTCCGCACATGCGAAGTAGGTGTGGTTATTTCAACAAATACGGAGGCCGAAGCACCTCCTAACAAAGCGTTGCCAAATTAACAATACATTACAACATCTTGCTGTATATTTTATATTTTTAAAAAGGAAGTAGTATGATATAAAACTAATAAACTATATTACAAATTAATTAGAATAGATACACACACACACACACACACTCTGCCAGCCATCGGAGGTTTTATTAATTTTTTTTTTTGCTGATGACCTGATGCTTTTTTTAAACCATCAGTTTTTTTGTTGTTGGTTTTTGGATTTCATGCACTGAGTGTCTGATATCTTGCTGTATTTTATATAAAAAAATAAAGGTAGTTGTGGTATAAATAACATTACAAATTAATTAAGATTGCACACAAACACCTCATATCAATTATGAGTGATACAGAGAGTAGGGGAGAGCGGGGGCGAAAGTACCATTTTTCAGAAAAACATCTTTTTAAAATATATTGTTTTAGACAGAGCTATATTTTTGCTGTGGTCAATAACTCACAAGTATGGTCTATCAATACCAGGTGGTATTTTGTACAAATGTTGACTGACTTAAGTATAATTTTAATTAAGAACATAAGTTGTATATTGTTACTTTCGACCCCGTAAGTAGGGACGAAAGTAACACACAAGTGGGTCAAAAGTAACAGAACAATACAAACTAGATTTTTTTGTGTTACTCTTGTCTTCATCAAATATACCTGACTATGACATTGTTAATATGTAACTGCAAACATATTTTGTCCTTTATCTTTGAAAAAAAATAAATAAATAAATAAATTAAATTACATTTTCATTTTAAATTTCAGTTTCATCAAATATTTCAAAAATAAGACAGTACAAACTTGATTTGATTAGAATATCTTTTTATTGGCAATGTCAAACCATTTTATAAAACATTCAACCGTATGAACAATATGAAAATTTAACAAAATTAGCATAAAATAATCAAAATAATCTAACAGTAGTCGTGTTTCCATCCAGATTTTTTATGCGTAAATTCAAACTCTGTATAAAAACATCTGGATGGAAACACTGCTGCAAATTCATTGGTGAAGGTGGATCAGATTTGGTCTGTATGTAAGGTATGTAATATGTATGGCTTACCTAAATGTGAGAGGTAAAATGTGAGGGTGACATACCGAAATCAACAGTTTCTCTAGTGAAACCCAGAAACAAAACCTGTAAAGAAATAACAACATAACTAACCAAACAAAAAAGAACATAAAAAAGGCATTAGCCTACTCTTGGTCACAGTTGTGACAGATGTAATGTTCTGCACCGTCAGTGCATGCTTCATGTGACCAGAGCTGGCAAAAGAGACACTGAACCCACACTTCCCCAGGCAAGGATGAGCTGAATGTTTCCTTACACACAAGACATTCCTCATCCTTGTCCGAGGAAACTGTGGGTGCAGTGTTTGTGGGTGCAGATTTTTGAGTGTGAGGAGCCTTTTCTTTGGAGCAGGTGGCTTTTTCTGGATCCTCTTCTGTTGCTCCTCCTCCAGAGCTGCCCTCACCGGAGAGTCCATGAGGATCGCCGTTGACCTGACACATTCAAAGTGTGAAAACATGCTGTCAACATTTGTATACATTTACAGACAGTTATTGATCATCCTCTGTCCACATGATAGCTTAAATAAAATACTCAGGAAAAAGCAAAAACCTTACCTCCTTTTGCCTCCCTGTTTTGTGCCCTTTCTCGGACCAGCCGAGATTAAATGTAGGCTAATGTCAATAAATAAATATATATATGTATATATATAGTGAAAGTCTACTTAAGAAAATCTATCTTAAACAAGTTCTAGGAAAAGCAGTGTAAGTGAGCTGCATCTTGAGTGTTTTTACTGTAGGCTACAACACTGACCTCCTTAGGAGACAGGCCAAACAGGCCTAACAGATACACTGGAGGATGATGCTGACATGAGCAGACAAAGGAGAGTGCTATATGTCCAAGCCAACATGCTGGCAAGAAAATTCCATCACTGCACTACAGATGTTAAAATCAACCTGTTTCGAACTTACTGCTCACCTCTTTACACAGCTCCTCTCTGGGTTAGATATAAGAAGGAGAGCCTGCTTAAGCTAAAAGTTGCCTATAATGACTGTCTCAGGATTCTCTTGAAGAAACCAAGAAGTACCAGGGCAAGCCAGCTGTTCTGTAGCCTGGGTTTAACTACTTTCATGGCTTTGGTGAGAAATCTCACTTTCAAGTTTATGAACAGGTTGGACCGATCCATGAATGAGCTTATTGTTCAGATAGTAGATCCAAGTCGTAGCTCTGTGAGGTACATGTCAAAAATATGGGAACACTGGTATCTGTGCCTTCATTAGCTCTATTCTTCTGTTGTTGCTGTATAGAATGGGTATATATGAATGTGTGATGTTTTATTGATCTGTGTATAGTATTGTCTTCTGTGGGCCTTAAACCTGTATTTAAGTTTAATGCACACATCTGTTATATGTTCATCACATGAGAAAACCCACTGTATCAGGCACCTCCTCCTCCTCCTCCTCTCCTCTTCCTTCTCGGGTCACTGGTGTTCAGCTGGGTGCTGCTAAGGGCTCACATTCATCTTCCTCTTCAACGATACTCACTGCATTTGCAGCAAAGCAGCCATTCTCAGCAAACCATCCCCGGTCAAAACAAATTACAGAGATGATTGGTAAAATGATCTGCACTGATCTTGAACCTTTCTCTGTGGTGGAGAGGAGAGGCTTCTAGGCACTTGTTAGCTTTTTAGAGTCCAAGTATAAGATCCCATCGAGGCACTATTTCAGTCGAACTGTAGTGCCTGAGCTGTATGAGGCAATGAGAGGGGAGTTGGTCCAGTCACTCAAGGCAGCTGAGGGAGGTGTCATCAATCTCACTACAGATCTCTGGACCAGCAATCATAATGCACATGCATATCTTTGTCTTACTAGGCACTGGTGTGAACGTGTAGGGGAAGCTTCACTACAGAGGAAAGCAGGGCTGCTAAATGTTGGTGTGCTGGACATTGAGCACACATCAAACAACATTCTGTGCTGCCTTAAGGAAAAGATGAGAGAGTGGGAAGAGTCTGTTGGTCAGTCTGTCACAATACAGTTTGTTGTTTCAGATAATGCAGCAAATATGGTGAAAGCTTTGACTGAATATGGGCACATCCGTTGCGTGTCCCATACGCTTCACTTGGTGGTGATCAAAGCACTGGAGAAGGAAAGGGTTGTGACATCCCTTCTCTCCAAAGCCAGGAGCATATCTGGCCATGTTCATCGCTCAAGCAAAGCCAGCAACAGACTACATGAGCTGCAAACACAGTTGAACCTCCCCCATCACACGCTCATCACAGATGTAAAAACAAGGTGGAACTATACGTTCTACATGCTCCAGCGGCTGGTGGAGCAGCGCAGGGCTGTGCAGATTATGACACAAGAGTCTAACATGGGTAAAGCTCCAACAATCATCTATCCAAATGAGTGGGAGTTAGCATCAGACATGCTCACTGTTCTTATTCCTTTTGAGGAGGTCACACGGGCGCTCTCAAAACACAGCGCCTCCATCTCTGAGGTCATCCCCCTCCTGCATGGCTTGTGCTCCATCATCAGGTCACTGCATGCTGGTGAGGAATCTGAGGATGAATCTGATCAGTTCATGGCTGGTGATGATGATCAGGATGCCACAGAGGGCCTGGGCCAAGATGTTGCGGCTGAGTCCAGGGAAAGGTTAGGCACAGCAGCAAGGAAACTGGCAGGCAATCTGAGCAAAGAACTAAAATGGCGTTTCGAACCAATTTTTGCAAACTCCACATTTCTGCTTGCCACTCTCCTTGACCCCAGATATAAGGACAGCTGTTTTCCAAAAAATGTTGATGTGGAGACACTGAAGTGGACATTACTCCTCAGGATGGAGCTCTGTGACCCTGTGGGTACACCTGCAAGAAACACAGAAGAGACACCTGCCACCAGCAGCACTTCAGTCTTGTCTTTCCTGCAGAAAAAGAAATTGGCTATTCCAATGAGGACCCAGTGAAATACTGGTCAGGCAAGCTTCAGTGCTGGCCCAATCTTACACGCTTAGCACTGCAGCATCTCAGTTGTCCACCTACAAGTGTCCAGTCTGAGCGTGTTTTTAGCACAGCTAGAAATGTGGTCAGTCCACAGCGTTCAAACTTAGACCCTAGCCATGTGGAACAACTGGTCTTCATTAAAGTCAATGCAGATCTGAAAAACAGCGTTGGACTATTTGATCCGTAGAACACAGTCATCGTAACTGTGTAACTACATAAAATGATATAAATATATACATTTTCTAACCCCCATATCTTGAATTTTGTGATCATTCACATGCATTCATAAATACATTTTAAGGTCTTTATGTTTGTCAATAATATGAAGTATTTAATCCAGAAAGGAAAAAACAAATGATAATGAGTGAACCCAAAAGGTTCCATAAAACCTTTTTGCTGGTTACAAAGAACCCTAAAAGGTTCTTATTACTGAAGCCTTAACCACCTGGGGACCAAAAATGCGTCCACGCGTTTTGATCTTTTTTCTTCTTCACACAGCTGCAACACTTTCTGCAAAATTCTCCGTCTTTAATGGTCATATAAATAAAATAAATACATGACTATAAACTATAGAGGGTCTTCTTTTTTGTGTACACTCTTATTAACATCAAAACCTTGTGTTTTTGTAAAATAAATAAAATAAACGGTGCACTTTCAGCTCACTCTTTCTCCTCAAAAATCTTTCTGAAACGCGCCTGGAAACTGAACCGAAAACTTATCTCACAAACATAAAACATACGTCTAAATAATGCTGTAAATGTCTACCTTTAAATAAAACAATTCACATTTAAAACAAATATTCTCCTGCAAAGTAATCTGTATGAAACTAAAGAGAAGCGTCGTTTCTCCTGTCTCAGCTTATTATCGTTAATCAGTTCACACCCTCTCGCAGAGCGCGCTATTCGTAAGATAATGTATTATTGTATGTATTAATGGGTTCTGTACCAATAGAACCTTTTAGGGGTTCCAAATACCAGTCGCGTAGAGCTGATAGAACCTTTTAATGTTCTATATAGGCTAAATGTGTGATGTTCTATCGCGTCGACTGAAAAAGCTTCAGGTTTCAGGAAAAACAATGTTAGGTGTCAGGGGCACATTTCAATAAGGAGGTTCAACCAACTCTGATGGGGCTTTTACACTGGGCTCGTTTGCTGCGGTCCGAGCCCGAGCGCGTTTGTTTCCCGCGCCCCCCTCAGCGTTGGTCTGGTTTCACACTTAACTTGATTCTGTCGAACCCTGGTGCTTTTTGCGTGCTTGTTACGTCATCGCGACCATGCGCGTCGCATGATAGAAAGCAGAACGTGGGTAAATATTGTGTTTTTTTATTAATGTGCTGCTATTATGAGCAGTTGAGTGAACAATACAGGTTTACTGTGCGTGTGTCACATAAGGTGGACTTCTGCTGCTTGCAAACGGACTCTTTTGAGGAGACAGTGGATTTCCAAATTTTGTGCCCTGATTTCACGCGCAATACACTGCAGGCTCGCTCTCGTTCATATCCAAGGTAAATCATCAACACTATCATCCCGTACAAGTCTTTTATTTAACTGAATACATCACAATAAGCTAAAACATATGCGCAGGATACTTTACTTCCTGAACAAGTGCGCGCCCGAATCCGTGTTGATTTCATATTCACGCGAACTGCGGCACGGTTCGGAAGCAACCGAACTCAGACCACCTCCTCCAGGTAGTCTCGGGTTCGGTACCCCAGTGCGCACCCGGGTCCCATGACAGCGTTCACATTAGCGATTTTTCATGCGAACCGTGCTCCGTTACGAACTAAACTGCCAGTGTGAAAGCCCCCTAAGATAAAGCTTGAACTCTGAGTTGACTTACCCTGAGATGGGAAACTCTGAGTTTTCGGTTACAGAACAGCTGAAATGAGTTAGTTCAATCAACTCTGAGTTGACTGACTCTGAGTTAAGCGCGTGCACAACAACTATAAAAAGCCATTATCAATGGAGCGCAGATATTATGAGTCACCATGGCAACAGCACCAGACAAAAAGAGGTGTTGGGTGTAATTAATTACCAAGTAATCTAAATATTGTAATTTAATTAAGGGGATTACTCTTAATTCTTCTATAATTTAAAATAAAATATGATGCAATTACATTAAATAGGCAACTGCATAAACTACAGACCAATTCAGTATAAAACAATAGGGGATATAACATACATTTTTAACAGGTATATTTTTATGTAACCTTCTCCCTCTACACACTTTGATCAATTTAAGAATAATTCATGCAATTGTATATTGTTAATTTGAAAGCATTAAAAGTGCAGTTTCTTGTCTCTCCTCCTTGTATTGTATAAGTGGTTGAGGTTGTCTATTGGATTTAGCAATTAGTAATATGTAGACCAATATTTTCTAGAGATAGTAATTATCTCTAGAAACTGGAAGATTAATCTAACTACACCGTTGAAGATGTCATTTGTAGTTAATAATTCATAACTATTTTAGAGTAACTTACTGTTATAATATCAGAGGTGAAACTGGAAGAATGTTATTCAACCTAAAGTAGGCTACTATTACTTTGATACATTTGTACTTAATTAAAAGTAAAAATAGCAGTCTAAAAATCTACTCAAGTAAAAAGCAGTTAATTTAAACATGAGTAAAAGTTGCTGAGTAACTTGTTTAACAGTGGGGGGGGGGGGTCTCAGAAAATATCACGGTTTATGGTATTAAACAATTATTAAATATATAAACTGCATTATTAAATTACGGTTATTATTATCATCAGTTAAAATTACATTACAGTTAATAAATTAAACATTTGTTCAATAAAGCATATATGATCAGCTAACTTCAATAATTGATTATGAATAAGATTAACATCTTATTTTTTTATCATTAATAACTTATTAAATTATGTTTGAAAAATAATTGAGTTCTATTAAGTAAGGAATAATTGACGACAGGCCGTTGAATTATTAGAAAAATAATGCACACCCGAGGTGGTAATGCGGTCACGACGCGAAGCGGAGCCGTTACACCTCGGGTGTGCATTATTTTTCTAATAATTCAACGGCCTGTCGTCAATTATTCCGCTTATACTACAGTTACCACACCTCAAAACATTCTTCAGATGATTCATATCAAGACATTTGTCAAGTTTTTGACATTAAATCGCTCTTGTATGTAGGACTAATTTCTTACGTATCTAATCCCATGCCTCCGTTGCTAATTTCAAAACGTCATTTTAGAGTTAGTAACGGAGGTTTGAGCCACTGATAGCAGACTAGTGTTGTTATTATTAGTGCAATTATTAGAGAGACAGAGAGAGGTTGCAAAAATGAGACAAAAAAGCATGTGCGTCAATAATATTTTATTTATTTATTATAGGCCAGGCTAATAATAAAAAGACCTTGCAGCAGGACTATCTATTTATGTGTATTCAGTTTAATTTTCTATTGATTAGGACTAGGCTATATACTTTATTTGTTAAAATTAAACTGCACGTTTCCATTGACTGTGAAGTTAGATATTGAAAACGGCAGATCAAGAGCATGGGGCTGCATGCTAGCAGAGGGTTTTTTTTCCTGGTGATCCTCCTTGGCTTGATTTTCGTCTGAACTTTTGTTTCCTGAGAGGATCAAGCTCCATTTCTTTCTTTCTTTAGCGGAAGGGGCCCAGTAGCTTCTCAGGCTTGTTTCACACTTGTGTCCTGTGACAGACATGATCTGTCTGCTCTCCAGCCCGGCCCCTGACAGCATTTGAACTGCAGTGCTTCTTAATGAATGGTTGGTGTATCTTTTGGATAACCCGACTGCCTTGCTGATTCGCGGAAGCATGTTTCCTAGATAGTTCACACCCATCGGTTCGTTGGAAAACCAGCAATCTCTTCTGTCAAGCATCTCCTGTGAGGCATATTGTACTGGCCTTATTAGATTTCTCTGGCATCTAATTATCCAGTAAGTTAAACAGTGACTCAAAAACCTCGCTGGACACTTCAAGTCGTTTCTGAAGTTTATGATTCAACTGTGAAACTGTAAAAATATACAAAAGATACAATCACTACATATGAAATTAGAAAATTACAGATTGACAATAACATAGGGATAATTAAACTAAGAAAATATACATCTTAATATCAAATAACCTTCCCATATGTATCACACAATAAATTTAACATTATGTACTTACAGACATTGCGTATAACAGATGCAAAGAAAGATGATGTTTAAAGATGAAACAGCGATCACATTTTGCTGAACTGCTGCAATACTACTAGTACTTCCTGTTTCCTGTACTAAGGGGTTCTCCGTGACCGTCCTTCAAAATTAAAGTCCTCACTAAAATAAACATGTTCAAAATTAAAAAAAACCCCTGGAAAATCCCAAACAAATGCAGTCCTGCACACTCCCCGCCTTGGGGTTTTTAGAATCCCAAATCAACTTATAGCTTGTCATAGGGTGACAGAAGAAGAACAAGTTCAGAGACAGGACGTGACAGGATTTTCTGAATGCCATCCTTAGTCACTTTAACGTCAGCTTTCCTCACCAATCCATCTTTGCTTGGGATTGTTTGCACAACGATTGCCATTGGCCACTCATTTCTGCTGACTTGAATGCTCTTTACCAAGACAATATCCCCTTCTTTCAAATTAGTTCTTTTGTCTTGCCACTTTCGTCTGTGTTGCAAAGTACTAAGGTATTCTTTTTTCCATCTTGTCCAGAAGACATCTGCTAACCTTTGTACTTGTTTCCATTCCTCCTTAAGCAACTCATTATTCCCAAAGTCTCCAGGAGGGGGAGGTGTTGCACCTGTCTTTTGTGTCAAAAGAGTTGCAGGGGTGAGAATAAATGGAAATTCTGGGTCAGAAGACACTGGGATTAGCGGCCGTGAATTCATCACTGCAGTTACTTCCGCCATGAACGTCGTTAAGACCTCATGTGTGACACGGGAAGATTGCTCTTTAAGTAGCATGTAATCAAGAATGCGACGTGCAATCCCGATCATTCGCTCCCAGTGACCACCCATATGAGAGGCATGAGGTGGATTGAATTTCCAGGTGCAATTGTGTTCTTTCAGATATTTCTGCACATTCTCTGAGCTGACACAAGATTCATCCGTTTTGAGTTCACGAGAAGCTCCAACGAAATTCGTACCACGATCTGATTGCAGTTGTTTAACTGGCCCTCTGATTGCAAAAAATCTCCTTAAGGCATTGATGAAACTACTGGAACTCATTGCTTCGATAACTTCGATGTGGACAGCTCTTGAGCACATACATGAGAACATAACTGCCCACCTTTTGGAATTAGCTTGACCTCCTCTGGTCTTGCGGGCTGTCACTTCCCATGGTCCGAAAACATCAACACCCACATAGGTAAAGGGTGGAGCTACTGTCAACCGTTCCACTGGCAAATCAGACATCTGCTGATGTTCTGTCTTCCCTCGTAGCTTCTTGCAGATTACACACTTGAAAAGCAAACTGCGAATGCACTTCTTGCCTCCTACAAGCCAAAATCCTGCCGCTCTGACAGCACCTTCTGTAAAGTGTCTGCCCTGATGTTTCACAGACTCATGATAATGCCGCACAATCAGTTTTGCCACATGATGTGTACCCGGGATGATAATAGGGTTAACTTCAGAAGTTTCCAGACCTGACCTCACAATACGACCCCCTACTCGAAGTAAGCCATTGCTGTCGAGGACAGGAGATAGTTTCCTCAACACACTCTTATGAGGAAGGTTGTGAGATGCAGTGATGCTTTTAATCTCTGTTGGATAACTCTCGTATTGAGCATTCTTCAACACAAGAATTTTGGCTCTTTCCAGCTGTTCTTCAGAAGGACCATTGCAGCAGACATGCCATCCCCTGCAACTATCATCTTGCAAGCGTCTGGAGAAAGAACTGGCAATGTGAATCAGACGTGCTATTGCTCTGATGAGAGTGTTAAAGTTGGAGAATCTGCTAAATCTCTCAGAATTCCATGTGACCTTGGGAACTTCAGTAAGGTTTGAAACCACATGTGGGCGTATTTCAGAATCTGAGTTTGGATCCACAAGCACAAATGACTTTTGTGACTCTGACTGAAGCTGAGAGTTATGCAAAAAGTGTGGGCCTGTGAGCCATGAACTGGCACCTAGCGATGCTGCAGGTACAGATCTGGACCCGTGGTCTGCCGGGTTGAGCTCTGTCGGAACGTATCGCCATTGTGCAGGTAAACTGGATCTATGTATTCGTTGAATCCTGTTGTTCACATATACATAGAACCTCCTTGTTTGATTACAAATGTAGCCTAGTACTACCTTGCTGTCAGTATAGTACCAGATATGATCAAAGGTCATGTCCATCTCTTCCACAATCAACTCTGCGATCTCCACCGCTAATACAGCAGCACATAACTCCAGTCTTGGGACAGTAATGTCTGGCTGTGGTGCTAATTTGGATTTCCCAAATAAGAAGTTAACAGCTGTGTGACCATGTTGATCTGTCACCTTCAGGTATCCTACAGCAGCTATGGCCTTGACTGACGCATCAGCGAAAACGCAAAGTTCTTTACTCTGGACGTTGTGTAGAGGAATGGGTATACAAACACGTGGTATTTGCAGTTCTTTCAAATCTTGAAGAGACCTTTTCCATTTTTTCCACTCTGCCTCCAAGTCCTCTGGCAAAGGGGAATCCCAGCCCTCACCTTGTTTGGTAAGTTCCCTCAACAGTAACCTTCCTTGTATGGTGACAGGAGCAAGGAATCCAAGAGGGTCATACAAGCCATTCACGGTAGATAGGACCCCTCTGCGAGTGAAAGGCTTGTCATCATCCGAAACATGAAACATGAAAGAGTCTGTTGCAACATTCCAGGACACACCAAGACTACGTAGGATGGGAAGGCCATTAGAGAAAAGTTGCAGATCTTTAATCCCCTCAGCACGATCTTCCAAAGGAAAAGCTTCAATCACATTTGGACAGTTAGAGATAATCTTGTGCAGTCTAAGGTTAGACACAGCAAGCATTTCTTGTGTACGTTTGAGAAGGTCGATCGCCTCTGCCTGTGTGGCGCATGACTTCAGCATGTCATCAACATAGAACTCCTTCTCCACCAGTTTTCTCGTGTCACTGCCGAATCTCCCTTCGTGTTCTTTGGCTGCTCTTCGTAGGCCATAGATAGCCACTGCTGGTGATGGGCTATTCCCGAAAACATGCACACGCATTCTGTGATCCACAATTTCGCTGTCAAGGTCATTGTTTCTGTACCACAGGAACCTAAGATAATCCCTATGATCCTCCCTAACCAGAAAACAATGGAACATGTGCTGTATGTCAGCAGTAATAGCCACAGGCTCTTTACGAAATCTCATCAGGACCCCTAACAGGCTGTTGTTCAAATCAGGGCCTGTGAGAAGTACATTGTTCAGTGAAACTCCCTTGTATGGCGCACTTGAATCGAAGACAACTCGAATTTTGTCAGGTTTCTTAGGGTGATACACCCCAAACAGCGGTAAGTACCACACTTCCTGACCTTGCTGAAGAGGTGGTGCAATTTCTGCATGCTCATTTTTTAGAAGGTTATCCATAAATTCCAAGAAGTGTGCTTTCATCTGTGGTCGTTTGTTTAGAGTGTGTCGCAGTGCAAGAAGACGCTTGAATGCATGGTCTTTGTTGTTGGGTAGACTTTGTCTGGGCTCGCGAAAGGGCAGCGGAGCGACCCAACTATTGCAGCTGTCTTGAAAAACCTCTCTGTCCATGATCTGAAGAAACCTTGTGTCTTCCACAGATGGAGCAATCTTATGGTCTTTTGCAGTATATGAGAAAACTGAATGACCAACACTTTCACCATCAGGGACTAACAGCATGGAGTCCTCCGGTGTGGTTTCTAGAGGTTGTTGCCATTGTGAATTAACGTCCAACTTCTCTTTTACCTTGATTTGACTATAGCATGGACTCAGAAAGCTGTGACGGCCATTATCTAGGATGGAGGTCTTGAAGGTATCAACTGAAGATGGCCTATGAGCTCCTCCGAGACACACATCCCCAATGACAACCCAGCCCAAATCCAGTTTCTGAGCAAAAGGGGCATTATTTGGACCATTAATTTGTTTGCGTACTTTGTGTACTTGCAGGATGTCTCTGCCCAGTAAAAGAAGAATCTCAGCATCAGGGTCGAGAGGTGGTATTTCTTGTGCTATGTGTCTCAAGTGGCTGTGATGGAACGCTGCACCAGGAGTTGGAATCTCTGAACGATTGTTTGGAATCTGATTACATTCTAGAAGAGTAGGGAGAGGTAGACTTATCTTTCCATCAATGGACTCCACAATGAAATCAGAAATTCGTCTCCCTGCTGTCTCTAAAAGGCCAGCACATGTTTTCAGTGTGTAGGGGAATGCAGTTGTTTTGATGTTAAATATGTCAAAGAAATCTTTTCTCACCAAAGAGCGGTTGCTTTGCTCATCTAGGATAGCATACATCCTCTTTGCTTTCTCTTTGTGTCCAGCTGGATAGATGGAAACTAGACACATTTTTGAGCAAGACCGTGCACTCAGACCTTCTCCACAGACTTCCGTGCACTCAGATGTAACCTCATGACTATCTGATTTGTATTTCTCCCCGCCATGCTGTGAGGTAGGTGTAGATGCCTGAGATTTCCAGGGGGCAGGACCGGGATGAAGGGCCGAAGGATGACGGTCACTACCACACTCTTTGCACTGAACTTCTACAGTGCAGTTTTTTGCAAGATGGTCTGTAGAAGAACAGCAACGGTAACACACAGACTGCTCCTTCAGGAACTGCATTCTATCTTGTAGAGATTTCTCTCTGAACCCTCTGCATCTTCTCAAAGGATGAGGTTTTCCATGTATTGGACAGCTTTTGTTCGGGCTAACTGACCTCTTTTCCTGTTCAGATGGTATTTTAGTTGAAGGATTAATTTGAGTCTTGTGAACAGATATTGGCATTTGTCTTTGTCTCTCAAACCTTTCTCCTTTCTCGTGTTTCACATGAGGAAACGTACTGAAACTCGGATCTGTGCGCGCTTTTGCTTCTGAACGAACAAAATTTGCAAACACAGAGAAGGGTGGGAAAGCAACATGATGTTCTTGCTTATACTTGGATCCAAATGACATCCACTTTTCTTGAATGTTATATGGAAGTTTTTCCACAATGGGATTCACTCCCTTAGAAGTGTCCAAGTATGCCAGACCTGGTAAGTATCCTTCAAGCTTAGCAGCTTCTAGTTCTGAGAGGATGTCTCCTAAATCTCGAAGCTTTTGTGGGTCCTTGTTTGTCACTCTGGGGAAGTCTTCTAGTTTGGCAAAAAGAGCATGTTCAATCGCTTCTGGAGAACCATATATTTCTTCAAGCCTCTGCCATGTCATTATCAACGCAGCTGACGGATTTCTGATGCGAACTGCTTTCAGTCTCCGAGCATGTTCAGAAGATTCTCTACCCAGGTATTTAATTAACAGATCAAGCTCTTCTGCTGGAGAAAGACCCAGACCAGAAATGGCACCTTGGAAAGATGATTTCCATGCCCAGTAATTACTGGGCTTGTCATCAAAGTAAGTAAGCCCTGCCGTCACAAGTTGTGTTCGAGCTAGATACTTTGCGAGGTCATAGGTAACAGACAAGGAATCTTCTTTATCAGGAGGTCTACTCTGCATTTGGTAGTGATCAGGAGGATACTGCATTTTAGTGGCATTTTGATTCATGTCTGCTCCAAAGTCCATGTATTGTGAACTGATCGGTACATTTTTGAAATCTGACTCGCTTTTAATTGGACTTACGAGGTGAGATGCTTGAAGTGGTGGTTGAGTTTCGTTTCTTCCACTAGATGGCAGTGTACCGCTACTGATTTCAGATTGCGTTTTCACATAATCTGCTGTTCTGATTCGACTGTCCTCGATGGGAACAGGAACTGATACTCTGCTGGCTGCGGTACGTTCTGTTTCTAACAATGCTTCCTCCAGTACCTGAGCTTCTACCAAGGCCGCGTCCTTTTCTTTTTCTTCTTGCAAAGCCTCCAGTGTTGCTTGAAGTCGTGCCTGTTCGACTTTCAATTCTATTTCTCTTTTAGCATATGCTGCTCTGGCTTGCGCGGCTTCTGCTTTTGCTCTTGCTTTGAAAACCGCTATGCTGGCGCTTGAGTGGCGACTGGACGCCCTAGAAGAACGACTGGATGCTTTTGAGGAGTGTGCGCTGACAGAGTGAACATCTTCGGCTGCGCTTTTCAAACCTGCTGAGTCTTTCTGACCTTCTGCCATGTTTTTTTATGGCTTATCATATGCAGAAAAATCAGGATGATGTGATAGAGATTTTGGAATGTTCAAATCTTTCTTCCATACAATTCTTGAGCGTCTTTCTCAGTCTGTTGTATTGATGTCTTTTCACTGTACTGGCCTTATTAGATTTCTCTGGCATCTAATTATCCAGTAAGTTAAACAGTGACTCAAAAACCTCGCTGGACACTTCAAGTCGTTTCTGAAGTTTATGATTCAACTGTGAAACTGTAAAAATATACAAAAGATACAATCACTACATATGAAATTAGAAAATTACAGATTGACAATAACATAGGGATAATTAAACTAAGAAAATATACATCTTAATATCAAATAACCTTCCCATATGTATCACACAATAAATTTAACATTATGTACTTACAGACATTGCGTATAACAGATGCAAAGAAAGATGATGTTTAAAGATGAAACAGCGATCACATTTTGCTGAACTGCTGCAATACTACTAGTACTTCCTGTTTCCTGTACTAAGGGGTTCTCCGTGACCGTCCTTCAAAATTAAAGTCCTCACTAAAATAAACATGTTCAAAATTAAAAAAAACCCCTGGAAAATCCCAAACAAATGCAGTCCTGCACACATATCATTTCCTCCCCTGCAGTGTTGGAGCCCAGTAAGGATTTGACTCATCCATTTCACATGCTGGTTTACCTTCAAGAAGACATCAAAAAAAATTACAGAAATAAACAAAACAAAAAACACTACAGTGAAACAACTTCTTTGTAAACAACATAAATACATTTTAAGGTGCATATTATAGAAATCACACCCTATTTAACATTAAAATTATAATAAGAAACTAAAATAGGATTTTTTACCAATACATATTCAATAAACAAAAACAAATCTTATCCTAAATGTCAGTCCACAGTCAGCATCACGTTAAATATTATGATACCTGCCATCCTGTTTGTGAAATCTCCTCAGTTAATGTCTTTTTTTCACTACATTTGACCTACAAATGACTTATATTTCTTTTATATTTTAGATATGATACAACGTTAGATACAATCAGGGACATGTAATCAAGAAAAGAAGAAAATACTGTTTGTGTCAAACTAACTCATTATAAGATTATTCTAACATTAATTAAATAATAAGATCTATTTATCTCCAAGATATTTTGAAGTGGAATTGTATAATTCAGGTAGAATGTCCCTAATACATTGACACTCACCTGAATACAAATGTCTGGAACACTTTTAGCGATCATGGGATGCTAGAAAACTTGATGTCTGTAGCTTCGTCTGACAACTTTTTCACATCAGACCGTTTCCTTGATTCTGTCTCCAGACGGGAAAGCTGAAGAAAATCTGACTATTCCTTGTCGGTCGTGTGAACGGACATCACAACAAGTTCTTCCCATAACTTAAAAATGAATCGAAATGTTTACTTTACATATTAGCAGTCCGGATTCGCGTCAGCCCACAGATTGACAGTGGAATGGGCCATGGCTAGCTGGCCTCACATTATGGCGGCGCTACCCATCAGCCACCGCGGCGCTCTGTGGCTGACGTCACGTTGCCAAGCCCTATAGAACACGTCAAAAGACACGCAGCATTTAAATAAACATCTAGAATTATAACATTTAACAATTTAAAATAGCATTAATTTTACATAATGAATTTAAAACTCATGGTGTAGTTCTTTGACCCATTCAATTGACAATTATGCTTTTTAATACCATTTTGCTTTTACTTTTATTGTAAAGCAATTTCAAGTTCATCAGTATTATATAAAGGCCTGCATGTAATATAAAGAGCAACGTGTAATATAAATATGTAACATAAAGAATGGAATGAAACTGCAACAGGCCCGTAATTTCATTACCATCTTTAATTTATATAAAGAATGCTTTCTTATTCTCTTATATATATAAATATATATATATATATATATATATATATAAATTGTTTAAACAATTTAAAAAAAATTTAAGAGAATTAAAATTACCAAGTTATTAGTGCTTTCTTATTCTCTTAATATATACGGCACACACAAATACAATATGTAAACACAGAGTTTTATTTTGGATGCGATTAATCGCAATTAATTTTTGCACAGCCCTAATATATATATATATATATATATATATATATATATATATAATTATTATTTTTTTCTTTTTTAAGAGAATTAAAATTACCAAGTTATTATGATTAGAGGACGTACTGACGACGTTGTGGGCATGTGGGCAAATCTAAATGTGGACTACCTAAACTAAATCCGCATGGGCCCAAAGGTGCAAAACCTGCTCATGGGCCCGAATGGGATGGCCCACAGTGGGCCATCATGGGCTTAATGTGGGCAGCCCGCTAGTGTGGGCTGCTCACTGATAGCCCGCAGTGAGCCCAAAGCTGTGGGCCTCGCCTGGGCAACCCGCACTGGGCCTGTTTAGGTTTGGCGTGGGCTGGCCCTAGCCCACTGTGCCCACTAAAAGCCAGCGTGGGCCCCGCAGGGGCATGTTTGCAGGGTTGTAGCCTTAATGGTTCACTTTTATCAATGAGCATATTTTAAAATCTTAACTTCAGAATCATAGTAACAACTCAGCTAATGTGGCGATGGCCGCGCGTTGTCACAGTAACCAGGTGAAGGAAATTAGGAAATTAAATTGCTACACTGAGGCACAATTGCCCTGCTTCTTTAACTTCAGGTAAAGGTCCTCACGTGGCATGCAAGACTTTTTCTAGCTTTTTTTCTCCAGCGTTGAGCATTACCACCAATCACACAAGTCTCTGTTGAGCTCATAATGCAATAACCAATCAGATTAGTTTAGTTTACGATGAAGAAACAAACCGCGGGAGTTTTTGCCGCGTTAAACATAATGTGCTGCTCACCGCTCACCTCAGTCAGTCAGACCAGACACTGACTGGATTCGGCCAATTCAGTCGAGGACGATGCATGCAAGTAAGTAAAATATTAATCTATAATCCTTTTTTATGCTAGCCTTCTAAAATAGTCTTATTTTTCTAATGCATAAAAAGCAATTACCTGATTCCTAAATGGTCAAGTTATTGTCATACAAGAATTACATTTTCAACCTCACATAAAAGAAACGTTTAATATTCTTTTAATCAGCGTTATTCATTATAACAATTTGAAGAGCAATAATCGGCATTAATGATGTTTTTAATTTAATTTAAAAAAATAATTTAATGACTAGCCTACCTATTCAAAATCAATGTTTTGTTTTGAAAGTAACGTTGAATAATTATTTTTGAAATAATTAAAACTGTACTTTAAACGTGCAATTAAAACTTAAATTTTAAACTTCAATTCTTTCAGCAATTAATTTTTTAATGAGTCACTGAGATTCAACAGCTTAATTCAAACGGCTTATTTATTCATTAACGAATCAGCGAGTCGAGTCATTGATTCATTCGTCAACCAGTTCGTCTAAAAATCTGAATGATTCGTTCAATAATGAAACCGTGTGCAGCCGAAAGGTTAAACTGTCGCTTGTTTTGAATTATTTTCGTTTACGAAATATAGCAAAAAACAGATAACCCTGTTTCTAAAATGTATGTTAATTAATATTAAATGTATATATATTTTTTATTGTATAAAATTAATATCACATTTGCAATCAAGCTGGTTTTTGGAGGAAAAACGCTACTCTTCGAATGGTTATCCATGTTAAATTGTATAAATATGAAAGACATGCATTTTTGCCACTTGTGTTGAATTTTAGGGGCATTCTAAAGTAATTTTACTCGACCAAATCATGTAGTGAAAGCGTGCACTCTAAAGGTTAACTTATTGAAACACTTTATTATTATTATTATTAAATAAATATGTATTATATTATCAATATAACATTTAGCATTGTCAGGCTTTTTATTTGTGCTTAGTTGACATAACAACAGAGCTGTAGAAATTTGGGTTTTTGACCTGCCACAAAATGACACCGTTTTCAACATTCCTGAGGCGATGTTGTAATGAAGGCAATGAAGTAATCAGAGAACAGCACATGCATTTTACGTTTTTCGTAATTTACGTAATGTTATTCAAATTGAAAAACCACATAAAAAACAAACTGTAATGTAATGGGGTGAATGCAAAGAAGCGCACAACAAGATGTTAGAATAAACAGTCTTTAATATTATGTAGGCTAAGTACTAAGAACACTCAAAAATAGAAAACAATCAGAACTTGCAAAACATGTAGGTGAAGTACTAAGTACACTTAACAATAGAAAATTGGAAATCAGAACTTGCAAAATAAAACCTAATCTAAATCTAAATTTCAAGCCTCATTCAGGGATTCTGCAGCCTTGGTTGGATCCATGGATTCTACCGCCTCAATTAGGTCCTGGGATTCTGCATCCTCAGCTGGATCCATGGATTCTGCCACTGCAATTAGGTCCTGGGATTCTGCATCCTTAACTGGCTCAATGGATTTTGCGGCCGGATCCATGGTCTGAACTTCCTCAGGGTGTTGAAGTGTCAGGACACGATGGTTTACATGCTTTACTTTTACAGTGATTGGAAGCTTCTGTACCAAGGCATTAATGTCTCCCGAATATAAATGACTTGGTGCAGTAAATTATTCCATCTCGCTGTCCAAAAGGATGAGCATACCATCATGTTCTGACACTCCAATAACCGTCAACACTGCATCGAGGGTCTGGCGCTCAACAATCTGGTGCGGTAAAATGTAATGTAATCAACCAGTAAAATGACTGTTTACTTGTCTTTGATAATCTTTGAAATTTATATTTGTTTACCTTGACAGTCGTATAGTTGGAGGAATCGAATTTTCCTCCTCCATTCGGCCGAATATTGGCTCTTAGGTGAGTTACCTCCACCTGGTCTCCGATGTACAGCTCCACCAACGCCTCTTCTCTCCATAAAGAGACGTCATGGAGCTTGGTTCCACACCTCAGAGATAGGTCGAGGATTGGGAACTGGCCCCGAGTCATCCTAGGCACTTGCAACTGGAAAATAACAACCCAGTGTCACAGATGAGAGTGTTTCTCCTGGTCCAGGTATCCCCAACACTGAATATTTTCTATGTATTCCAAATCAAGGTTAATTCACCTAAATTGTGTATCTCAAATAAGAGTGTTAGGGTACTCTAGGACTATGATTGAGAAACACAAGGACAAAACATTTGCCTAGGTTAAGTAAACCAGGGTTATGTACTAGATATAGAATTATGCTTTTAAATTCACTCACTTTCTCAATATTTCCCCGCAGAGTGAGGTACCCAGGGCGTGTAAATATCTGCTGTTCTTCCCCAGTCACACATGGGGAAGGAGGACAGAGGACATCCAGAGCAGCTTTCTCTGCCACCTCAGTTATGGCCAATGGTGAGGTTTTGAATTTTCTGGTTGCCCGATTAACAAAAATGCATGGCCGGCCATATCTTTTGGAGAGGGTGAAATTTTTTAGCACATATGACCCCACCCTCTTCAAATTCTGGGTCACTTCCATTTTTTATTGTGACGTAACATGTCTGTCCATCTGTAAGGACTGACAGTGTTGTCACCTTGTAGGCCCCGACATCAATAACATTGTCATAAGAGACAAAAGTTAAAGCCTTTTTGTTTCTTCTGTTACCCACACACTTAAGTCTAAGTGGTGCTTGCTGACTGTAGGGGGTTGCCATCCTAAGAATACAAAAAAAGAAGTATGGTTACATAACTTTCGTAATGTTTTTTAATGACTTTCTAAAGTATGAATTTATATATATATATATATATATACTGTATATATATATATATATATATATATATATATATATATATATATATTCTAAAATATTTTTTACTTGATATTTCACAGGATTTTATTTATTCATTCATGTTTTATTTATTGTTTGTACTTCTCATTAAAAAACATTAATTTAATTTTAAAAAATGTATTTCTGAAATAATTTATCCACTTATTGTTGTTGGAACCCTTCCTCTGAAATCAAATCCTGTCAGAATATAACAATAAAAATCATGAATTTAATTTGAAATAAGTGGATTTTTTTTCATTTAAAGATTTAACATATAAAGTGTTTTAATTCTACAATGCTGTAAACGTTTGTGTGCTGCCCTCTTCAGGTTGAAGAGTGGCTACTGCAGTTGAATTTTCCTATTGGTAGTTGTAGTGCCATGTGACTTGAGTAGGCACGAGCACACCACGACCATACAAAGGGACCCGTCACTCCGCTGGGCTCTGCCCACTTTTCCATCATTTATTACAAGTTGGCAGAATTACAAGTTGGTGAAGTCAGGCTGTGACTAGGGTTTGATTTAAGTACGTTTGCACCACCAAAACATTGCCATGCGACAGGCCTAGAGGTAAGACCCGCTTGCGTCAGGGGCTGGGGGCCGAGGTTACTTTATCGTGACCGCGAGCTGCACGAACGCGCTGGAGTCGATTTGTTTGGATACCGATGTAGGTTCGCATAGCCATGAGCATCAATAGTAATGCAGCGACCACCATTGTTAATTGAAGGCTTGTTCGAAATGCATCGGAGCGGCGCGGACCGATCGGAGCTGCGGGAGTGTTTGGCCGTGGTAGCGTTGCTGGGCAACATAAGATGTAATATACAGTGAAGTAAGATCTGGCGCTCTGAAGCCTGCGGCCGAATCGGCAATAGGTCTGAACTAGCACCTAACGTTAGTTGAAAATGGGTATCTGAGACCAAATCCTGTATATGTATTTTTATTATACTCTTAATTTCATTGTAACCGCACAAAAGCCATGAATTTAATTTGAATTAAGTGGAAAATTACTTCAGAAAATACATTTTTTAGTCAGAACCCCTACTCTGAGACAAAATCCTGTCAGTTATTTTATTATACTGTCATTCAGAACATACATTTTTCAGTCAGAACCCCTACTCTGAGACAAAATCCTGTCAGAAATTAATTTATTATACTGTCATTTCACCTTAACTTCACAACAATCATGAATTTAATTTTAATTAAGTGGAAAATTACTTCAGAACATACATTTTCAGTCAGAACCCCTATATCAATTCACTGTATTGTATAATCAAAGTATAATTTGGTCCCTCCTAATATATTAGTTACTTATTTGGGGGTTAAAAGGGAATTGTGAATGTGCACAGCTAATTAGCTGCCATAATTTTGAAGCATTTTTTTAAATACAATTTATTTATTTTTATTGGTGATGGATTAAATTAATTTTGATTATTTGCTCAATTATGTTGTTAATTATTTGTTTTATAAAGGTACTGGTATTTTTGGTATTTTAACGAATATAACGGCTGGCCAATGAGATCGTTGAAAGTTGCATAACAAATGAGATCGCTGAATGTTGCTCAGCAACTGAATGTTGCTCAACTGTCATTCTGGATTCTTCCGGTCCGACTGTTTGTTTTGGTTCAGGTGAGTAAGAGAATGAGGGAATTAAATGTGTCAAGACAGACTTCAATCAGGGAGTCATTTGGTCACAGCAACAGAAGTTATCCAGGTACAGAGAGATAGCGTGATAGTCGCATTATCACTGACTGTGGGAAAGTTATTCACGTCTGTTAAGGCATTAGGTTTTTAATGTTAAAGAGTTCCCCGGAATCCCATTGCATGCATTTTTACAACAAGCTAACTAGAAAATAGAAAATACTAGTGAAACCTTAAGTAAGCTGTCGTAATGAAATAAATGCAACAATGAGTAGCTTACCCAAGATCAGTCCTAAGAGCGTATTGAGAGAGGCTGCATATAGCCCATAGTTAAAACTAATAGAATTTTTAGAGGGATCTATTTCGTCCCCCTGCCTGGCCATCGTACTGTACCATAGTCATGGCAGAGAGGACAATAGACAAAAGACTGTGACTACTATGTTATTTTGATTACAGAAGTTAATTTGATTTTTAATATATGAAGAGTTCAGATGCAAAAGCCTCTAAATGCCATTTGAAATTTATATACACACACACATACACTATATAGCAGGTCTACATATACATACATACATACATACATACATACATATATTTATATATAATCTTTAACATACAGTGCAGTGCAGTCAGTCAGTTTGCCCTGTGTATCTGTGTTTTTTGTAGATGATTCTCCAAGAGCAGCAGCACTCATAAGGAGCCTGGGAGAGATGATTGTGAGGGACCTCCAGCCTATGTCTGTAGCAGAAGATGAGGGATTCCGGGCATTTGTAAAAGCTCTTGACCCAAGATACAAACTCCCTAGCAGAAAGAAAATGACTGAAACATATCTTGTTAATATGTTTGATGAGTGCAAAGACAAAGTAAGAGCAACTTTGCAAAATGCTCCAAGTGTTGTACTTACCACTGATATGTGGACTTCAGTGTCCACAGAGGCATACTTGACTGTCACATGTCATGTAATTGAGAATTGGCAAACTAAAGATTTTGTTTTGGAAACTGCGATTTTCCATGGATAGCATACTACTGATAATATCAGCTCAGAACTTAAACGAATAACAGATGAATGGTGCCTAACTGGTGATGGCAGTTTTGACAGACAATGGGGCAAATATGGTGGCTGCAGTACACAAGGCTGGGTGGAGGTATTTTCCTTGTTTTGCCCACACTCTGAATTTAGTTGTAAAGGACAGTCTAAAAGCTATCCCTGAAGTGGTGCAGATCCTGGGAAAATGCAGCACAATTGTGTCATTTTTTCACCATAGCACTAAGGCCACAGAAAAGCTTAGGGCTGTTCAACAGCAGATGAAAATAGCAGAACACAAATTGATCCAGTCTGTAGAAACCCGCTGGAATTCAGTTTTCTACATGCTGGACAGGCTGCATGAACAACATTCTTGAGAATGAAAATTGGTGTAAAATAAAGAACAAAACACGTATAACACTTTGCTATCTCAGTTATAAAATTATTTTTTTGTTACAAAACTCAGTTGTAGTCATTCAAGTCAACCACCAAATAAAACATTGTCAGTGGCCAACCTTGGCTGCTTGTTAAGTATCTTTTGCTTTGATGAACAACAATTGGAACTATTTAAATCAGAATCAAAACAATTACAAGCAAAAGATTTCTTCAGTTTTACAGATAATTATATAAGTACCTTAACATTTCCCTTACAGCCTTGAAAAATAGGCACACAGTGCATTTCTAATATCTTGACCACTCTGATCTCCGGTCAACTCACGATTCTGTCTGTCATCCAATTCATCCTCTTCACCTTCATCCTCTTCATAGTCTTCGTCATTGAAATTTTCATTGTTGACTTCACAAAAGTTGTGTAATACACAACATGCTGAAATGATTTGGCTGACCAGAGAAATGTGTGCTTCATGTTTCTTAAGGAGGCATCTCCATCGGCCTTTGAGGCGCCCAAAGGCTCTCTCAACAGTCATCCTTGCCTGACTCAGGCGGTGGTTGAAGTTGATCTGTTCAGCAGTCACTCCTCTGCCTTCTCGGAATGGCTTCATAAGCCAGGGGAGTAATGGATAGGCAGCGTCTCCTAAGATCATTAGAGGCACATTTACTCCCTCAAAGGTTTCAGTCCATTGTGGCAACAGTCTGCCGCTCTGGCCCCGATCAAAAAGAGATGAAAGGGCAAAAACACGAGCATCATGGACTCTTCCTGGCTGTCCAATATTTGTGTCCCAAAATTTCATTTTGTTGTCTACCACAGCCTGAAGGATGACTGAATATTGCCCCTTCCAATTAAAGTAGTCCGCTGGTGTGAAGGGTGGAGCCTTGATGGGTATATGGGAGCCATCGATGGCTCCAGCAACTTGGGGGAATCCCCACTTATCTCTAAAACCTTGTACTGTTGCTCTTAAATCAGCATCAGAGGGTGTTTTGATGTACAGTGGTTTCAGGAATGTATTTATGGCTGTGACTACTTCTAGGGTGATGAGGCAGCAAGTGGAAGTACCAACACCAAAGAGGTGGGAAATTGACCTACATTCTAGGTTAGTTGCTAGCCTCCACAAACAAATAGCTACACGAATCTCTACAGGGAGTGGTCTTCTGTATCTGGTGTGTTGGCGGGTCAAATAGGGCCGAAGAATACCACAGAGATGAATGAATGTGCCTTTTCTCATTCTGAAATTCAGCAACCACTCTCTGTCAGTCCAGTTATTATTGATAAGTTGCCACCAATCCTGACAGCGTGGATTGACCCAGATTCTCCTGTAGGGAAAGCAGAAAAAATAATGTGAAATAGAAATTAGCCTGTAGGCTACAGAGAGTTTCACATAGAGGGGAACATGCTGAAACAACAACAGGCCTATCTATTCACCATAGGTAGTCAAGTCAAGTCAAGTCACATTTATTTATATAGCACTTTTCACAATACAGATTGTATCAAAGCAGCTTCACAGTGATAACATGAAAGTAGTACAACACAGATCGATAATATTGTTAAATATTAAATATTAAATAATCCTAAATAATCCCGACTAAGCAAGCCAAGCAAGCCAAAAGCAAGGCGACAGTGGCAAGGAACCAAAACTCCATCAGATTGGATGGAGAAAAAAACCTTGGGAGAACCCAGGCTCAGTCGGGGCCAGTTCTCCTCTGGCTTACATTCATATTGTTTATTTATAACTATTAAATATAAATATTGTTTATGTCCAAAACAGCCCCATAACATATCGCAGGCGTTGAGTCGTCTCTTCACAGGCGTTGGTCTTCTCATCACAGGCGGTGGGGCATCCGAAACCCCCGTGAGATGCTGGATACAAGACTGGACCTGACGAACGCCATTTTTCTCGGGACAAGCGTCCCGAGATAATAGGGCTGGGCGATAATATCGCACGATATTGTATGCGCATCTAATCAGTAAAGCCGGTTCATTGATTAGCAGTAAATCACCTTCACCTGCTTTCAGATGGAGCGGCATTCACTACAAAGAGCCGTAGATCACTGACAAGCTGAGCCAAATCGCGTTAATATCGAGGACATATCGATAGCGATATTTAATGCGATATGGCTCAACTGGTCAGTTAATTACGGCTCTTCGTCACGACAAAATCTCCCGTGTTAAACTAATACACCTGGGCGTGTATATAAGTCCACACTCAAGAGCGTTAAAGTTAATGAGATAATTATGTGATTAAATGAGTGATGATTGAGCATTATTGAAGACACCTAAAGCAAAATCACAAGGAAAAAATCAAAAAAAATTAAGCCACCGTTATGGAGGTGAGTGTTTGCTTTAGTTGGTCTTCTTGACCCTTATATTAAAGATTTTATATTTAATTTGCTATTGCATCTGAGTGAATCATGTCAAATGAACAAAGATAAACAATTATAAAATGATGTTAGTTACATAATGACTTTCATCATTTAAAATTTATGTCTATGACTTATTTTGTTGGTTAGTGTATAATTGAGATTCTGCATAAACATCTGGAATGTTAAATATAATATAATAAAATTTTCAAAAGTTGTTTAAAAAAATCTTTCTTTAAGGCACACACAGACCTCAAGATTCAGTCAAAGCTTCTCAACAACGGTGACGAGTAGAATATTCAACTAGGAAAAGTAAATTACATAGACAATTCAGATCATAATTTATTCATACCGCAATGCATGATGGAAGACATTAATGAGTTGTGATTGGTGGCAGCATGTAACCATGGATGAGATAGACAGGCAGATTATTGATCTCTGTGTTTCTGTATAAAGATGACAGTGATATGATTAAAATATTTTATTAAATATTTGAGGTTATAAGAAAGTACAGACATGTAACATAACTACAAAACTGTAGGTAAGAAGTTAACCAAATCATCTGAATACTTATATTTTTCAGATCATTGCATGATTAGGCTATGCCAGAACATAGTCAACACTATCAGATCAAGTTGCCTTTGGTCATTTGACTGTTATAAGTCAAAATCACCAGGCAATCAAAAATTAAAGTGAAAATATAAGTGTCAAGAGCCCAACTAAAGCAGACACTGATCTCCATAACGGTGGCTGAAAATTTGTGATTGTCCTTCAGTGATTTTGTTTGTGATCATCAGGTGTCTTCAATAATGCTCAATTATCACTAAATTAATCACTTAATTATTTCATTAACTTTAACACTCATATCGTCCATTTGAAAGCATGTGAATGTGATTTACTACTAATCAAGGAACCGGCTTTACTGATTAGACGCGCATACAATATCGTGCGATATTATCGCCCAGCCCTACGAGATAACAGCAGAAAGGCAGATGGGAAATAATTAGCATAGCTGATGTTCATAATTAACATAGCTGATGTTCACAGGGCTTAAAGTGAAAAAAATTCTTCTGACTGAAATTTTTTTCAGGCCAAGTCATATTCCTGTAACTTTATTTAAATAGTCGAGACCAAAAGCGTTTTAAGGGGAGATGTTTAAAACCGATCTAATATTGCCAGTTTGCGTAATTTAAAAGCTATTTTAATCTATGAAAAACATTTACTTATCTTGACAAATAATCAACCATATACATAACTTTTCAGTGCATGTTTTTATTTATCATGAGACCAAACAATGCTAAAACAGCAAAATTTCCAGTATTAAATTAACACTCCTGGTGTACATATAGGGTCCTATATGTACACCAGGAGTGTTAATTTAACACTGGAAATTTTGCTGTATATATAGTTTGTGCCATGGCAAATCGTTTTGGCTGAGGGCAAAGTGAAGTTTTATAACTTCATTCTGTAGGCTATTTAACTTTAACTTTGTAGCCTATTTGTCACAGCCCTCTTCTGCACCAGTCTGTCTCGTCTTCAGCACTACACTTCCCAGGATCCTCTTGTCTCCCTTCCGGAACTCACTCCCTCATCAGCCACCTGTTCCTCGTCATGTATCATCTGTTTCACCTGTTGTCACCTCATTTAGTTTGATTCATCTGTGTATTTAGTTCCCTCTGTTTGATTCAGTCCTTGTCGGTCGGTGTTTGTTGTTAGCCCGTGTGGCCCTGTACTCCTGTCTTCCTGCCTGTTTGTGATTAAAAAGTGTCTTTATCCGATACTCCGGTCTCCTCGTGCTCCTTGCCTGAACCACACCCGTGACAGATCGACCGACCACAAAATAGTGACAGCATGGGGATTCTCCTCACCCCTGCTCAGACGCTGTTCAACCTTTTTCAAGATGGACTTCCTATCGAGGAGTATGTTACCAGTTTCCTGGAGCTCACTGCTGGGGTAAGCTGGTCAGATGATGTCTTAAAAACTGTCTTTTGGCTGGGTTTGGATAATCATCTGTACCAGCAAGCCCCAGCAGCTGCGTTTCCAGGAACCCTCATCTGCTACCTGGACCACGTGTTGTGGTTGAGTGGGTCAGCCTTCACTGTTGGTGAGGCTGAGGATCACAGCACCACTCAACCACACACACCCACCATCTTCACCCCACCAGCCCTCACCGCCTTCCAGCAGGAGCCTTCCTCACCGCTGGTCCCATCCAGCCCCACCAAGCCTGAACCCTCCTCATCGCTGGTCCCGTCCAGCCCTCCTGAGCCCGAACTCTCCTCACCGCTGGTCCCGTCCAGCCCTCCTGAGCCCGAACTCTCCTCATCGCTGGTCCCGTCCAGCCCTCCTGAGCCCGAACTCTCCTCATCGCTGGTCCCGTCCAGCCCTCCAGAGCCCGAACTCTCCTCATCGCTGGTCCCGTCCAGCCCTCCTGAGCCCGAACCCACCTCATCGCTGGTCCCGTCCAGCCCTCCTGAGGCCGAGACCGTCCAGCCAGAGCCCGAGGCCGTCCAGCCAGAGCCCGAGACCGTCCAGCCTGAGCCCGAGACCGTCCAGCCTGAGCCCGAGACCGTCCAGCCTGAGCCCGAGACCGTCCAGCCTGAGCCCGAGACCGTCCAGCCAGCGCCCGGGGCCGTCCGGCCGGGGCCCGAGGCCGTCCGGCCAGCGCCCGCGACCGTCCGGCCGGAGCTCGGGACTGTCCGGCCTGGGCCCGGGACCGTCCAGCCAGAGCCCGAGACCGTCCAGCCAGAGCCCGAGACCGTCCAGCCTGAGCCCGAGACCGTCCAGCCAGGGCCCGAGACCGTCCAGCCAGAGCCCGAGACCGTCCAGCCTGAGCCCGAGACCGTCCAGCCAGGGCCCGAGACCGTCCAGCCTGCGCCAGAGACCGTCCAGCCAGCGCCGGAGACCGTCCGACCTGCACCTGAGACCAGGATCCCACCCAGCCTCCCTCTCCCGCCTCCTCCCATCAGTCATCCGTCAGCCCTTCCGTCTGCCTGCTACCCTGACCCAGCCTGGTCACTGGATCCCTGGGTCAAGCCTCACTCCTCCTCCACCTGGACACTTCCTCGGCCCTCGGTCCCATCGGCTTCCCCCTGGCTCCTACCTCCCTCAGTCCCTCCATGGTCCCTCAGTCCACCAGCTCAACCAGGCTCCCTCGCCCCTCTGGATTCCCTGCACTCATTCGTAATCCTCCCATCACCTCTGGACTTCCATCCGTTGCCTTCGTCCCGTCATTCCACCCCCCCGGTTCAGTCGGACTCCTCACTCCCTCCAGTCACCCATCAGCCCTCACTCCCCTTGGCCTCACCGTTTCCCTCGGTACCCCTGTCGTCACTTCAGTCACCTGAGCCTGCGGTGTCCCCATGGTCCCTCGGTCCCTCCTCAGCACCCGATGTCGTCAGTCCCTCTGCTTCACCCTGGTCTCCTCTCTCATCTGCTCCGCCCCTGTCAGTCGGCCCCCTGGTGGCGTTAGCCCAGTTCCCATCGCCGCCACCAGGGGTCCTCCCTCCATCTCCTCCGCCCTGGTCTCATCCTCAACCTGCTCTCCCCTGGTCTCGCCTTCAGCCTGCCCCGCCGTGGCCGCTTGAGGGGTCTTCACCACCGTGGCCGCCTGAAGGGTCTTCACCGCCATGGCCGCCTGAAGGGTCTTCACCGCCGTGGCCACCTGAAGGGTCCGCTCTGCCATGGCCACGCCTTCAGCCTGCTCGGCCACGCCCTCAGCCTGCTCCGCCCTGGCCACGCCTTCAGCCTGCTCCGCCCTGGCCACGCCTTCAGCCTGCTCCGCCACGCCCGCAACCTGCTCCGCCCTGGCCACGCCCTACTCTGCCCTCAGTTCATCCCCCCTCCTTCCTCTGTGCTACGGCGTGAGGTCACGCCTTCCGGGAGGGGGGAGTTCTGTCACAGCCCTCTTCTGCACCAGTCTGTCTCGTCTTCAGCACTACACTTCCCAGGATCCTCTTGTCTCCCTTCCGGAACTCACTCCCTCATCAGCCACCTGTTCCTCGTCATGTATCATCTGTTTCACCTGTTGTCACCTCATTTAGTTTGATTCATCTGTGTATTTAGTTCCCTCTGTTTGATTCAGTCCTTGTCGGTCGGTGTTTGTTGTTAGCCCGTGTGGCCCTGTACTCCTGTCTTCCTGCCTGTTTGTGATTAAAAAGTGTCTTTATCCGATACTCCGGTCTCCTCGTGCTCCTTGCCTGAACCACACCCGTGACACTATTAGAGAGCTGACTTATGTTTAACTGAATTGTTTGCTTTATTTCTCATTGTATAGCTTATTATTAGGCTACTTATACTTTTGGGATATTATCATTAAAACTGACATTTAACAAAAAAGAGACATGGTTGTGCAATTTTATATATTCTAAAATATATAAAATATTATATTACTATGCATTCTCTTCACTGTATGTGTACGCATAATACAACAAAACGATACAACCCTGTCTGTTTGTTAAATGTCAGTTTTAACGATAAATAATGTTTCATATTTTTAAAATGAAAACAAAAAGAAGCAGGTTTGTGTATATTTCGTGTTGTTATAAATAAATGAAGAGTTCAGATGCAAAAGCCTCTAAGTGCCATTTGAAATTTTCTTCTAAAATGACAATTTTTATCAAGCTTGTATATTTAAGTTCAGTAATTTCACTTAAATGGCAATGAAGATTGCCTATTAATTGTCATTTAAGTGAAATTACTGAACTTAAATATACAAGCTTGATAAAAATGATCATTTTAGAAGAAAATTTCAAATGGCATTTAGAGGTTTTTGCATCTGAACTCTTCATATGATAATCAATGTGCGTTGCCTAAACCACATTTGTGTGGCCATTTATATGTTTATGATAATAAGAGGCAGAGTGGTGTTGATGAAAAAAGGCAGAGTTGATAACCGGAGTAGCCGTGTGCTAGTGACGCGATCAAGAACGCGCTGTTAGCAGCGTCCTCTCGTCCTCGGGAGTTTGTTCTCCCGAGTCGAACTTGGCAAGTCCGAACTACCAAGGACGCAAGTCCGAAGTTTGCGTAGTACTTGGTATTGAGAAACGACCAATATTGACCCGCGTTCTGTTTTCTATCATGGGACCGCAGCAAACGAGCTGTAGCCTCGCCTGACAAGATTGAGTGAACAGGGAGCAGTTTTTCCGTGAGCGGGAATTGGAAAAACCGGAGTGGATCATGAGCAAAGTGATTACAGAACGCTTAAAGTGGAGAGAGGAACGTGCTTTCGCTCCACTCCAGGCTTTATCACATCCCCCCTCAGCAGGGTGAATACGCATTTCCTTAATTTAAGACCTATTCAAACTAAAATTAAGACACTTATCACACTATTTGCGAAATGAAAGCCTATTTACGGCCTTAAAATTATGAAAAGTTAATTTAAGACACAAGGACAGATGGGAACCCTGCAATTGACGGATATCCGTCATAGACTCGCTGCAATTAACGGAAATCCGTCGTAGCAACGGAGAACTTTAACCCCTGTGTTCATAATAATTTCCATTGTACGGGTGTCGGTGTTAGAAAACCACTATCTCACGAACTCTCCGCAACCCAAACTCTCTGCAACGCAACTCAGCCATACGGACCGACCCGTTTGTCTAAAAGGCTGTCGAGCCCCACTGGTGCGTTAAGCAATTTCAGTGGCAAACGGTTCCGTATGGCATAACAGAGGACTGAAAGGTAAGCATTATGTGAATGCTTGACTGAAGAGATGCGTCTTTAGTCTAGTTTTAAACTGTGTCAGCGAGTCAGAGCCCCGGACCGTATCGGGAAGGCTATTCCAGAGTTCAGGAGCTAAATGCGAGAACGCCCTCCCTCCTTTACTGGACTTAGATATCCTAGGAATGACCAGAAGTCTTGAATTTAGTGATCTTAAGGAACGCGGTGGATTGTAGGGCGAGAGAAGGTCTGTTAAGTACATAGGAGCTAAACCATTTAGGGCTTTATAGGTCAGTAGTAGTACTTTGTAGTTGATACGGAACTTAATAGGTAACCAGTGCAGAGATGATAAAATCTGTGTTATATGATCATATTTTCTTGACCTAGTAAGAACTCTAGCAGCTGCATTTTGGACTAACTGTAGCTTGTTTATTGAGGATGCAGGACAACCGGCTAATAAAGCATTACAGTAATCTAGTCTCGAGGTCATGAATGCATGAACTAACTTTTCTGCATCAGAGAGAGATAGCATGTTACGTAGCTTAGCAATGTTTCTAAGGTGGAAAAAGGCTGTCCTTGTAACATATGAAACATGATTTTCGAAAGATAAGTTGCGGTCTAGTATAACACCCAGGTCTTTTACTGTAGTGGATAGGGTAACAGGACATCCGTCTATACTAAGGTTTTGTTGTAAGAGATTTTGTGGGTGGTTTTTTGGACCAATAAGTAATACCTCCGTTTTATCTGAATTTAATAGCAGGAAGTTACGCGTCATCCAGCATTTTACATCTTTGAGACACTCTGTGTCTGGTCGTGATGAAATATATAATTGAGTGTCGTCAGCATAACAGTGGAAATTAATTCCATGTTTCCTTATAATATTACCAAGTGGCAGCATATATATTGAGAATAGCAGAGGGCCTAAAACTGATCCTTGCGGTACTCCATAGTCTACTGACGTTATCTTTGACTTTTCCCCGTTTAAACAGACAAAATGATAACGGTCCGATAAATACGATCTGAACCAGCTTAAAGCCTGTCCTTGTACACCAGTGTAGTTTTGTAGTCGATCCAAGAGTATTTTATGATCTATAGTGTCGAACGCAGCGCTGAGATCAAGTAGGACTAGTATTTAGATACAGCCTTGGTCCGAAGCTAAAAGTAAATCATTTGTAATTTTAACTAGCGCAGTTTCTGTGCTATGATGCGGTCTGAATCCTGACTGGAATTTTTCATAGATATCATTTTCTTGCAAAAAGAGCATAGTTGAGCAGACACAACTTTTTCTAGTATTTTGGACATAAATGGAAGATTTGAAATGGGTCTGTAATTCGCTAACTTTTTTGGGTCTAATTGTGGTTTCTTAATGAGAGGTTTTATTACTGCCAGCTTTGGAACATGACCTAGAGATAGAGACGAGTTTATAATATTGAGGAGAGGCTCTTCCACTACAGGTAATAGTTCTTTTAGTAGTTTAGTGGGTATTGGATCCAATAAACATGTTGTTGGTTTAGATGCAGTGATAAGTTTATTTAGCTCCTCCTGTCCTATCGTTGTAAAGCGGTGTAGTTGTTCTAGAGGGGCCATAAGTGCGGCTGAATCATAAGACACCATAGAGGATTGTACATTTATAATTGTGTTTCGGATGCTTTCTATTTTCTCGTTGAAGTAATTCATAAAATCATTACTGCTAAACTGTAACGGTATATTTTGCTCTGGTGATGTCTGTTTGTTTGTTAGTCTAGCCACGGTGTTAAATAAAAACCTTGGGTTATTTTGGTTATTTTCGATTAGTTTGCGGAGATGCTCAGCCCTGACTGTTTTTAGAGCCTTTTTATAACGTGACATACTGTCTTTCCACGTGATTCTAAAGACCTCTAAGTTAGTTTGTTTCCATTTACGCTCTAACTTACGGGTTTCTCTCTTGATAGCGTGCGTATCACTGTTGTACCAGGGTGCTTTAGTTTTCTCTCTAACCTTTTTTAATCTAATTGGTGCTACAATATCTAATGTACTAGAGAAAATGGTGCTCAAACTGCTAGTCATTTCCTCTAATTCATCTGTTTGTTTGGGTTCACTTAGCAATTTAGATAGATCAGGTAAGGTATTTGAGAATCTATCTCTAGTGGTTGGAAGGATTGTTCTGCCTGGTCTATAACGTGGTGCAACATGACATATTTCAGCAGTGCGTATTATGCAAGTCACCATGTAATGATCAGTGACGTCATCGCTTTGCGGTATAATATCTATATCAGTTGGATCGGTTCCGTATGATATAATTAAATCTAGTGTATGATTTAGACCAGTGTTTCCCAAACTTTTTTTCTGGGGACCCACAATTTAAAGTCGATAAATCCTTGTGACCCAATAAACATTAGGCCCATATAGTTCATTTATCACTAAGATTTTATGCATTAACAAAATATGTATGACGATTTTTAAGGTCAGTTAAGCTTCCAGTTAATTATTTAAAAGAGAGACAGATATTTGAAAAAGCACAATTTTTTATTAACCTGTTGTTGACAATAAGTAAAATGCAGAGGTGAAATGAAAAAAGGTAGAGTTGACTGGGCATCTCATTGTTTTCATATTCTCGTCATTACAGTGTACAATTTATACTTAATAAGACAAAGTGCAAATCCTTCCTATCATCAATAAAACCAGACAGAATCAATGCATGCCTTTCATATAACATTCAATGATTTGCACATCTACCAGAATAACATGAACAGTAAGCTAAATCAAAAACAAAGTTTCTTACTGAAATATTTTTTGAGAACTTTTTTATGCACCCACTGTAATATACACATTTTATAAAGTGCACAGTATGACAGGCTCTTATTTTTTCCTCTCAAGACAAAATATGTATGCAAACAATATTTAGAACAATAGTAATATGAACCTTCAGAGCTATCAAAAACATGCCTTTTTTAATATTGGTCAGGCAGAAGAAGAGTAATGTTTAAGTGCACCAGTCCTTATAATCATTGTTTCACCAAATCAAGGCAGTTTGCCCAGCTAATGAGAGAGATGGGCCTGCTTGTTTTTTAGAATTTCATTCCAGTTTGGTGTACATGTGGAGACTGCAACACGCATATCAGGTGCAGCATTCAGTCTATTTCTGTATTTTGTCTTTATTTTTGTGAGAACTGAGAACCCAACTTCACATTTGTATGTAGTGGTAAAAGGAATAAGCAACAGTATGCTTGCCTTGCTTAAGACAGGGTATTCAGTTGAAATGCTTATCCAAAATGATGATAGTGTCATGGATTCATGTCTTCTTTTAAGTGTCTGGTCACTGCTCAGCTCTAACAGTTCAGTTTCTTCAGAAGCAGTTAGTCCAAGCTCCATCAGTGACTCTGGGCTTTCAAAATCAAAAGGATTTTGGATCCACCTTTTATCATGCAAAATGTCATATCTGTCCTTAGGGAAATAGTGCTCAAAGTTGTTAATGAGTGCATCTAGGTGTGTCACTACAAGCCCAGTCAGGTGTTTCACTTGTGTGTCAGTGACATCATTTTCCTCTATGTGCTGTAACATTGTAGGGAACATGTAGTGGCTGGGTTTTGGACTTCTGAGTCGTGCAAGCCACAGCTTCAGAGACTTTTGAAAGGTGAGAATGTGTTTCCAGTTTTGGAAAACATCATCTTTCTGTCCTTGCAGTTTCAAACAGAGCTCGTTGAGAGATGAAAAGATATCCGCCAGATATGACACTGTAATAAGCCATTCTTCAGTGAACAGCTCTGCAAGTGAAGAATTTTTCTCAAGGAGAAAAGCATGAATTTCATTTCTCAGTTCATATATTCTTGTGAGGACTCTACCTTTGGAGAGCCACCGCACTTCTGTATGAAAGAGTAAATGGGTGTGTTCCGCCCCCATGCCGGCGCACAGCTGATCAAAAAGCCGACTGTTGAGTGCGCTGGCTTTAATAAAGTTCACAACACGAATGACTTCTTTCAATGTTTTGTCAAGCTCGGGGGGTATTCCTTTGCATGCCAAAGCCTGGCGGTGAATGAAACAGTGATTCCACACGATGTCTTCACCAGCTGCCTCCTTGATTCTTTTCACAACTCCGCTGTTTCTGCCCGTCATATTTGCAGCCCCGTCACTCGTTATGCCTTTACAGTTGACCCAGCTCAACCCGCACTGTGTAACCACGTAGTTGTTCAGTACAGAAAATATCTGTTCACCTTTCGTTCCAGTAGGAATATTCAAGCAACATAATAAATCCTCCACAAATTCTGTTTCCCAGACGTACCTTACGTATACCAACAAAGTTGCGCAGTCCGAGACGTCGGTGCTTTCATCCAGCTGGATTGAAAATTCCCCTGCCGCCTTCAATCTTGTTATGAGCTGCTCCTCAAGATTGTCTGAAATATCATTTATCCTTCGGGAAACAGTGTTGTTGCTCAGGGGGATGCATTTTAGTTTTTGTGCGGTTTTTTCATCAATAACCGTGCTAACCATGTCTATTGCGGCAGGCAGAATTAATTTTTCTGCAGCAGTATGGGGCTGCTTCTCTTTGGCCACACGGTAAGAAACCATGTATGATGCTAACTGGGCTTTGTCATTTAATGTCACATTTCTACGGAGAATCTCAGCTGATGATTCAATCTCCTGTGCCTTCCTTTGAAAGAAATCCAGAGGTTTTTTTGCCAACTCGAAGTGATGTGTTTCCAAATGTCTTTTTAGTTTAGTTGGTTTTAAACTCTCATTTGCGAGTTTTTCGCTGCATATAACACACATGGGTCGAGCTTCTTGGTTCGTTTTGGAATAATTAACAAAACCATATTTCAGAAAGTAGTCTTTATATGGCCTTGTTTTTCTTTTCTTATTTGGAGGCTGTTCTCCCAAATCCTCAGAAGTACCTGCTCCGGCGTCTGGTCGAAAGCATGCACGGGTGCCGCTTTCCTCACATTCTTCTTCATTATGGCGTTTTTCACTTGAAGTAGCTTTGCTAACATTAGCTAGTCTATTTTCACTCTGGCCTCCCTCGGGGACGGTATTTTGGCTGCTGGCAGTGTTAGCTTGATCTTTAGCTGGCTTTTTCTTCTTAATTAGCCAAGCATCCATTTTAACGGTTGATTGCGAGCGCAGAGCGCAGCTAAACAGAAAAAAAAATACAGAAGAAGAAAACGACGAGCTCCCTCGTGCGGCTAATTAGTGAACTACATACATTTTAACCGAGAGTATATATAGCACACTGAAAAATAGTGCTCGTCTTGGCGACCCATTCAAAATCTCCCGCGACCCACTTGTGGGTCGGGACCCCGCCTTTGGGAATGACTGATTTAGACGATGAGTTGGACCACTCACGTTTTGTTTGACCCCAAAGGAGTTTAATAAGTCTGTAAACGCAGCACCTAAAGCATCATTTGTATTATCTACGTGAATGTTAAAATCTCCAACAATTATTGCTTTATCGACATTCACCAATAGATCTGAGAGGAAGTCTGCAAACTCTTTTAGGAAATCTGCATATGGCCCTGGAGGTCTATATACAGTAGCCAAGGCTAGAGATAATATGGATTTCCTTCTTACATCTAAGAGCGTAACATTTAGCACAAGTACTTCAAATGAATTAAACCTGACCTGTTTTCTGAATAACATTAAAAATATCTTTATAGATTGTTGCAACGCCGCCACCACGACCGATCAGACGGGGCTCATGTTTATAACAGTATCCTGGCGGAGTAGATTCATTTAGACCGAAATATTCATTTGGTTTAAGCCAGGTTTCAGTAAGGCACAGGACATCGAAATTATTATCTGTGACCATTTCATTTACAATAACCGCCTTAGGTGTGAGCGATCTAATGTTTAGAAGACCTAACTTTAGAGATTCTTTTTGTTCACTGATATTTAGATTTTCTGGTTTAATTACAATAAGATTTTTGCTAGATCCTGCACTATATTTATTGTTTGGCTTCACTAAACGAGGAATAGACACGGTTTCTATATAATGTTCCACACTGTGCAAATTAGTTAAGTTTGGGCAACAAAGGGTGTGTTTTGGACTTTGACTTAGTCATCTGGTCTGTAACGTCTTGGAGATGTTGTCCAACAGAACAGCCACTCCGATTCTGTTGGGGTGGAGACCATCTGAACTATACAGCCTGGGTCTCTCCCAAAACAGATTCCAATTATTTACAAAGAGCAGTTTCTGGTCATTACACAGTGACATTAACCATTCATTTAATGCAAATAATCTACTGAACTTTTCCTGTCCTTGTCGGTACGTGGGGAGCAGTCCAGACACGATGATCGTTGCTTCAGGAGCTGTGCTGCGTACCGTCTCGATCAGGCTCATGTAGTCCTTCTTCAGGACCTCAATCTGCCGCAGCCTGATATCATTTGCTCCCGCGTGCAGCACAACAGCTCCGACGCGCTTATCGTTCAGGATCTCGGGAACCTGTTCAACGACATCAAGAACACGAGCACCAGGAAAGCAGTGAGTCCACACTAGGGTTGGGAATCGTGAGAAATTTTCCGGTTCCGGTTCCGATTCCGGTTCCACCAAACGATTCCGGTTCCGGTTCCCATTCAATTAAAAATATTAGTAAGAGAAAAATCCACAATACCTTTTGTGTTTATTTCTTATAGTACTTGACAAATTAGTTTAACAGGCTGGTAATGTAAACAAATTCAACATATTATTAATCAATCTTTGCAAAAAAAAAATAATAATTAAAAAGGAAATAAAAAAATTCTGCATTCTCTAGAATAATTTAGGACCTCTCTTTTATTGTATCCCCAACAGTGATAAGTTACCCTCTCAGAAGGGGTAGAATATGCTTTAACACAAATATATGTGTAGAACAGATTATTTTTAAATACGGATTGAATTATTGATTCAAAAACACTTTAATTATTGCATTATTACTGGATAAATCGGCCCTAAATAGCAGTTAATACACAGAACTTCAGTGCATGCGTCTTGCGGAAGAACATAGTTACCGGAGCTACTTCTCTCTGTTTATGTCCATGACGAGTCACGCAGGCATTGGGCTACTCCGCAGCCGCTGCGATCCGCCATCCAGTCTAAACAAGTCCGAGTATTAAGGCTTATTACAGGCTTTACGTCGTGATTCAAGATAAGACAAAAACACGGTTTGAAAAAAAAGCATTCATGATGCACTCGCTCATTGTATACATGTTGTAAATTCTGAACACAAAAAAGTTACGGACTGCATCTGTTTTGACAACTACCGTCAATGCTTACTCAAACTATAATCTCACTACTTCTGTAACGTTAATCATTTGAATATGTGTAACATAAATATCGATGCTGTGTGATTATAAAGCAGTTTCATATCGACAACTGCTCTCTCTCTCTCTGCGCAAACTGATTTGAATGTACGTGACTCGGCGCGCGCACGCGCGCGTGTGTTTATATTAAATGCAGCGCGTGTGAGAGCAAATCGCAAGTTCGCAACTTCAGTGGTGAAGTTTTTGTCATTTAGGAATAAGACGGCGTAGGTGTTTGAATCGAAATCTTTTAAAGATTAATCATGCAGCTCTACTCTCTCTCTCTGTCAGCGCCTGGAGGTGAGACGCTAAAGGATAATGTACTCCCAGGACTTCGCCCTCAGAACCGTTTTAGGAACCGAAACTTAGGAATTTTGCACGGTTCCGGTATTTTTTCAAAAACACTACCGGTTCTGGAAAAGAACCGGTTCTCGGTTCCCAACCCTAGTCCACACCTTACCTTTATCCGAGGTAGCGTGGACATGACGGATCATGGACGTGCCGATGATCACGGCGTCGTCGCGTTCCGGCTCGCGAAGAGGGGAGAAGCGGTTCCGAGTGGAGATCTCGAAGATCGGGAGGGGCGGAGAGGCAGCTCTGGTCCTGTCTCGTGTCTTCCGCTGTGTGATCCATGGTCCATGGTGTTGTGTCGGTGCCGGGGTGAATGAAGCCAGAGATGATCGCGTCCTTCTGGGCAGATGAACACGCGGAGTCGAGAAAGTCGGGGTAAAAGAGTTAGTATTACTAACCACTGATTTGTGAGCGTCGGCGCGTGATGCTTCAAGCGTTGAGCGCCGATCCAACAGCTCGGCTTTCTTCACCAGTAGATCACGGATCTGTTTCTCGACGTATTCCAGCTCCTGCATCACCGAGAAGAGCTCGAATGTGTCTTCACCTGCACTCAAAGGTAAAGTTAGACACGCATCTGATACGTTCGCCATTATAACAGATGAACAGTAAATTAGTAGTGATACTACAAATATCACTACTAATTTAGGACAAAATGCCGGATATAACCCGTATCCTTTCAGTGAAACGGGTGTAAAAGGAGACGGCCGATAGGCGAGAGGCCACGCGTGAAATGCTAGCGGGCTAAAGGCTAGTAGCCGAGATTCGGAAGTTTGGATATAAGTAGCGATATCAAAGCAATTGAATTGTTTTTATGAGGGATAGTATCGAGGACAAGTTCACATGATATAAAAATCGAAAGTGCTTGTTTATGAATGAGTGGAAAAGAAGCAAATCAAGGATTGATGAAGAAATTCTCCGGAGCTACAAACACAAATACCGGTCGCACGCGCATGCGCAGTGAGTCTCAGCTCTGAAAGGGTCTACAGGCTCAATTTTTGCACCCAGGTCCATGTCTCGTGGCCCTCTATCAGAATCCAGAGTTTTGAGACGATTAGAGAAACTTAATTTTTCACCCCCCGAAAAAAAAACGTAAGGGGTAACACTGTCATTTTTTTTTCTGGTCAAAATTTTGAGTTTCAATATCTCAGCTCTGGAAGGGTCTACAGCCTCAATTTTTGCACCCAGGTCCATGTCTCGTGGCCCTCTATCAGAATCCAGAGTTTTGAGAAGATTGGAGAAACTTATTTTTTCACCCCCCGAAAAAAAAAAAAACCGTAAGGGGTAACACTGTCATTTTTTTTTTCTGGTCAAAATTTTGAGTTTCAATATCTCAGCTCTGGAAGGGTCTACAGCCTCAATTTTTGCACCCAGGTCCATGTCTCGTGGCCCTCTATCAGAATCCAGAGTTTTGAGACGATTAGAGAAACTTAATTTTTAACCCCCCGAAAAAAAATGTAAGGGGTAACACTTACACAGAAGACATAATCACAAAGCTACAGGTGACACTGATGAACATCATTACTAACAAGGGAACAAGGGGTGTGACAAGGACACATGATCACTCTCACAGGTGACACTGATACACTAACACTGACACAAGGAAACGTGGGTAAGACAATACAAACACATAGCCAAAACAACCGACCATGTGTTTGTACACAAAACAAAGAGACAAATACATGACATACAAAAGTTCGGACTTAGAGATGTTAATGATCAGACCAAACAAATCTTTTGCCCACGAAAACCGGTCTACTATATGTTGCATTTCCTCAATGTTGTTAGCCACGAGAGCAGAATCATCTGCTCTCGTGGTTCAGCGGATCCCTGCTGATTTAGCAGATTACAGAAATGCTCTTTCCATCTATTCTGAATCCACCACTCTCTGTTTTCGCTTATGCCAGAACCGGAGTTCGGCTGAATGGATTCAAAAAAGGTAAAACGCAACAGTTTAACTCTGGGTGAGTTGTAAAATGAGCCTATTTCCAAAAAAAAGTGGAGTATCCCTTTAAGTCTAAACAGCAGCAATATTGTGAATGACAGAAGACAACTAAGAAAGCAATAGTTACTGTATATAATAAAGGCAATTCATGTTTTAAAAAAGTCTGGTTAGCACTACAGAAGGAGTAAGTTAGGAAGTCTTTTATTTGGGATGTTAAGTCAAAATGAAAAATGTAACTTGAACATTTAAAGTAAGAGGTAGAGGAATTGCTCCAATACAGGGACAAAAGAGAGGTCCATGACCATGAGGAGAGATTAGGCATACTTTTTGACATGAGTGGGCCTTTACAAACCAGGATGTTCAGACTTCCACTAAGCTCTTTTCACAGTAAAAAATCCAATCTACAAAAAGTTAAACTAATGAACATCTTTTAGTTAACTGGACAATTAAATACAAAAAAAGTTGTCTTAATCAGCAAAAAGAAGTTGGTTCAACAATCGTTGGACTAAACTAATATTAATTGTATATTCGATTTATAAATGTAAGTTAACAAGCATGCAAGTTGGGTTAAAGGTTGGAGCATGGGCATTGCGTGCCTACTAAGAACAGACTGGACGAAGGAGCCATTTTGAGCATCTGAGTGCGAGATCTACAGACCTACTCACAGCCAACCTGTTTCTTCTTTCTTCAGCTTCTTTACACCGTGAAAGCCATCGCTTTATGCAAGTAATATGTATATGTATTCATATCGAGGTCTTATGTAAATGTACATGTAACGTATCCACTTGATTTTTACAATCAGCCGTAACTTCAGCTTTCAACATGTAAAATGTTTTGGCATAGAACCTGTCTAAGCCTTTAAATGTCCGAGTGATTCTGCATGTAAGTACTCGCTGTTATGCCTCCAGTGATTTCCAGACTCGGAATTGCTCACTTAGGCCTCGTTTACACTGCATGGTTCAAGTGACCCAAATCCGATTTTTTCCTCTCATGTGGCACAGATCGGATAAGACCGGTGAACGTGTAAGCAGGAAAAAAACGCATGGATTCCGATTTTCTCAGATCGGATTCAGGCCTCATTCATATGTGGTAATAAATCGGATATGAATCGGATATGTGCATTTGCGTGTGCCATGTAAGCAGACAAATCGGATATTCCCCAGTAAATGCGAGTCATGCGTCATTAAAAACTGTGCGATTATAGGCGCGAGCCGCGTGATGGAAGAAAGGATACACACAGTGGAGCAATGCGGAGGTTTCATGTCTTTTGAGTGTTTGGGGTGAAGAGTGCAGGCAAAAATGCAGGGATGATACAGAAATAAATCCGTTTTTGAAGACATTTCACGAGATATGAGGCGTAGTTTTAAGTGCTCATGGCCAGAGCCTCTCTATTTTTTTCTCCGCCGTACGAGACCAATGTTTTGATGACTTATTGAAATATTGTGGAAAGAAAACACTGGATAATTTTATTCGCATCTGCATCCATTGAATTTCGTGCTGTTTTGCTTAATTTCCTGGTTTAGAACCTTCAGAACGTCTGCATTTGGTAGTTTCAGCAGTGTATAGTGTGAATGCAAAAATCGGATATGGGTCACTTTTAAAAGATGATGTAAGCAGGTCGTCAAAAAAATCGGATATAGTCAGAAAATCGGATTTGGGCATCAAGACCTGCAGTGTAAATGCAGCCAATGTGTAAAAACTCCTCACCAATAAATACTGTGTCTGAGGCAAAGCTGCATAATGATTGCTCAGTGCTTCCTTCGTTACTGCATACGGATCCACACCATTCATGAATGAAATTTTCGCATTGTACCTCTCTCCGTCTTGTTTTAATAGTCTCTTTATAATCTATTTCACTTTGTCTTTTCATGATTTGTATAACAATATAAACAGAAATAAATATTTGTTAGTAAAACGACATTCTCTGATAAAACACTGTAAAAACTTATGGTAAACACAGCGGTTTTGCCCTCAAAGATGGCGTCTCCGGGGAGGTCACGTGACATTAATTCGCCTGTGGGAACTATGTATACTTTCCACCGTTGCTTGGCGCCAGTAGCGGTAATCAGGAACACCTGGATGCGCAATTCGGGTATCCTACGAAGGCTACGACGTGCGTCCTTCGAAGGCCAAATAGGCTGCATAATGCCTTGAAGCCATTCAGTACGGCAGCATTATTCTCCTTTAAAAAATGATGGCCACGAGTACGATGGACCACTGCAAATTCACAGTTAAATTTAAGTATTATGTTTTAATTTACTTTAACTAGTAAAACTAGTTGAAGTAGAAACCAGAGTAAAAAAAAAATTCTTTCTTATAAACTTTATTTTAACTCCATCACCATTGCATGGCTCAATTTTTCAGGTGGTTTGAGGCAAAACTTGTGCTAATAGTTTAATAATTGTTTCAGGGAGCAAGGAGCAGACAGCTCAATTTATTAAACTGCGGTCTGAAAATGACCATTTGTTTACCGGGGCGAAAAACTCAGCCAGCGTGGCTTGGAGGTAAGACAACAACCTTTTTGTAATAACAACCTCACTTGTGTATTATAAGAAATCCTATAAAGACCACAACAGTTAAAAAAGAGCTAGATAAGGCAATGGGGTTTCACTTTTATGTGTTTTTGTAGTGCTGTCATGTAAGCTATAAAGGGTTTAACTAAGTTTTTAGTTATAAAATACGTAAAAAATATAAAAATTAACAATGATTTCTGAAGTATTTTGCTTATGTGTCATGTTTTGCAGTGTTAACAATGCACCAACGTTAAGATTGTACCCATGTGTTCATAATTTTACCATTTTCTGCTTTTTTAGAGCAATTCTGGAAAAAATGTGTCTACTGGGGAAGGTGATTCCCATGCAGGCAAAAAAAAAATGGGAGAACTTAAAATAAAATACAAAATAAGAAAGTTAATACACACATCTTTTCAATTTATTATGCAGTTGTTGTTGTTAACAGGCATGCTTTATTTGCTCTGCCTTAGGATTGCAAGTGTCCATGGACAGGAGAAGGAGTGACTGGGAAACCCACTGCTGAAACCTGCCCATGGTTTGTCCTCATGGACGAGGTGCTGGGACAGAGGCACTCCACCAACAGCACCAGCACCAGAACAGAGAAAGCGGGATTATGAGGAGGAAATAATAAGTTTAATGAGAGAGGACATGGCACAGCCATCTGTCTCAGCTTCGTAAACTTTTCTTCACTTAGTCCTTTAGTGAACATGTCAGCAATCATATCTTCAGTTTTGCAATATTTCAAGTCTATAACTCCACTTGCAATTTGCTCTCGAATGAAGTGGTACTTAATGTCAATGTGTTTTGCACGTCCATGAAATTGAGGGTTCTTAGCCATGCAGATAGCTGACTGATTATCTTCAAACATTAACATCGGTTCTGTTTGATTTACCTTTAGACCTGTCATCAATTGTCGCATCCAAACCGCTTCTTGAGCTGCGCTTTCCAATGCCATGTACTCAGCTTCAGCGGTGGAAAGAGCTACGCATGTCTGCTTTTTGCTTCTCCAACTCACTGCTGCTCCGCTGATTTGAAACATGTATCCTGAAACAGATTCGCGATCATCTTGCTCTCCAGCCCAATCTGCATCTGAAAATCCTATGCATTCCTTTGGCTTGTCCTTGCTATACAATAAACCTAGATTCAGAGTGCCATTCAGGTATCTCATGATTCGTTTGACAGCCATCCAATGATGCTTTGTGGGTTTAGCACAAAATCTTGCAACATTGTTTACAGCATAAGCAATGTCTGGTCTTGTTCTTGATGACAAATAAAGCAGACTGCCAACGGCAGACTGAAAAAGTGTTGGATCCAGTCCTTCGTTGTCATCAGATAGTTTGACGAGCTTTGAGTTCATGTCTACTGGTGTGCTTACAGGTTTAGAATTTTCCATTCCGAATTTCTCCAACACATTTTTGATATAGGTTGTCTGACCAATCCAGATTTCCCCAGCTTCTGGGTTTTGGACAATTTTCACACCGAGAAAATGAGTTAACTCGCCCATGTCCTTTATCTCGAATTGTTTTGAAAGTAATTTCTTCACCTCCATCATTCGTTCATTATTGCGTCCAGCCAGAAGAATATCGTCAACATACACCGCAATGATAAACATCTCACCAGTTGCTGCAGTGTAAATGCAGGGATCAGCTGTAGTTTGGACAAACCCCATCTTCTTCAGCTTTTCATCCAGAACGATGTTCCAACATCTTGGTGACTGCTTTAATCCATAAATACTGCGATTCAGTTTGCACACTAGATGTTTCTTTTCTTTGACAACAAAACCTTCAGGTTGTTGCATGAACACTTCCTCCTTTAGTTCTCCATTCAGGAAGGCTGTCTTAACATCCATCTGATGTAATTTTAGTCCATGTTGTACAGCTAGAGCAAGTATTGTTCTGATTGACTCAAATCGAACTACTGGACTAAATGTTTCGTCATAATCTGACCCAAACTTTTGAGAAAAACCTTGTGCTACTAGTCGTGCTTTATGTCTCACCAATGTTCCATCAGCATCAACCTTGACTTTGAACACCCATTTACTGCCCACTGCTTTTCGATCTTTTGGTAGTTCTACCAGGTTTCACACATTGTTTGCATACAGAGATTCCATTTTTTTCTTCATAGCTTCCTTCCATTTCTCCTTGTCTGGACTACTGAAAACATCTTTTACAGTTTTGGGTTCAGTTATTTGGTTATTAGTAAGTGTTACCCATTCTCCGTAATGGTCAGGTGGTTTTCTCACTCTTGTTGGTCTTTGGATCTCTTCTTCTGATGAGTCACCGTCAGTTTCTTGGCAGTCAAATGTCACATACCGTTTCACAGTGTCTTCCTCATTTTCAGCAGACTCCTTCTCAATTTCATAATCAGACTCATTGAACAGCACGTCTCGACTATAAAACACTTTTGCAAGTTTTGTATCATAAAGCCAATATCCTTTCGTTTCTGTTCCATAGCCCAGAAGGATACATTTCTTTGCTTTGGGGTCTAGTTTCTTCCGTTCATCTTTAGGTATGTGAGCATATACAGTACATCCAAATACACGTAAATGATCAACCTTTGGTTTCTCACCTGTCCAGGCTTCAAAAGGAGTCATCCCCTTCACTGATTTCGTTGGGCTTCTGTTTCTCAGATACACAGCTGTTGACAGTGCTTCTGCCCAGAACTTCTGAGGTAACCCTGCATCCGCCAACATAGATCTAACCGTCTCCATCAGTGTTCTGTTCATTCGTTCAGCTACTCCATTTTGTTCGGGAGTCTTCGGTACTGTGAGCTCATGTCGAACTCCTTCTTTTTTCAGGAAGTTTTGAAACTCAGACGAGGTATATTCTCCTCCATTATCTGTGCGTAAGACTTTCAGTTGTCTTCCAGTAGATTTTTCTGTCATAGCCTTCCATTCTAGGAACTTCTGAAAAACTTCATTTTTCTGCTTCAGAACATACACCCATACATAGTGAGTATTCTCATCAATGAATGTCAGAAAATATTCAGCTCCACTCAAGGATTTTGCATTGATTTTCCCACATACATCACTGTGCACTAAGCCAAGTGGTTCAACAACTCTTTTGCGATCACTGATATTAAACTTGCGATGATGCTTTCCTTCAGCACATGAATCACAAAAGTCTATGTCTTTTGACACATCATAGTCAAAACCATCAACTAGACACTCATTACACAGCTTCTTCAGATTTTGTACACCTAGATGACCATAACGTCGGTGCCAGGTTTGTTCCTTAGCATCTTTATGCAAATTCACATTTTCTGTTGCATTCAAGTGATCACTTTCTCTACAGTTCACATAATAGAGACTGCCATTTTTTGTTGCAGTAGCAATCAGTTTTTGATTAACATCCGTGATGTAGCATCTGTTCTCAGTGAACTTGACTTTTTTTCCAGACTGAGTTACCTTGGACACACTCAGTAAGTTGTATGACAATTGTGGTACATACAAAACATCATTCAGCTTACATTCTTTTGTCTCACCATTAAACAGTGTCATCTTTAATCGCACAACTCCACGTCCTGTTGCTTCAACAGAGTAACCATCTCCAAGTGCTACTTCTTGTGAGAATTCCAGGCTTTTGAACTCAACAAACTGTTTCTTATCATTGCACATGTGACAGGTTGCTCCTGAATCTATAATCCAGCTATCCATTCTTGCATCAGAACTTGATAGTGCATGATGACTAACCATTAGTCCAACACTCTCACTATCTGAGTCACTGTCTTGTTTTCCCACTTGTGCCTTGTTTGCTTTATGTTTATAACCCATCTTCATACTCTCTTTATTGAAGTCTGTGCTTGCAAAATATTTATTGAACTCTCTTGCCACCTCCATCTCTCTGCAGACTGCAGTGATCATAAACATGGTCGGTTCGTAAACGAATCGTTCTTTTGAGCCGGTTCTTTTTAGTGATTTGGTTGAACCAGTACACTAAATTGAACTAAATCGTTCAAAACAGTTCACGTCTTGCGTCAGTGCTGATCCACAAGTTACTAAAGTTACTCACTTTCAGACATGGCTGACCATTCCTCCAGGGCTGCAGAGGCAGCTATTCCCTGGTTAAGTGAGCTCTCACTCCCAGCAGTCATGGCAGGCCTCTGGCCCGGTATGCCATGTGTATCGTGTCCACTATCCAGTGGGAGATTTTGTTTGGAGATGGCATTCCCCTTTTGCAGTCGTCCATAGCAGACAAAGAGCTGTTCAAAGCATCTGAAACTCTGAGTGTGGTCCAAGTAGATGTGAAGAACTTGTACTGGACACATCAAAAACAGGTAGGGGTTTCTCCTCCTGAGAAGGGATAGCCTGTAATGCCACCACCTAGTCCCTGAAGGGAGTGGTGGGAACCTCAGGCATGTATCCAGGCCGTGGTCTCAGGATAACGTGAGAGTCTGCCGGCCCAAATTCGAGGCATGTTTTGTCAGTGGAGAGAGCTCAACGGTCCCCAACCCTCTTGATGGAAGTGAGTGCAGTCAGGAGGGCCATCTTCATAGAGAGGGCACTAAACTGACTGAAAATGCTCAAATGGATCTGCTTGTAAGGCCTGTAAGACCACAGCAAGATCCCAAGAGAGAATCTCCCAATCTCCTGGCACCTCTGAGGAACCTATCACCAGATCGTGCTTTACCACCAACCTGCCTTCAACGGTGTCGTTGTTAGCAATAATCACAGCCACGTACAACTTAAGTGTGGATGCAGACAGGCACCTTTCAAGGCAACCTTGTAGAAATGAGAGTACAGATCCGAAGCTACATCTTCCTGGGTCCTTCCCATGGGAAGAGCACCAGTTGACGAAAATGCACCACTTCAGGTCGTACAGTTGTCTCATTGAGGGGGCTCTGGTCTGAGTGATGATATTTACCACTGCTGGTAAAAGCTCTATTAAATCCTCCTAGTTCGGGAACCAACATGGAGGTTCCAGAGATCCGGGCACGGATGCCAGATCGTGCCTTTCCCTTGAGAAAAAAGATCATTCCTCTAGGGAATCCACCAGGGAGGAGTTAACACCAGGAGCGTGAATTCTAAAAACCAGGTCTTGTTGGGCCAATAAGGGACCACATGCAGAAGCTGTTCTTTGTCCTCCCTGACTTTGCACAGTGTCTGTGCGATGAGTCTCACTGGGGGAAATGCATATTTGCAAGGGCATCTGTGCCGAGGGGAGCCTCAGTCAGGGAGTACCAAAGCTGACAAAGGGTCCTTTCCAGCGAGGCAAACAGGTTCACCTGTGCCTGGTGGAAGTGACTCCAAATCAGCTGGACCATTAGGGGATGAATCCTCCACTCTTCTCTGAGCAAAAGCTGTCATGAGAGGAGGTCTAATGCACAATTGAGGTCGTCTGGGATATGGGTTTCATGCAGAGACTTGAGTCTGTGCTGGCTCCATAATAGGAGATGGCGGGCGAGTTGTGACATGCGAGTGGAGGGGACACCACGCTGCATACATCAACCACCGTTGTGTTGTCCGTCCGGACCAACATATGCTTGCCTTGGATCAAGAGCTGAAACCCCCTCAAGGCTAGAAGCACTGTCAAGGGCTGAAAGTGCAGCGACACATTGGTGTGATGTTGACACGATGTGAGCCTTGGTGCCATGCCCATCTCGGGACCTGGGTACGAAGCCAGTGCTGAAACCTCATATGCATAAGTCTCAACGATGTGACCACAGCTGAGGATGCCATATCAGGAGCCTCTTGAAAATATTTGAAATATAGTCATTGTAACTGAGTCCAGATCTACACCAAGAAAAGAGATGCTCTGCACCGGAGAGAGCACAATCGGTCTAGGTGGCCTAGGACCACATCGCGAGGGGACAGGGAGACCCCGAAGGGGAGGACCTTGTACTGATATATGCCTGACCCTAAAAGGTGAACCGAAGGAACGGTCTGTGCTTTGGCAGGATTAAGACATGGAAATACGCGTCCTTCAGGTCTGACGCTGCCTTCACACTGGCAGTTGAAATCAGCTCCGTAATACGCAATACATTCCCAACGGACGTCGTACTACACAGTGAAAAGTGTCGGACGCGGGTAGAATAAAAATGGCGGAGAGATTAGAAAGGTTGATTCTGTCAGTTCTGTATGATCTCTCTGATGAGGTTTGTAGAGATATTAATATGAAGGCTGCTGCGTGAGGAAAGTTGCTGAGGACATTGATGTCAGGTTGGCTAAAAAATGTGATATGGTGGTCAATAGTTCAATGTCTGCCCACAACTTAATTGTATTAACGGCCCTAATAACGTTAGAAAGTCATGAAAATAAAAAAATGACATGACAACTTATCGTTATATAATCATTATTTATTTTGTTAAACATTAAGAATTCAGATTTGTTTATCAGTACCATAGCAACGCTCAACTTCCGCTGGAATTGTCGGATAGAAACCATCCGTTGCTTTTCGCAAAAATTGACCAACAGACACAATTTTCTTTGCACCGCACTCGGTCAGACCCGTTTCGGACCCATTCGCATGCAGTCTGCGAATCTCCATAGGAAATGAATGACTTCCGGTCGTTTCGGCGTCGTATCGGAGAGGATTTCAACTGCCAGTATGAAGGCGGCGTGAAGCAACAAACCAATCTTGTGCTCTGACACATGTCAGTATGTGTTTCAGGGTTAGCATTTTGAACGAAAGCTTGTGAAGGGGCCGGTTTAGAATCCTCAAGTCCAAGATTGGTTAAGATTAGTCTGCCATCTTCTCGAGGTACAATGAAGTATGGGTTGAAGAAGCTCTTCTTCATTTTGGCTTGGGGGACAGACTCAACTGCTCCCTTCCTCAGAAGGGCGTCAACCTCCGCCCACAGAACAGCAGCATTCTCATTCATCATTATGGGGCGGCAGTGGCTCAGTGATTCTTGTAGGTTGTTTACAAACCGAAAGGTTGGTGGTTCAATCCCCGGTTCCACCTGACCAAGTGTCGAGGTGTCTGTCCTATTGCTAGACACCTAACCCCGGCTGCTCCCGACGAGCTGGATGTAGGGCTGGGCGATAATATCGCATGATATTGTATGCGCGTCTAATCAGTAAAGCCGGTTCCTTGATTAGTAGTAAATCACATTCACATGCTTTCAGATGGACGATATGAGTGTTAAAGTTAATGAGATAATTAAGTGATTAATTTAGTGATGATTGAGCATTATTGAAGACACCTGATGATAACAAGCAGAATCACTGAAGGACAATCACAAATTTTCAGCCACCGTTATGGAGATCATTGTCTGCTTTAGTTGGGCTCTTGACCCTTATGTTTTCACTTTAATTTTTGTTTGCCTGGTGATTTTTAACAGTCAAATGAACAAAGGCAACTTGATCTGATAGTGATGGCTATGTTTTGACATAGCCTAATCATGCAATGATCTGAAAAATAGAAGTATTCAGATGATTTGGTTAACTTCTTAGCTACAGTTTTGTAGTTATGTTACATGTCTGTACTTTCTTATAACCTCAAATATTTTAAACAAATCACTGTCATCTTTATATAGAAACACAGAGATCAATAATCAGCCTGTCTATCTCATCCGTGGTGACATGCTGCCACCAATCACAACTCATTAATGTCTCCCATCATGCATTGCGGTATGAATAAATTATGATCTTAATTGTCTATGTAATTTACTTTTCCTACTTGAATATTCTACTCGTCACCGTTGTTGAGAAGCTTTGACTGAATCTTGAGGTCTGTGTGTGCCTTAAAGAAATATTTTTTTAAACAACTTTTGAGAAATTACATTATATTTAACATTCCAGATGTTTATGCAGAATCTCAGTTATACACTAACCAACAAAATAAATCATAGACATAAATTTTAAACGATGAAAGTCATTATGTAACTGTCATCATTTTATAATTGCTTATCTTTGTTTGTAATTCTTTGACAGGATTAACTCAGATGCAATCGCAAATTACATATAAAATTTTTAACATAAGGGTCAAGAAGACCAACTAAAGCAAACACTCACCTCCATAACGGTGGCTTAAATTTTTTTGATTTTTTCCTTGTGATTCTGCTTTAGGTGTCTTCAATAATGCTCAATCATCACTCATTTAATCACATAATTATCTCATTAACTTTAACGCTCTTGAGTGTGGACTTATACACCCCCAGGTGTGTTAGTTTAACACGGGAGATTTTGTCGTGACGAAGAGCCGTAATTAACTGACCAGTTGAGCCATATCGCATTAAATATCGCTATCGATATGTCCTCGATATTAACGCGATTTGGCTCAGCTTGTCAGTGATCTACGGCTCTTTAATAATAATAATAATAATTAGTTACATCTATATAGCGCTTTTCTCGACACTCAAAGCGCTTTTTTACATAGAGGGGGGAATCTCCTCAACCACCTCCAGTGTGCAGCATCCACCTGGATGATGCGACGGCAGCCATAGTGCGCCAGAACGCTCACCACACACCAGCTTACTGGTGGAGAGGAGACAGAGTGATGAAGCCAATTGCTATATATGGGGATGATTAGGAGGCCATGATGGACAGAGGCCACTGGGCAAATTTGGCCAGGATGCCGGGATTACACCCCTACTCTTTCGAAAGACATCCTGGGATTTTTAATGACCACAGAGAGTCAGGACCTCGGTTTAACGCCTCATCCAAAGGACGGTGCTCTTTGACAGTATAGTATCCCCATTACTATACTGGGGCATTAGGACCCACACAGACCACAGGGTGAGCACCCCCTGCTGGTCTCACTAACACCTCTACCAGCAGCAACCTGGCTTTCTCAGAAGGTCTCCCATCCAGGTACTAACCAGGCTCAGCCCCGCTTAGCTTCAGTGGGCAACCAGTCTTGGGCTACAGGGTGATATGGCTGCTGATGATCTTTGTAGTGAATGCCGCTCCATCTGAAAGCAGGTGAAGGTGATTTACTACTAATCAATGAACCGGCTTTACTGATTAGATGCGCAGACAATATCGTGCGATATTATCGCCCAGCCCTAGCTGGATGGTGCCTTGTATGGCTGCCGTCGCCGTCGGTGTATGAATGTGTGTGTGAATGGGTGAATGTGAGGCAAATTGTAAAGCGCTTTGGAAGCGCTATGAAAGTGCTATATAAATGCAGTCCATTTACCATTCTCGCTAGGGCTGGGCGATAATATCGCACGATATTGTCTGCGCATCTAATCACCCAGCCAACACAGTCATGTGGGGCCCGCATTGGTTTGACCTGGGCTATCTAACTGGGACCCAGCCAGTTTTGTCCATGGTTTCCATGGTGGCCCTACATGGGTTTGCCCAGATGAAATGAACACTGCTCAGTGTGCACACTACAGGCTGCTAAATGTAACACTGAATCAGTGTTGCGGTTAATGAGATAATTAAGTGATTAATTTAGTGATGATTGAGCATTATTGAAGACACCTGATGTTAACAAGCAGAATCACTGAAGGAGAAAATCACAAATTGTAAGCCACCGTTATGGAGATCAGTGTTTGATTTAGTTGGGCTCTTGACACTTTCATTATTAACTTTATATTTTGCTTGTTTGCTGTTATTGATTTATAACAGTCAAATAAATGAAGGCAAGTATAATCTGATACAGTTGGTTATATTTCAATATAATCATGCTGTGTTCTGAGAAATGAAACTTGTTTAGATGATTTGGTTAAATTTGTTGGTAATAGCTCTGTAATAATGCAGTATATGATTGTCAATATTTTCTATAAATTCAAAATATTTAATTAAAATTGTTCTGATCAAATCACTGCCAAATGCATTTTTTAGAAACACAGACATCAATAATCAGCCTGTCTATCTCAACCATGGTGACATTAATAATCCTTGTTACCACCAATCACAACTCATAAATCGCTCCCATCCTACATTGTGGTATGAATAAATTATGATCTGAATTGTCTTTGTAATTTACCTTTCCTACTTGAATATTCTACTCGTCACCGTTGTTGAGAAGCATTGACTGAATCTTGAGGTCTGTGTGTGCCTAAAAGAAAGATTCTTTAAACAACTTCCATTATCCATTAACCTCCTGAGACCCGAGTTTTGGGTGGAAAAGTCCAGGGGTCAGAAAGTAAAAGTACTGCCACATTTTTATTCCACCCACAGCAAAAACTCCAGTGTTAAATGAACTTTACTGGGAGTTTATTTGGATCCAGACTCAAGAGTGTTAAAGTTAATGAGATAATTAAGTGAATAATTGAGTGATGATTGAGCATTATTGAAGACACCTGATGATAACAAGCAGAATCACTGAAGGAGAATTGCACATTTTTAAGTCACCATTGTGGTGATCAGTGTCTGTTTTAGTTAGACTCTTGACTCTTAAATCATTAACTTTACAAGTCGTGTGGCTGCTGTACATGAGTCATGACAGCCAGATGAACAACAAGGAAAACTGATGCGCTGAGGTTGGTTATGTTTTGACAATAATCATCATGTCACGAAACTCATTTGTAGAATTTAACCTTTTGATTACACAGTATAACATTTTCAGAAATGTAAATATTATCCAAAAGATTTCTTAAAAGTTGTTCTATTCTAAATACTTTATGGGCTCACATAGACATCAAGAATCAGCCTGTGATTCTCAACAATGGTGACAATTATACAGCATGTTGCAGTTCATTCTGGGTGCCACCAATCAAAACTCATTCATGGCTCCCATCATGCATTGGGGTATGAATAAATTATGATCTGAATTGTCTTAGTAATTTCCTTTCCTATTCTGTTTGTAACCATTGTTGAGATTCATACACTGAATCTTGATGTGTGTGTGTGCCTAAAAGAAGGATTTTTATTTATCAAAACAATGTGTAAGATATCATTTGGTTTATTTTGAAAAATCTTGATCTAATGTTATAGAATCACAGTGCTGCTGATATGATCATTACACTTTGATGAGTTCAGTGATTCAGATCAAATGATGATTATGTCTAAACATGATCTAAATCATCTGATCTGATCTCTTTGTTCATCCAGCTGTTAAAACAGCCAAACAAAATCTTTAATAAGGCATTTAAAGGTCACCTGCCCAACTAAAGCAAACACTGATCACCATAACGGTGACTAAAATATAGATTTTCTCCTTCAGTAATTCTGCCGGTTAACATCTGGTGTTTTCAATTACATCTCAATCATCACTCAATTATTCACTTAATTATGTCATTAACTTTAACACTCTTGAGTCTGGATCCAAATAAACTCCCAGTAAAGTTCATTTAACACTGGAGTTTTTGCTGTGGGTGGAATAAAAATTTGGCAGGACTTTTACTTTCTGACCCCTGGACACACAACAAATAATTTGATGTCCTCATATGAGGACAACCAGGTCTTAGGAGGTTATATTATATCTAGCATTCTGGATATGTATGCAGAACCTCAGTTATACATTTACCAACAAAATAAATCACAAATATAAATTTCAAATAATGAATGTCATTACATGACCAACACCATATAGTATTTTTTTTCTTTGTTCATCTGGCAGGTATAACTCAGATGCAACAGTCAATTAAAACAAAGTTTATAATGTAAGGGTCAAGAGCCCAACAAAAGCAAACACTGATCTCCATAACGGTGCCTTAATTTTGGATTTTCTGCTTTAGGTGTCTTCACTTCATGATCTTATTAACTTTAACGCTCTTGAGTGTGGACTCCCAGGTGTGTTAGTTTAACACAGGAGTTTGTCGTGACGAAGAGTCGTATTAACTGAGCCATATCGCATTAAATATCACTATCGATATTAGGGCTGGGCGATAATATCGCACGATATTGTATGCGCATCTAATCAGTAAAGCCGGTTCCTTGATTAGCAGTAAATCACCTTCACCTGCTTTCAGATGGAGCGGCATTCACTACAAAGAGCCGTAGATCACTGACAAGCTGAGCCAAATCGCGTTAATATCGAGGACATATCGATAGCGATATTTAATGCGATATGGCTCAACTGGTCAGTTAATTTACGGCTCTTCGTCACGACAAAATCTCCCGTGTTAAACTAACACACCTGGGGGTGTATATAAGTCCACACTCAAGAGCGTTAAAGTTAATGAGATAATTATGTGATTAAATGAGTGATGATTGAGCATTATTGAAGACACCTAAAGCAGAATCACAAGGAAAAATAAAAAAAAATTAAGCCACCGTTATGGAGGTGAGTGTTTGCTTTAGTTGGTCTTCTTGACCCTTATGTTAAAAAGTTTATATGTAATATGCGATTGCACCTGAGTTAATCCTGTCAAAGGATTACAAACAAAGATAAGCAATTATAAAATGATGATAGTTACATAATAACTTTCATCGTTTGAAATTAATGTCTATGATTTATTTTGTTGGTTAGTGTATAACTGAGATTCTGCATAAACATCGGGAATGTAAAATATAATGTAGTTTCTCAAAAGTTGTTTAAAAAAATCTTTCTTTAAGGCACACACAGACCTCAAGATTCAGTCAAAGCTTCTCAACAACGGTGACGAGTAGAATATTCAAGTAGGAAAAGTAAATTACATAGACAATTCAGATCATAATTTATTCATACCACAATGCATGATGGGAGACATTAATGAGTTGTGATTGGTGGCAGCATGTAACCACGGATGAGATAGACAGGCTGATTATTGATATCTGTGTTTCTGTATAAAGATGACAGTGATTTGATTAAAATATTTTATTAAATATTTGAGGTTATAAGAAAGTACAGACATGTAACATAACTACAAAACTGTAGCTAAGAAGTTAACCAAATCATCTGAATACTTATATTTTTCAGATCATTGCATGATTAGGCTATGTCAAAACATAGCCAACACTATCAGATCAAGCTGCCTTTGTTCATTTGACTGTTATAAGTCAAAATCATCAGGCAAATAAAAATTAAAGTGAAAATATAAGTGTCAAGAGCCCAACTAAAGCAGACAATGATCTCCATGACGGTGGCTGAAAAATTGTGATTGTCTTTCAGTGATTCTTCTTGTTATCATCAGGTGTCTTCAATAATGCTCAATCATCACTAAATTAATCACTTAATTATCTCATTAACTTTAACACTCATATCGTCCATCTGAAAGCATGTGAATGTGATTTACTACTAATCAAGAAACCAGCTTTACTGATTAGACGCGCATACAATATCATGCGATATTATCGCCCAGCCCTAATCGATATGTCTATATACCATTAGATATTTATTTTCTTTGTTCATCTGGCAGTCATAACTCATAAACAATTGCCAAACAAAATCTAGACTTAATAATGTAAGTGTCAAGAGCCCAACTAAATGAAACACTGATCTCCATAACGGTGGCTTACAATTTGTGATTTTCTCCTTCAGTGATTCTGCTTGTTAACATCAGGTGTCTTCAATAATGCTCAATCATCACTAAATTAATCACTTAATTATCTCATTAACCCCAACACTGATTCAGTGTTACATTTAGCAGCCTGTAGTGTGCACACTGAGCAGTGTTCATTTCATCTGGGCAAACCCATGTAGGGCCACCATGGAAACCATGGACAAAACTGGCTGGGTCCCAGTTAGATAGCCCAGGTCAAACCAATGTGGGCCCCACATGACTGTGTTGGCTGGGCTATAGCATGTGAGGCAGTGAGGAACGGCAAATAAATACTCGTTCTTGTTGGGCACACCACATTGCTCTCTCTTCATAATCATCAGATTTAAGGACTTCGTCATTTCAGGAGTCAGCAACACTGCCACTTTTCTTCCCCTTTTTCCCTTGAGCTCGACCCGCTCAAAGTACATGCACAATTTCTGTTCATACTCCGATAAATTCATTTCTTTAAGTGTAATTGAACGATCTCGTTCCAGGAAATTTTTAAGCTTCATTTTTGAAACTTCTCCTACTCGTCTCCTATTGAAAAGCACAATCTTGGTCAGCGTTGTTCTTGCAACATTGGAATAATTCTGTGGTGTTGCTGCCTTCTCCAGTGCTGCAGTTGCTGACTTTGCATTTTCATCAAGATGCTTGTTAAACTTCATGATGTCTTCGGTGAGTGGAAGTTTCGCTGGCTTGTTGTATTTTAAATCACTAATCGTGTTTAAAGCACTGTGTGAAATGTACTCAGACCACTTGGCCCGATAAAGCTTTTGGAAAGCATCTGAGGACTTCACTAGGTTTTCATCTTCAGCCATAAGGGCATGGCAGTGAATTATGTCATTTACTTTCAACAGGGAGTGGCCAATTTTTAATGCAAGGCTTGGAGTCTTATAGGTGTTATTGTTCTTATCAAACCCTGCAGTTTTCTTCACAGCCTCAATCACATTCAGGAAATTTGCTGGTTTAACGGCATCCTCTAAAGTTAGGACTGGAGAACTCTTGCGCATTGTCTGTAGAAATCGGCCAAGCTGGCGGATTTTTTGCTGAATATAGTCATGTTTTGAGGGATCATGTCCATGTTTATTGTAAAGGGACTCTGCAAATCTTAAAAGGCAAAAGTCATTGCGAACAAGTGCAGCAATTTCATCATCATGCATGCGGCTTAACATCTTAAGCACCCCGTCTTCAGCCGCGCTTGAACATGTTGATTTGGCTACTGATGCTAAGCCAAGTATTCTCTTCCTGCCTTGGCAGTCATCATCCGTTGGTCTTGAAGGGCACCTTCTCATGTGTCTCCATAGCTCTGCTCTTAAAAACATGCCCTTACAATGGAGACAATATTCATATTTTTTAAAGCCACCCTGGGCTCTTCTTTTGACTTTCAGCGAACCAGCTCCATCTTTCAGTACCTCACAGTTATGAATGAAGTTCCCTTTGTTTCTAAGATTCTCTAGCCACTCCTTTCTACTTTTTGAGCCTGCAGGGAAACTCAAAGCTTTGGCGATCTCTGCATTTTCCTTAACATGAACTTTAAAATGTCTAGCTATTTTAAAATTAGCTTTTTGGCAAACAAAGCAAAAATTCAATCCCTTCTTTGCAATAGATGTTGAGTCTGTTGTGTCCAGCAAAGATTTGGTGCTACTTAAGAACCACTTTTACTGGTTCAGAGCTGGTGCTTTGGTGGTCGAAAAACAAAGAACCGATTTGAAACTAGGCTTTGGCCCCGAACCAGCACCAGCTCTGCCTTGGTGGAAAAGGGGTAAGTGAGATAAATTGCTAACTCAGGAGTTTCCAAATGAAAATGTTGTACATTGCAATGCTTCAATATGGTGTCATCAGTTGTAATGTTTTATGTGTGTGTTATGTACGCCTTACTATGTGTTTTGTTATCTTTTAATTAGAATGAAACTGAAACAAGTGAAGAGGACATATCAGATAATGATCCAGAATATGTTCCAGCTTCAGAAACCGATTCAGAAGATGATGAAGCACCAAGCAGATTGGCAAAATCTACAGTTCTGGCAGAGAAAGAATCATCAATGATGGATATAATGGCGCTTTTCCACTACACAGAACCAGCTCGCCTCGGCTCGGCTCGGCTCGACTCGCCTTTGTTTGGTTTTCCACTGTGTAAAAGTTGTACCTGTACCTGCTTTCGGGTACTTTTTTTCGTACCACCTCCGGCGAGGTTCTAAGCGAGCTGAGGCAATACTAAAATGTGACGTAAAACAATGCCGACTGCCGATTGGTCAGAGAGAATCGTCACTATTCACTGCTTCATCTTGTACGCGCCAACCGGATTCGTCTCGTTTTTTCAGCAGTGTTTCGTTTTGCTGCCCTCAGCCTCTCATGAAACAACGTTTGTCTTCTTGCTGTGAGAAACAGCCACATCCCGAGGATCAAAAACAGCATACACTCGATTTCCTCCATTGTCCTGTGTGTGTGGGTAGCGCGGATATGTGTCGCGTATTAGATTACGTCACGGCAGTTTACTGCGGCGTCGCTATGACGACCGGGTACTATTTGTGGCGGTACTATCTGCAATGGAAAACGGAGCCAAAAGCGAGCCGAGGCGAGGCGAGCTGAGGCGAGCCGAGGCGAGGCGAGCCGAGTCAAGCCGGTACTGTGTAGTGGAAAAGCGCCATAAGTCACATCAGTGGAATAACTACAAAGGAAACATCCGCATAAATCCCCAGTGTTAAATTAACACTGAGAGTGTTAAATTAACACTGAGAAGTGAGAATTATATAAACTCTGAGCAGAGTGTTAAATGAACACTGAAGCAGTGTTAAAGTTAATGAGATAATTAAGGGAATAATCAAGTGATGATTGAGCATTATTGAAGACACCTGATGTTAACAAGCAGAATCACTGAAGCACAAAACCGGAAATTTTAAAGCGTTAGTTCACCCAAAAATGAAAATTAAGTCATTAATTACTCACCCCCATGCTGTACTAACCCCGTAAGACCTTCGTTCATCTCCGGAACACAAATAAAGATATTTTTGATTTAATCTGAGAGCTGGATCAGCCCTCCATATACTGCCTAAGGGACTAGCTCTTGACAGCCCATAAAAGTCATTAAAGAAAAGGTTTAAATATCCCATGTGCCTACAGCGGCTCAATTATAAGTTTATCAAGCGTCGAGACTACTTTTTGTGCGAAAAAAACATAAATAACGACTTTATTCGACTATTCCATTACTTCCTTATGGGCGCATGCGCGAGAACTGAGACGAGCACATTCTCCTTCGGCTTGTTTACCGCCTGTTCACCGCAGGAGTATTAGCGCCACCTACCGTATGAGATGATGTGCTGATATAGCTGGAAGCGCAAAACTTTCTGTTTATAAGCAGAGTAAGATGCACGCTGTACATAAGGTTTTCAATTAGCGTATTTTCCGCACTATAAGGTGCACTTAAATGCCTTTAATCTTCTCAAAAAAACGATATATATGGATCATCATCTCATACGGTAGGTGGCGATAGCGGTGAGAAGCCGGTAAAAAGAAGTACTCGAAGGAGAACGCCCTCCTCTCAGTTCTCGCGCATGCGCCTATAAGGAAGTAATGGAATGGTCGAATAAAGTCGTTATTTATGTTTTTTTCGCACAAAAAGTAGTCTCGACGCTTGATAAACTTATAATTGAGCCGCTGTAGGCATATGGGATATTTAAACCTTTTCTTTAATGACTTTTATGGGCTGTCAAGAGCTAGTCCCTTAGGCAGTCTATGGAGGGCTGATCCAGCTCTCAGATTAAATAAAAAATATCTTTATTTGTGTTCCGGAGATGAACGAAGGTCTTATGGGGTTAGTACAGCATGGGGGTGAGTAATTAATGGCTTAATTTTCATTTTTGGATGAACTAACCCTTTAAGTCACCATTATGGAGATGAGTGTTTGCTTTAGTTGGGCTCTTGACCCTTAAATCTTTAAAATTATATTTTGTTTGCCTGGTGATATTGACTTATAACAGTTAAATGAACAAAGGCAACTGTGATCTGATAGTGTTGGTTATGTTTTGACATAATCATGCAATGATCTGAAAAATGAAACTTATTCAGATGATTTGGTTAACTTGTTAGCTAATTTTTTGTGATTATGCTACATATCTGTATTTTCTTAAAACCTCACATATTTAATAAAATATTCTGATCAAATCACTGTCATCTTTATACAGAAACACAGAGATCAATAATCAGCCTGTCTATCTCATCCGTGGTGACATGTTGCCACCAATCACAACTCATTAATGTCTCCCATCATGCATTGCGGTATGAATAAGTTATGATATGAATTGTCTATGTAATTTACTTTTCCTACTTGAATATTCTACTCGTCACCGTTGTTGAGGAGCTTTGACTGAATCTTGAGGTCTGTGTGTGCCTTAAAGAAAGATTTTTTTTAAAAAAAACAACTTTTGAGAAATTCCATTATATTTAACATTCTGGATGTTTATGTAGAATCTCAGTTATACAGTAACCAACAAATTAAATCACCGACATAAATTTTAAATGATGTAAGTCATTATGTAACCAACATCATTTTATAATTATTTATCTTTGTTCATCTGACATGATTAACTCAGATGCAATAGCAAATTAAATATAAAATTTTTAATATAAGGGTCAAGAAGCCCAACTAAAGCAAACACTCCTTGCGCCCCTTTTTCGAGGAATTGGATACGATTTTATCAGACCGTCCTTGCCTTGCGCGTCCGCTTTTGTTTTTATTGTCTTTAGCTTTATGGTAAGCTACCTTTAGGTGTTTTATTTTCCGTTGGCATTGCAGCCAGGTCCGTGGCCAGCCTTCTTCTTCCATTTGTTTTGAAATGTCCTCGTAAATTGACCGATTTCTGTAGGATGGCCCTACACAATACACATTATTGAAACAACATTTTGTGTTCTATAATAATATATGTATAATTTTAGGTATCTGGGCACTGGGGACTCATTCACCACCATCGCCAGCAGTTTTAGGTTGGGCATCAGCACTGTAGGGAAGATTGTGAGGGAGACCTGTGACCAAATCTGGCTGCAGCTAAAGGACACTTACATGCCAACTCCAACAGAAGACATCTGGAAACACATGGCGACGAGGTTCAACGAGAAGTGGAACTTCCCTAATTGTATTGGCGCTCTCAATGAGAAGCATGTCAGGATTGAGGCCCCTGCAAACTCACGTTCCCTTTTTTTAATTATAAAGGCACTTTTTCCATTGTCCTCCTCGCATTAGTGGATGTCGATTACCGTTTCCTGGCCATCGATGTGGGGAACTATGGTGGGAACAGCGATGGAGGCATTTTTGCAGATTCTGCGCTGGGACAGGCCCTCCAGCGCGGGACCCTGAATGTTCCACTCCCATTGGAGCTCCCATCTGCTCCTGAATTGGGGAAGGTCAACCATGTTATCGTGGCAGACGAGGCCTTTCCCATAAAGCAATATTTGCTCCGACCCTACGGTGGAAAGCGTCTTGAAGAAGACAAGCGCATCTTCAACCTCCGCCTGTCAAGAGCTCGTCGCATCTCAGAAAATGCATTCAGCATTTTGACCCAAAGATTCAGGGTGTACAAAAGACCAATGGAGGTGAACCCTGACCTGTCAGACAGTATCATCAAGGCAACCTGCATCTTATGCAACTACCTGCGCCATGAAGTTGTGGGACAAGCCATCCAGGGTGAAAGCTTTGATGTTGATGATGCTGGCAGTGGCAACGCCTGTCTACAGGAGTTTCAGTGGCCAAGGGGTAACCGTGCATCTGAAGAGGCTCTCCACATCAGAGAAACATTTAAAAAATATTTTTGTCTCACCTGCTGGTGAGGTACCATGGCAGTATGACCGTGTGCGCCGTGGACTCAGATTGTAGACACATACAACCAATCACACTGTATAGTCTCAGTAATGCATAATGGCTGAGTTGGATTTGTGTATGCAGTGTAGTTTGTAAACAACCAAATATATGCAATCAGTTAACATTATTACTAAAACTATTATTATACTATTATTAGATTTAATGCAACAATGATTCACAAATTGTTATATATAAATATATAGTACAGTGATACTCTGTAAAACATGATACTGTAGGCTATATAGTAGTTTATACATTTATATTTTTACATACAATATGTACTCACTTTTGTATTGTAGTTTTTTGTTGTATTCATTATTGTGGTATAACACAATATTTATACACTGTATTAAACATATAAAGAAAATAAACTAAAGACAATTGAATTAATAATTTATTGTTTAGTCTGCTTTTAAAAGAACTTGCTGCCCAGAATAACAGAACCAAAATTTAAGTAAACATTTAAAATGCGTTTCTGCATATCAAAAAAAAAATAATTTAAACTGGAATTTTAGTTGAACCCCTTAAGCCCCCGTTTTTCCAGGATCCAAACTACCGTTCTCTGTAAACTAGTTAATTTACAGAGAATGGTAGTTTGGATCCTTGAGAAACTGCTGATAATAATGACCTCCGAATGAAACGTCGTGAATCAATTCCTGCATTTTAATTTTTAGATAGGATAATTTCTCTGGGGTGAGTCTTCTCATGCTGGGGGCCAAGCTGGACAGAAAGGTGGACACCTCATCATTTTGCAGGTCCTGCCAGGCCTGACGCTGCTGTCGCTCTGCCTCTCTCCCCTTCTCTCTCCTTTCATCCCTTGCTTCTCTCCATTCACAGTACCTCTTTAGGTTGTCCTCACTCTCTGCCTGCATCTTCTTTCTTTTTGCACCACAGCTACCTGAAGGAGTTGTGCTGCCCTCTCTTTCTGTCTCCATCACTACACTGTCGTTCTCCTTCTCTGTTTCCATTCTATCATCTTTCCCTATTCCATTTTCATCCTCCTCCTCCTCCTCATCCACCTGGATATTTCCATCTGACCTGTTGAAACTAAGCTATCTGAGTTATAAAATGATAGGGTACACTGCACTCTGCAAGCTTTCTGTGGTGCATTTCTGGATAGGCTAACAATACCTTCTCCTTGCCATGGAATTTTGTAAGAAGGACATTGAATCCATATGAGCCCACTTCTTTTTTTTACGGGCCCCTTGTCCACTTCTGCCCTGTCCTTCTTTCTTGTAGCGGACATATGTGTCCCGCAGGTGTCGCCACATTTTCTTCACTGCTTCAACTAACATCATGTAAAAAAGGTGCATTGTTGTTATTAAATTATATGTATTACAGACAGTTATTTATTTATTCATAATATCTAATATCATACTTATACCAAATATTATAACATAATATATTGATAAATACATTATTATAGTAATTTAAGTAACCAGAGCTTTACATGTATTCTATTAAAAGTCCAAGTTTGCTAGCAAATGAATGGAATACGTTATCACTTTCACAACAAATGAATGAATGACATTAGCAAAAGAGCTATTGTTGAACACAATATTGTACACTTTCGTACACTTCTTGAAATCAATGCCTACCATCCTGTTTCCCAAGCTGTTCAGCAATCATCTGCCACAATCTGTCTTTATATTCAGTGTCTTTATAATCTGTGTTTTGTATGTCATAAAGTACTTTGTGCTGCGAGACGAAGTGAATCAACTTGTCAGCCGCCATTCTGTATTTTGTCTTTCGCTTTTTTACGGTGGCTCTTAAATGTCAAAAAACCTCTCAAAATGCTGGCTGTGGATGTGAAAAACGCAGAAAATCGAACCCGATCCGAATTTTCTTTTTGACGGACGAAAGTTTCGGACGCGGTGTGCAAGTGTGATTGACATAACATGAGGTCGATTTTTTTTTACGTGCGAAAATTTCGGATGCGAATATCGTACTCAGTGTGCAATGGCCTTTACTCCACTCCTAGATCAGTCGTAAAAATCTGAATTAGTATGTTCTGTGATTTTTAAAGAGCATTTTTTTATTTAAAGTTGTTATTATTCAGTAATTATACATTGACAACTGATTTTTACCCTAAATTTATGGGTAATTATGATTTTTTGGAACATTAAAATTCATTGTATGATCATTAAAGCTATTAAAAATGAACAAAATGCCAAATTTTTGGTTAAACTGAACTGAGTTTGAAGAGTGTGGGAATGGCAGTTGTTTATTTTTTTATCTTTGTGTACAAACATCGTCTGGTTCAGCAGGGTCACAGGCCACGTTTACACAAAGCCGGCTATTTAGCAAAACAAATATTTTACCCCTCTCCGTTTTCAAAAATAACATCGTTTACACACCCGCATAAATACATTGTCGATCGCCATCATAACTATGCCACACCTATTGGCGGCAGTGCAGGGGTTAAGGATAAAGCCATGCAAGCAAGTCAAGTCAAATCAAGTCACATTTATTTATATAGCACTTTTCACAATACAGATTGTATCAAAGCAGCTTCACAGTGATAACATGAAAGTAGTATAACACAGATCGATAATATTGTTAAATATTAAATATTAACTAACCCCAACTAAGCAAGCCAAAAGCAAGGCAACAGTGTCAAGGAACCAAAACTCCATCAGATTGGATGGAGAAAAAACCTTGGGAGAACCCAGGCTCAGTTGGGGGCCAGTTCTCCTCTGGCTTACATTCATATTGTTTATATATAAATATTAACTATAGATATTGTTTATGTATAAAATGGCGCCGTAACATATCGCATGCGGTGAGTCGTCTCTTCACAGGCGTTGGTCTTCTCATCACAGGCGGTGGGGCATCCGAAACCCCCGTGAGATGCTGGATACAAGACTGGACCTGACGAACGCCATTTTTCTCGGGACAAGTGTCCCGAGATAACAGCAGAAAGGCAGATGGGAAATAATTAGCATAGCTGATGTTCATAATTAGCATAGCTGATGTTCATAATGATTTCCATTATACGGGAGTCGGTGTTAGAAAACCACTATCTCACAAACTCTCCGCAACCCAACCATACGCCCCGACTCATTTGTCTAAAAGGCTGTCGAGCCCCACTGGTGCGTTAAGCAGTTTCAATGGCAAACGGTTCCGTATGGCATAACAGAGGACTGAAAGGTAAGCATTATGTGAATGCTTGACTAAAGAGATGCGTCTTTAGTCTAGTTTTAAACTGTGTCAGCGAGTCAGAGCCCCGGACCGTATCGGGAAGGCTATTCCAGAGTTTTGGAGCTAGATGCGAGAACGCCCTCCCTCCTTTACTGGACTTAGATATCCTAGGAATGACCAGAAGTCTTGAATTTAGTGATCTTAAGGAACGCGGTGGATTGTAGGGCGAAAGAAGGTCCGTTAAGTACATAGGAGCTAAACCATTTAGGGCTTTATAGGTCAGTAGTAGTACTTTGCAGTTGATACGGAACTTAATAGATAACCAGTGTAGAGATGATAAAATCAGTGTTATATGATCATATTTTCTTGACCTAGTAAGAACTCTAGCAGCTGCATTCTGTACTAACTGTAGCTTGTTTATTGAGGATGCAGGACAACCAGCTAATAAAAATTACAATATTAAAAAAATTACAATAATCTAGTCTCGAGGTCATAAATGCATGAACTAACTTTTCTGCATCAGAGAGAGATAGCATGTTACATAGCTTAGCAATGTTTCTAAGGTGGAAAAAGGCTGTCCTTGTAACATATGAAATATGTTATCAAGCCAGTCAGAATCCCTTAGAATCGACAAGAGAGAACCTAAAATGCTGTTTTTCCCAGTTCACACAACAACACATAACCAGCGTTTTCAGAAATCTCCACTTTGGCCTGAGTTTTTAGAAATAATCGTTTTCAGTGATAAAAACGGTGTTTTCGTGTAAATGAGAGGGCAAAACGCAGAGAAATATCTGCATTTTCCCATCGTGCAAACGGGGCCACAGACTGCAGCTGCTTTGTTGGTGTGTGGATGCTGAATAGAGAGGTTGTGTGGTTCTGAGCAAATTTCAAAAAGTACAGCAGATTATGGCCATGTCAGTGCTATATAAGACAGGGAGGGTGAACACAGACAATATTTTGTCTGCTGTTGCGTGTTTTCCTGAAATGGAGGATTTTTTTCTGCTGATGTTGTTAAAATCCCCATTCACTGTACAAGTGCTCACCGTGACAGTATGTACTTCACGTATGATATTGATGGGGTGGTTGTGCAGGTCAAGGAGTTGTGTGGGGTGGTTGGCCGTGTACACAGACATCTTTCTTCCAGTATTTCAAGTGCACATGTTGAGTGAGTATTTTAACATTCTGAAGAAGCATGTTAATCTGTGCACATTGTCACAAAATCACGTATGGGCTCTGTGTAACTGCAGTGACTGGATGCTGGGCCATGTTGAAGGGGGTTATTTCCTTAACAATTCAGTTGTTCCCAAAATGGCACATTTGATGACATGTTCATTGATAAACATACTGCCAAGGTTAAAACCTCAGACATCTTAAATGCAGTTGTTTCTCATTTTAAGTGTGCGCTGCGTACAATGGCCCCACGCAATATGGATCGGCCATTCATGCTCAAGGCCAACTTTAACGATGTGTCACGATTTAATGTCCTTGACGGTGACCAAGGCTTTGTTTTTATGCTGCTGCAAAGGAGCATTTCTGAGGTGACTAAAGGGCTGAACATCGATATTATGTTGACACTGAGCATGTTTGGGCAGAAAAGCTAGGATATAATTGACTACAGTGGATTCATGGACACCAAATACATTATGTCAGTATCTTTGCATACCGCAATATTCATGCGAAAGACCGGCGGATCCACTTGATGTGGTCACGATATGTTGTCCAGGAGGTGGTGGGCAACAGAATCAGTCTGTTTTCAGTTGTTATTATGAATGAGACGGCCAACTTCTCCTCAAACCTTGATCACAGAGGTCTCGACATCTCCAGGGCACTTCAGGGGGTGTTCAAGGAGGTGGATCTTGGTTACACTTTAACCTTTGTGCAGATGTAAGCTAATACACCTCACAAAAGGCTTTCCAAGGTCAGTGTGCACCTAGTCAATAGGTGCTTGGTTAGTTGCGGATCGTGTCACCCAAGGCACCTGAAAACGATGTGGTCGAGGGCAGACACATACAGTGTCTTACCTATATGGATGATCTCTGTTTAAAGTTTGGCCCGACGGTTAAGGCTAGAATTGAGCAGGTTGCTCTTTTCGAGGAGGACATAATACATGCCATGGATAGCGAGTTGACCTTGGATGAGGAAGGGTTGTTGAATTTGATTGAGAACAAGCCTTTGCTAGTTCCTTTCACCAATGTCGAGGCCATGTTTGAAGTACAGAAAGTGGCCAAGCACATGGTGGGGAAGCTCAAGTAACTCTTTGAAAACTATACTGGATAGAATGGGTATGAACAGACCTGGGCAGCACATCAGTGTGAGCTAGGCCTGGAAGAATTGTTCTTCGCCCACCCGTTCTCTAATAGGGATTTCAAGTTCAGTGTGAGTCTGGGCACCAGCTCTGACCCCGCCTCACATGTCAGCGTGGGTTTGCTGGTTTTGCCCAGCAGTGCAATTGTTGGACTTGCTCCAGAGCACAGGACTTCTAATGAGACCCAGCAGAGCAGAATTTTCCAGCTTTTGGATTTTCCGAATCTGTGAGTGCGGGAATGGGTGTTGTAGGGCCTGAGCTGGTGATGCTTCTCCTGTGTGATTTATTTGAATGCAGTGATCGCATACCCATCTCGTCCTTGCAGAATCGGAACTGCCCGGGTACACTAAAGGGCTTTGTGTCTGTCTCTGTGAGACCCTGGAAGGTGAAGCTTCTTTTGTGTGTACACACACATTCTGCAGGGCAAAAGACATGATGTCCCAAGCAGGCCATGATGTGAAAACAAGCATAAAGTGTGGAATACGCGGTCACAAACTGCGCTTTGTCCCAGCTTAGAAGTTTTACAGTCTCAATAACAACAAGAGAGTTAGCTGGAACTTGATTCCCAGAATTACTGGGAGATTCATGACACTGCTAAGGAACCGTCGGTGCTAAGAAACCAGCAGTGAAGGCGCGAGCGGTGAGCCTGGTCGGAGCTGTGTGTCTGGAGATGGAGCAGAAGGGGGGTCAGCTTCATCAGGAACACTACCAAGAATATGGAATATGGCATGCCCTGGGTAAAGGATGTGCTGCAGTGGCAGCCAAAAACTGCAGATGTGGAAACTCAGATTTGTTACGTCCAAGACTCATCCGGCCACATGAAGCTGCAGTTGTGGGCTGCACAGATAGGGCTGGCGGTGATGATTTGCGCAATCTCAGCACGCGTGAATATCACGGATCTGTGTTTCTGACCACAACTCAGAAACAAAGTTGTTGAAATTCAAGAACTGGCTGGAGCGAGTTCCTTCGTCCAGTTCGAAGCTGAGGAGGAAGTGGTGACCACTCTGATTGGAAGCATCATTTGTGCCGAAATTGGTGTTTCGAGGAAGTGCTCTAAATGCCAGGCCTGGCAGCCAGATTTCCACACAGCTAGACGGGTCGCACTCTTGCAAGAGAGGAGGGAAACGGACCTGACTGTGACAAATTCTGTCATCAAACGGGACCTGGAGAAGGAAGTCATCACGCATTTGCTCATTGAAGGCCAAAATTTGGAAGAGCATCTGTTAAGTGGCGAGGCATGGCAAGTCCCAATCCAGCATGACGTTGTGTCGTTGGACTTGACAAACTGGTGAAAACTGCTGAAAGTGGCGAGACCGAAGATCTATGGAAGGGGAACAGGTTTAGTGGTGGTTCCACAGTAGTTGTGCCATAAGGAAGTAGGATTGTGAGGTTATGATGTGTTCGTTCATAATACACATGCAGTAGAAGTTGTGTGTTTTAAATTTCTGCTGAGCAACAGATGCACACTAAGTGAAGCAGGGTTGCCAACTCTCACGCATCTGGCGTGACACTCACGCATTCAGCCCCAATCTCTCGGTCTCACGCTCAACAAAGAAATCTCACGCTAAATTAGAAATTCTTCTGTGCTGTATTTTTTTATTACTATAAGCAAGTTCAGGCTTTTACTGATTGGACCACTGGATTTTATCACGCAGAGAAAAATCGCGGAAAATGATGACACTGACATTGACAGAGAAGTTTGATATGGAACGCTTTGGCGCTAGATCGCAGTAGCGCGTCAGTTCAAACGGCACGTGATACAGTTGCCTAGGCTACAACACCCACAGGGCAAGAGCAAAATACTGTATCTGGTAATCTCCTGCTTTATATTAAACAAACTGTCAACACGGGCTTTTGCGATGCACAGAGAGACGCTGCGCTGCTATGACTTTGAACGTGAATTGAGAGCATTTGCACTACGTGCCTGTCTTTTTAGCAAAAAAGATAACCTACACTGAATATCTATAGTGGCGTAGGGCGAGGGCGTGAGGTACTTGAAAGCAGCTTTTGACGCGTTTTAAAATTACTATTGTATATATTCCTATACAATAGTGTAAGTAAAATATGCTTTTGAAATATTCATTTTCATTTATACAGTACATTTATTGGCTAGGCCAATATGGATTTTACGTAATAGGAATAGTTATATAAATCATTATTACATTATTATTATAATTGTTTGGCATCCTAAAACAGAGGATTATATCATAACTAAAAAGATGTTTGATCCCTCTTTAATGTCCAGGTACAAGTCGAGGCTTTTCCTTTGTTCAATGTCACAGTTCATGGGTTGAAGCTGGTTAAAGCTCTTAATTTTAAGCTCTCAAAGTGCACCAGATTGATGCATTTAACCTTAAAATGTACAAAATTTTCTTGCGGGGGAGCATGCCCCCGAACCCCCCTAGAGGGACAGATGTCTCAACATAGTTTTACAAAACAATCATATAGGAAAGAACAATAATTTATGAACTTTACTCCCAAAACAAATTCTGTTTAAATCAGTTAAACTGTTGGCCTATACCATATTAAAATTGGACAAACTATACATTTGACTTACAAGACATTGTGCCAGGTGAAATTGTGCCCTACAAGACATTGTGACAACACCCAAAAAAAAATCCCCCCCCTAACCCCCCCCCAAAAAAAAAAAAAAAAAAAATCTCACTCCAAGCAAAACTCACAAGTTGGCAACCCTGGTGATGTTTATTCAAATGGCACTTGTTATTTTATGGTATTTGTATTAATTTTTTTTATTTAATTGAACCTGCAAACATGTTAAATGGTGTTAAACTAAAGGCAGCGATTTTATTGTATGCCATTTTATTTATTTATATTAGTTGGAATTTTCTAGATCTGAACGTGCAGAAAGGGCACAATGTTTAATTTTGGTGTCATATTTTTCGATGGTGCATTTTGTTGTTTATTTTTGTATAATATTTTGTGCATCCGTTTTTATTTTAATCACTGTATTTACCAGATGTATATATGCAAATATTGATTTGTTTATAGTATGTTGTTGTTATCAGGTGTGGTGTAAATATAAGTTTGTTAAAGGTAGTCATTTAAGACTCAAGTTTATTTATTACTCTGGAAATGTTTGATTGCATGATAAGATAAGAGAGAGAGAGATAAGAAAAACCTTTATTTGTCCCACAATGGGGAAATTACGGTTTGCAACAGTAGAAACAGGACAGAGATAGAAAAGTGTACAATTAAAAAGGTCAGTGCACATAGGTCAGGTATAACACATTATGGGACATGTGATGTAGACATAAATATAAATATAAATAAATAAATAAATAAATAAATAAAAAAAACGTTCAAAGTCGGCAATGTTCGTTGTACAGTCTGACAGCCGCTGGTAGGAAGGATCTGCGGTATCTCTCCCTCACACAGCGGGGATGGCGCAGCCTGTCACTGAAGCTACTCTCCAGGGGTGCCAGAGTATAGTGCAGTGGGTGGGACTCATGGGCCAGCATAGCTGTCACTTTAGCCAAGATCCTGCTGTTTGTCAAAAAACGTATTTAGTTTCCTACTGTTGAGCTAAGAGTTCAACTGGGAATTTTAATACAGTTGTCATTGTGTATTTACAGCAGTAAATTATGTCTGTATGCATTACAGATTTTATTCAGTGGAGTTTGATTTTGGTCGAGCATGCGCAGTTGTTACCTCAAATGCAACTGAATTACTCATTAAAATGAATAAATGCATTTTTAACATATATGACTCTTAAATTGACTCGTTTGAAACAGAATAACTATTGTTGTATGTTATCAAATATTGCATATTTTTTGCCAACACATGATTAATTAATTCTAATGCTTTCTTTTCTATTCTCTTTTATTTGTTATGTATTTATAAAAATACACACTATACGTCCTATTGTTCATTTAACAGCTTCTATTGCTATTTTGATTTGTAAGTCGTTTTGGATGAAAGTGCCTGCTAAATGATTAAATGTGGCTCTTAAATTGGCTCGGTTGTAATCGGATGACTCTGAAATTCACTTGTTAGAAACAAAAAACCCTTTATTTAAAGTCCCCATGAAATCATAATCGACCATACTTGCTTTGTTTGCCTAAATTGATCGTTTTGTGTTGAATAATTCATCCATGCAAGTCAATCCACACAAAAACAATTTTTGGCTTTGTAATGTTTAATCAAATTCTGAAAATGCACTTCCCCTCTGCATTGGAGGACCTTGCCCGATGACGTAGGCTTGACGGTTTGGGTGTCTGCTTGACATCCGTAACCACGCCCCTCCAACTGACAGTAGACCAGCTGCTGTGTGTTAGCGAGCATTGATTGACAGCATGTGAAAGGAGAGATGGCAAGGATGTGTTTTTTTGGAGGCACTCACATTCCCTAAAATTCCCTCGTTACGGTCCAGACGGCTCGATTTTTTACATTTCGAGGAAGGAGGCATAACAGAGAGGTCACGGATGTGCTTGAAGCACTTCATGCCAATATTATGACACTGCAGACTCGGAGCCTGCATCTACAGTCCCCCACCGAGAGTCCTGCACTCTCAGACCCCTTGTTTTTTGAACACAGCGCCTCCTGCTGTTCAAAAGATCGAATAACACCCACACACAGAGTACAGCGCTCGGTTATCCAAATGCAATATTGCATTTGCAATATTACGGTCTCCAAATAAATTATCCAATAAATATTTGCGTTCCCTGCTTAATGCATGTGCCAAAAAAGCTAATTGTTACTGATGGAAGGGATAGAATTACAGATTGAACTATCTTCAGAAAAATAGTATTATCTTGCTACAATGTTTTTTTTATATTTTTTTATTCAAATTCCAATTTTTCTTTCAGTTCAACCTATAATGGTCTAATTAACATTGCCATAATATTACAAAATTTGTTTTTTGATATTTTGAATGCGAAGCAAAACAAATCAGAATAGACAAAACACCAATAATAAACAATTCAGTACTTTATTTAATGATCACCTAAACATCATCTTGCTGTAAAGAAAAAAGGAAGAAAAAACGGTGTTCGAGACTTTATTTTTCGTATTCAATTGCATTAAAAAAACTCATTTATAAGTCGCTTTGCATAATCATAAAATGATATGTTGCTGGGTTAGGGGCAACTGCATCGATGTATGGTGTACCCTGGAATAACCTACAACATAGGACCGATAGCACATGTCTTATGATGTTTCAAAGGATCCTTCGTACGTAAGGTTAAAAACTAGTTCGAATGTGGCCATTTTCAACATTATTTATGGTCCCATTTAGACAATTTATACTGTTTCTGGACCAAATAAACTCTCAGGATGCATTAAAATAAAACTCATGTTTATTTCAATGTAATTTCCTTGCATTGTTTAGATGGTGATATTTGTTTTATTTTAAGTCACCATTGTGGTGGTCAGCGTTTGCTTTAGTTGGGCTCTTGGTCCCAGTTTTTCTTTCTTTAAGTATTATTTGACTGTTGTAACTGTGTGTGTTGTATAACACCATTGTTGTGGCACTTAAAGCCAAGGAAATGTAAAATTGGTTGTCATCAGCTCCTTGCTGATGATGAAATCAACATGAAGTGTGCATTTAAAGTTTTATTTAGACTTTTGTGTTTATATATAGAATTTATAACCACCAGTCCACATCTTGTGGGACTGCATTATTTGGACGAACAGCATGTAAGGTGGACAAAAGGCAAGTTTACACTATGTTTTGAGAAAATTGACCATGTAGTCACACACAGACATCAGGATTTTGCATATGATTCACAACAACGGTGACAATAAATAATGAAAAGCTTAATGCTGCAATGCATGATGGGTAGCTTTCATACTACAAAACATCCTTGATTCCCAGGCTTTTTTGTTTTGGTTCTCACCGTTGTTGAGAATCATATCCAAAATCTTGATATCTGTGTGTGACTACGTTATTCACTTTCTTAAAAAAATGTACACAGTGATAATTTTAAAGATTTTGATCCACATAATGCAGTTCCATAAGTTTGGTCATTATAAATATCAGATATAAATGTCTTGATTTTGCCACCATCAGTAAAGAGCTGATGACAGTGGAGTTTTCGTTTTCTTGGCTTTCTCTGCACTATCAATGATGTTAGACAAACACACAATTACAACAGCCAAAGAAAAGGTAAAATAAAGTGATCTGGGAGCAAGACCCCAATTAAAGCAAACACTGATCACCACAATGGTGATTTGAAATGAAGCAAATATCACCATCTAAACAATGTAAATAAACATGAGTTTTAATTGAATGCATCCTGAGAGAGTTTATTTGGTCCAGAAACAATATAATTGTCTTAATGAGACCATACGTTATGTCCTCTATGGCCACATTTGAACTAGTTTTTAAACTTGTACAAAGGTTCGATGAAAGTCTATATCGGATGTTCAGAACATGTCACACAAAGACGTCATAAAAACTTTCATTCTGGCCCCTCAGTGGACGTCTTTTCAACGTCAGACTTTTGTGACTAAGACGTTGAAAAGACGTCTTTTGGACATCATTTTGTTTAGTGGGTTCAGTCTTAGGACAAAAGACAGTCATGATAGTGATGTGCATGCTGTAGTGCATGGGGATAGTCCGAGTCAGAATGGTGTTTTGGCAGAATGTGTCCTGAACCAGCATCTAGAGCATTTTCATACCGTCACTGGCTTTCCACCTGATGCCCTCCATGACCTTTTTGAAGGCATTGTGCCCGCAGAGCTCGCCCTTTGTATAGGAGAGATGATCCGTCGCAAATACTTCACCCTTGAATATTTGAAGGAGCGAATTCTATCTTTTCCATACCAGCACACAGACAAGCTTGACAAACCTCATAAAATACCACCGACCTTCGCTGTAAAAAAAGTATTGTTGGTAATGGCCACGAAAATTCCACATTGCTCAGACTGCTCCCTTTGATGATTGGGAATGTAGTTCCTGAAGAGGATGAAGCATGGACTGTGTTAATGGAACTAAAAGAGGTAGTAGAATTATCGCTGTGCTCAGAATACACAGAGGAGTCCATCCAGTATTTACAGTCCAAGATACAGGATCATAGAGAAATGCTGAAAGAAGCCTTTCCAGATTTCAAACTCCGTCCGAAGCACCACTACATTGAACACTATCCCGACCTTGTACGCTGTTTCGGGCCTCTTGTAAACTTGTGGACAATGAGGTTTGAGGGAAAACACCATTTTTTCAAGAGAGTTGTACACGACACACAAAACTTTAAAAATGTGTTAAATGCTTGCAGACAGGCATCAATACATGGTATGGTAGCATACCATCTCAGTTCCTCAGGATTCTTCAAACCTCACCAGCAGACATCACATGTCTCTTCTGTTCTGGTATCAATGCTTCCAAATGTTGCCAAGACCTACATTGAACAAATAACAGCAAGCAATGCTATTTACAGCACATCAAAGGTCTGCATTGATGGAACTGCTTATGATGTAGGAGTGTTTTTATCTGTGGGACAAGAGGGAGGACTGCCTAATTTCTGTAGAATTGAACAGGTTATCCTGGTTAACAGTAGTGTTGTTTTTCTTTGCTAAGAGCACACATCACACTACATCGAACACGTGAGATCCTACGAACTTTTTCCAAACAATCTGGCTGTCCACACCCTATCAGAGCTAAATGACAAAACGCCTCTCTGCGCTTATAACATCGATGGAAGATTGTTAGTGACAGACACCCAAACGTTTCATTTTATTACACTGAGGATTTGTTGAAGCAGGTAAACAGATGACTTGAACATTTTTTTGTAGCTGTGCCATGAACCATATTTTTGTCTTTTAGGAACCAAAAAATGACTGCTGCCCATAAGCATGTGCTGCGTGTGTATGTTGCATGCGACACCGCCCTGAAACTTACTCTACTTGAGCGACCAAAGTCAGTGGAGGAGCTGAAAGACACAATGCAAGAGAGGTTCAAGCCGAGACTGGATTGGGACTTTAGCCTTCACGATGAGGATCCGGACTTTGATGGTGATCTTTGTCTTCTCGTGGACATCCAGGAGTTACCAGAAAAGGGTACACTGAGAGTTGTCAGACCTGAAGGTGACACCTCATCTACTACATCTTCTGACATAGACATACTCCCACATGAACAATGATCATCCCCATCGAAACATAAAGAAAGCTCGAAAAGCTAAGGTCAACTACATCATCAAACTACCCAAGGATCAAACCACAGTGTTACGACCCTTCTTTAGCTCGTTCCCATCTAGGGAAAAATTAGAAGGGGAACACAAAACCAGTTAAATCAACCGTCTCTATGGACCACTTAATGTGATGAGAAATACACGAGAGACACTGACGGATTAAATGAAAAATGATTTAATAAAGAGTAATTAAATTACATAATATGTGAAGAAGGGCAAAAGGAAAAAGGGAAAATGGGATTTGTGCCAAACAAACGAAAATAACATAAGCAAAACAAAACTAACTAAACCATTTCCAATCTAAACCTAAACTAAAACAAAAGATCAAAGAAAAAGTCTTCAGCGTCCTGGACGCCGTATCTAAACTATGCTAACTAATAAGAACAAAAATACAGGGGGTGGCACAAATCTCTAACCTAGTGTAACTAGACAGAAAAAAAAACTAAGTGTGCAAAAATGTATGTCACGTGACATTCTTACCTATTCCCTTTTCTCCTTCCCAACTAAACCAGCGTTGCAAAGCTGTTTAACAGACTCAGAGATCTCACAAATGAGAAGTATCAGGGAGAACTCAAAAGGTCAATGTAACATGACAAAACAAAGCAACCACTTAACAGAAATAAATCAACTAGAGAGAGAACGAAAATATCTCAAAACAAAGTCTCTCAAAGCAAACACAAAAATCTCTCTCTCTTCCCGCTGTCAGCGCGCGTCTTAAGTAGGGCTTCTCCAGGTGCCGCGCATCGGGCATGATGAAGATCCCGCCTCCTAGGTAAACTCGCGTATCACGCTGATTGACAGGTGTTTGATAGCCAATCGGCGACGACCTGCGAAAGTGAAAGTAAGGAAGAGAGACAGAAGAAAAACACTAACACCGAAGGAAAACAATATAAACGTCCCTAAGGACGTAACACACAGCCACTCAGTAAACAATGAGAGAAGAAATCATACATGAAGTCGAAAAAACTGAGAGAAACCAATTAGTCATAGGCAAGCTCATGAACACAGATTTTGAATTTTAACTGTTGTTTTATATCAATAACTTGTTTTTTTCTGTTTTTTTACAGATCACTATTGCAAACCAAGTAAGCAAAACAACATTTTTTTTATTTATTTTTATTTATTTATTTATTTATTTATTTTTTCATTTTTGCAAACAACTTGCACCACTTGCACTTGCACAATATCATCACGCTGGTCAAAGAGGCGTAAAATTAAATCCATGCTTAGGGCCACAGAGACAGAAATCCTGCAGCAGTATGAACAAACCTATACTGGTTCCAATCTGCAAGGCAACTCTGTTGCAGAACTGGAGCATTTTGAATTCCCAAGTGTAGCATTAGAGTCAGGTGTTTCAGAATCTAGCTCAGTTGTGGAGCAACCAAGTACAGGGGAACTTGAGCAGAGGTCAGCATTCAATGAGTCAGATCTCTCATTTGACGACTGCCCATCAGCTAGGCCCGTTGATTCAGAATCAGATGATTCTGATGCTGAAACTCCAACATCAGAGTTATTGACGAGCCTAAGATTTTGGGCCTCTTCCTTTTCTGTGTCATTAGCAGCATTGACTGCACTCTTGAGCATTCTACGAGTGTTTCATCCAGAATTGCCAAGAGATGCTCGGACAGTTCTCAAGACACAAGGTGAAATAAAAACTGAGAAAATGGAAGGTGGGGAATATTACCACTTTGGCCTAGATGCTGGATTGATGTTAAAACTGAAATCTTTGAAGCTACCTGCTAATTTGACCACAATTAAGCTGCAGTTTAGTATTGATGGTTTACCACTATTCCGAAGCAGCAGAACTCAATTCTGGCCCATTCTAGCTACCATTAACGTTGATTACAGAAAATCGCCATTCCTTGTCGGTCTCTTCTGTGGCTTTACCAAACCAAAGAACGTGTTTGAGTTCTTGGGCCCATTTATTGAGGACCTCAGTGGTATTCTGAAAAATGGCATTGTTCACAACGGGCTTAAGATTATGGCAGAAGTGTGCTCATTTATTTGTGACGCACCAGCACGGGCTTTTATTAAAAATATAAAAAGCCATAATGGTTATTCAGGCTGCGACAAGTGTTTTCAAGTGGGAGAGTGGCACAACAAGATGACATATCCAGAAACAAATGTTAGATTGAGGACAGACACAGACTTCAACTCTATGACTGATGATGAACACCACTTAAACCAAACACTGTCCCCGCTAGCTGGTCTGGTCAAAATGGTGACAATGTTCCCATTAGATTACATGCACTTGTGCTGTCTTGGGGTAACAAGGAAGTTGCTATATATTTGGATGAGGGGCAAATCACTGGCAACTAGGTTGTCAAGTAAATCAATCGAAGAGATTTCTGTTAAATTGAAGGGACTAGGACCTTACACTCCTTCTGAGTTCAGTCGGAAACCCAGGCACCTCTCTGAAATAGATCGGTGGAAGGCAACAGAGCTTCGATTTTTCATGCTTTATGCTGGCCCAGTAGTCCTGAAAAATACCATTGCGCTTGAAATTTATGAAAACTTTATGTTATTTTCTGTGGCCATGCATCTGTTGTTGTCTCCTGGAACATCAGAGGAAATGATTGATTGCGCTCAGGGATTGTTGACTTCTTTCGTAACTCACTTTGGGGAGCTATATGGGAAAGATGAAATCACCTACAATGTCCATCAGCTGACACACTTGCCGTCAGAATACCGTCTGTTTGGTCCCTTGGACAACATATCTGCATTTCCTTATGAGAATTATTTAGCGCAACTGAAGCACCTATTGCGCAAGCCTCATTTGCCTTTACAGCAAGTAGTAAAAAGGCTCTCAGAATCACCTGCACCGACCTTGGAAACAGTGAAGGAAGGACAAAAATTCATGCATCCTCATTATGATGGTCCGTTGATCTCTTCATTAAGTGTTGGGGACCAGTACCGTAAGCTTGTTACGGAAAAGTACACATTATCATCTAGGTCTGGGGATAACTGTTTTCAAATTGTGGATGACATTGCTATTGTTGAAAACATTGTCAGGGTAGGTCAGGAGACTTACATCATTTTTCGAAAGTTTTCCAAGAAAGAGTCCTATGGCCAGTATCCCTTTCCATCTGCAAACATTGGGGTATATACAGTTTGGGGGTTGAGCAAGACTGTCGGTGTGACGAGGCTTCAGCACATCGGCAAAAAGTACATACTTTATCCTGACAAAACAAAATTCATCGCCATTCCCATCACTCATACCAATTAAAATTTCCAAAACGTCCAAATCAGTTCATATAATCAGTTTATGCAGTCAGTTCGTCAGTTCATAAGTACATTCTGTTGTGCATTGTTTTCTATAGAGTCTAAATCCCCTGCGTTACAAAAATGACCAAGTGGTGTGTTGTAAAGTTCAGCAGTGGTGCAACTGAAATTGTGCCAAACACATGGGTTGAAGGGGATAAAGTGTTCTGGCCCCCATACCCTCCTAAAGACTCTCTTAGACTGAATGCAGCCATTCTGAACCGAGAGCAGCCTGGACAGGGATGGCATACATACCAACCAATCCGTGTCCTCACAACTCGTGGTGGGTGTTCTGGTATAAGAATCTATACATACCCCTGTCTGACAATATTTCCTCTGATTCTTGACTGTACTTGACTGTTATTCCATGCTTGTAGATAGTCATGATGAGGCAGAGAGGAGCCTGGACAGATATGTCAATAAAGATTGTGACACCACCGACATCCAGTCTGAGGAGGAGAGCCACCATGGCCTAAAAAGAAAAAGAAGGTAATAATGAATGTCCAATATCCAGTTGCACACATTTGGCGGATGCCTTTGTCCAAAGCAAACATATAAAAGGTTTCAACCATTTGTTGTTGACGTACAATTTAACAGTTTAACAATTTGTAGACATGTGCAAGTTGACAATTTAAGTGCTTTGCTTCCTTGTTTACTTTTAGACCAAATCCAGTTTATCAATCAGATGAGGAGCCCCAGAATGAGCGCAGATTCGCCCAAGCCCCCAAAGTGTTATTTCCAGGTATAGTTAGCCACATTGTGGCATGTGTGTGTGTGTTTTGTGTACATGATTAGATTCTCTATTTTTTGCAAAAGGTTTCTTTATGCATTACACACATCTACCCCCCCCCCCCACACACACACACACACACACTCTTTTTTTCTTTCTTTACACAAAGCAGCGACCCAACTAGCCAGTCAGGACAGACAACCATCACCACCTCCACGAATCTATATGACCCTCCAACGCCCCAATTCTCCCATGTTGTCTTACCCTAATTGTCTTCCCAGCATCATTCCCTGGAGATGAATTGGCGTTCTCTCCAATGAATTTTCTCCAGAGGCCATCTCCTGAAGGTATGCTTTAAAAAAAAGTAATTATATTCATTCAATTGACATTCAAAACATTGTCAAATCAAAAATTCAAACCAAATGCAGTATATCTAATCAAATGGTTTAATTTTTCTTTTCATAGTTGTTACAGATTCTTCAGAAACTGCCAGGCAGGCATTAAAAGGTAATAAAGTTAAACCCTAGGGGCCCAGCCTTATCCTTCCTCAATGATTTGAATAATTGAAGGATTTACCACTTATCAACTGTTAGCTTAAACCAATGGAAGGAGACATTGGATTCATTATAACCAGCCTCATGAAATAATGGGTTTACAGCAGTCCAAGAGTTGTCCCATATGGAAACATTTGTGGTGATCCCAAACATTTAAACAATGATAAAAGAATAATAATAAAAAAAAAACATTACACTGACTGCTCTAAGTAATTTTTTATGATTTCTTAGTTCAACATCTTCTGAAATTTGTTTGTACAATTTTCTTTGTCAATAGATGTGGCTATGCAGAAACTACTCACTGCAGTGACGGAGTTGTCCAAGGAGGTGAAGGACCTGCGGGAGGAGTTCAAGCAATTCCGCCAGTCCTGCAGGTGTGGACAGTCCGAGTCTGTGGGTCGTCCACTGGCGGAGCCCCTGGAGCTGCCCCTCCACACCATGGAGGACCTGGACCGTGCAGAGGAGACACTGCGAAATGCCACAAACCGCCAGGCAATGGTAGTTGTTAAATACTTACATCTTCCTTCTGTCAGAAAAACTTCCTGACCGTTATGACAGTGGATTCATGGGTTAATTTGTGTTGAACCTTAGTCTCAGTCATTCACCGTTTCACATTTCAATATCTCCTAAAAACTGCTATTGTTTCAGTATGCCTTTATCAATCCAAGTTATATTCAGACTGAAAAAAATAAAATAATAATAATTCTGCACAGACCAAAATTGGCTGAAAATGATGTTCGATCTTGAAGCACTGTCACAGGGGTATTTCACAAAACCAGAATCAAGAAATCCAAGACCCTGGGCTGTTTTACTCGGGGGGTTACTGTTGCTTTGCACTGTCGGCACCCACACCATTAATTTGCGATGGCTACATGACTAGAGGAAAGGGAAAGTCACACAAGCAGATTGTGCATTAGTCTATATCTGGGATATTATGTGCTGTTGACTGTAATGGCAATACATATTTGCCATGATCAAAGAAATACCTTTTGTCTCCTGATGCTGTATTTTTTAGGAATATGTTGGCATGGTCAAAAGAGAATCCAGTCTCCATGTGTTAACTCTGCAAATTTGTTATACTTTACCAGACTGCTTGTCTGACCTCTATTGGAGGGACTACCCTAGAGGTGAGGGTCCGCCGAATGATGGCATACCTGTTGTCAAATGAACTGGCTTCAGGACTGAACTGGGCAGGAAAAAAGAACAAGGAGCCTACAAAACAAAAACGTCCCTTTAAAGAGTTGGCACTCAGCCGATCTATGTTTGGTAAGTCCTGCTCCATTTTCAATCACTATTATATTATAAATCCTAGACTGCAAGCCAAATGGCCAAAATGCATACCCCAACTCACTCCATGCAGCACCAGGAGTCTTAGCATGAAGTATTAATGCACAATAATCCAAAAGAAACCTCAGCATTCAGTGACTTGTAACAGTGATCTATAATTGTTAAAGGATCACAGATAAATTGCAATGCCGTCCAAGATGGTCATGTCTGTCTTTCTTCGGTTTAAAAGAAATTAAGTTTTGAGGAAAACATGTCAGGATTTTTCTCCACAGAATGAACCTCAATCACAACCAAGTCAAAATCCATGCAGTTTCAAAGGGCTCTGAAGTGCTTCAAATGAATCTGCACGATTCCAGCTGAGGATCAGTCTTATTATCTAGCGAAACAATGGGTAATTTTTTAAAAAATCTATTTATATACTTTTTAACCACAATTATTCATCTTGTGCTGGTCTGCGATGCGCCATACATTATGTCATCACGTTAGAGACGTAACGCGTCACATCATCTAAGGTATTTGTCTGTGTTCTCTGGTTCAAAAAGGCAGGGAAGGGCGAAAAATTCCATTTCATCTTCTCCTGCAATTTCAAAATTGTCCGACATCTTTGTTTTAATTTTTCATTATTTAAAATAAAATATTTTGTGATTTTTCCAACATCATGACGTGATGCCTGGCACATCGCAGACCAGCACAAGACGAACAAATGTGGTTAAAAAGTATATAAATGATATTTTTTGTTTCACTAAATATGACCCTGTTCCTCACCTGTGATAGAGCCTGTTGAAACTGCATTGATTCGGACTTCAACATTTTGGTTGCCGTTGAAGTCCATTATGTTTTGAAAAATCCTGTAATATGTAATGTAAACTTGTAATGTAAAAAATTTAAACTTAATTTATTATCCACTGAAGTAAGACATGAACATCTTGGATGGCATTAATGGCATCTAAAGTATTAGGAAATTTTTTTTTCGAGGCGAACTAATCCTTTAACGTTTACAACATTAGAAGAGAAAATGTTGCTACATTGCTGCGCTAGTTTACTGAAATGTTTTTCTTAAAAATAATTTGAGTATTGAATTCTCAAACTTTCAACTTGCCCACCTGTGACAGACATCTCTCCTGGTCGGCTCACATCACTAGCTGGAATAGGTAGATAGATCCACACATGCACATCTTCCTTGAATGTGCAAATTATGATACACTAATACAAAAGAAAGCCTTTTTTGTACAAATTGATACACATTGATTTAATTTTGAATTTGCTCATGCAAGACAGCATAAAGGCACAAGTCTTTGCGTGGCAGGGGGAGCACTGGACCATTCACCGTCAAATGCACCTGCCGTTGGACCCGTCACGGTTATAACCTGTCACCCTTACACAATATGTAAGATGTTTTAAAACCAAATGCAGCGCGTATACCATTTAGCCAATGGAAGCCAGAACGGTACGCACAATAGGTCATTACCAAATGCTTTTTCACCTGCCTTTACTAGAAGACTCTCCGGCTGATGCATGATCAAATAGACAGTTGCATCCCACGTTTCCTTTTACTCTTATTACCCATTACCACCCTATATATATATATATATATATATATATATATATATAATTTTCCATCCGGAGCGCGAGTCGTATATATATATATATATATATATACGACTCGCGCTCCGGATGGAAAATTATATATATATATATATATATTGCCTATATATATGGAAAATTGTATAAATTATATATATATATATATATATATATATACATATATATATATACACTATTCTTCACCTTATTATATTTTTTTTATTATTCGCTTGTTTTGCCCGTATAATTGAGCGCGTCTCGTGGATCTTAAGCGCGCCTGATGTATCTCATCTTAAGCGCGCCACAAGATATCTTACTTTTCATCTACCAGACACTCCGATTGATACACGAGAGCACACAGACAGTGTAATCCTGCACTTATTTACATATTTATTTGTCTTATTTACCTATTTATTTGTTATCTTATATTTAATCGCTATTTTTGGCTGTATTAGAGCGCGTCTCCTGGCTCCTACTGAAGTGCAGTGCAGTTATCAACCGGAGTAAAGATAGCGATTTGATACACATGACATGTACAAACAGACATTGCAACCCTGCTCTTATGTATGTTTTTTTCATCTTATCTTATTTTTACATCTTATCTTTTTGCTCTTTTTGTCCATATGGAGGGCGCGTCACATCACCTATTTGCTACAAGCATCGCGCCTGCCAAAAGATCTCTCACTGTTTATGAGATGAGAGCACATAAAGTGCGATCCATCTCATATTTACCTTTTTGTCATCTTATCGTATATTTTATTCGCTCTTTTTGCCCGTGCCCACATAGCAACATTGTTTCGGCCCAGATCTGGCCCACATCTGGCACTTGTGGCATGCGGATCTGGCCCACATGCAGCAATGAATTACGGCCCTTGGGTGGCCCACTCCTGTTTGCCAGATCTGGGCCACAAGCAGGCCATAGCAATGCCACATGTCAGCCAAGAGCAAAGAAATAAACCACAACTGGACTTTATCTGAGCCACACAATCTGTGTATATTAAACATGGAGTCATCTCAACCTTAATAAGCCTGTTAACAAGCAGAATCACTGAAGGAAAGAAGAGGATGGAAAAAGAGACAAGCAGAACAAGAACTACAACTGACTTTAGACACAGTCTTAGATGAAATCACCTGAAGAGAAAAGAAGACATTAAATCTGAAGATCTCAGCAGAGGAGGATTAAACAGCATTACCAGCTTCACTTATTACTAACCAGACTGACTTTATTTCTGTTAGACTTCTACAGAAGATTTTATTGAGAATTAACAGAGGTTTAACTCTGTGTTTCATTTGAAGTCACCGTAACATCTGAATGTCTGAAGGAGAAAATCGTAATTGGTTACCATTATGGAGATCGGTGTTTGCTTTAGATGGGGTCTTGAGCCTTAAGTCATTTATTTTATGGTATGTTTGGCTATTGTACTTCTGTTATAAAAGTCAAATGAATGTATGGATAAAATGATTTGATGATGTTGATTGTGTTCTTACATAATCAATAATTGATCAGTGAGCGTATAATTTCAGAATCAAGCTTTGTATCTTATGGATATTATTGCAGCACTACTGTTATGGAATAGGCCTTCTATACTAAATCCAAATGATCAAATCTATTACAAAAAAAAAACTTACAAATATTTCAGTTAGGCACATACAGACATCAAGAATTAGCCTATGAATCTCAACAATGGTGACTACGAAAAAAGCTCATTATTTATTCATGCAGCAATGCATGATGGGAGCCATGAATGACTTTTGATTGGTGGCATCCAGAATACGCTGCAAAATGCTTTTTAATTGCCACCATTATTGAGATTCACAGGCTGATTTATGATGTCTTTTTAAATTAAGTTTTAGGAAATTATTTGGAATACATCATTTATGTAAAAAACATTATGATTTTCAAGGACAGTATTGTGACAATGAACAATAAAGTAAACTTAACTCATAAATTGGGCTTCCCTCAGCTCAAATGATCGTGAAATAATGACAATGCTGAACAGCAAACACGATCAAATCACCTTTGCTATTTGTTCATTTGGCTGTTATAACAGAAGTACAATAGCCTAACAAATTATAGCATAAGAGACTTAAGGCTCAAGAGCCCAACTAAAGCAAACACCGATCTCCATAATGGTAACCAATTACGATTTTCTCCTTCAGGGATTCTGATGTTTTGGTGACTTCAAATGAAACACAGAGTTAAACCTCTGTTAATTCTCAATAAAATCTTCTGTAGAAGTCTGACAGAAATGAAGTCGGTCTGGTTAGTAATAAGTGAAGCTGGTAATGCTGTTTAATCCTCCTCTGCTGAGATCTTCAGATTTAATGTCTTCTTTTCTCTTCAGGTGATTTCATCTAAGACTGTGTCTAAAGTCAGTTGTAGTTCTTGTTCTGCTCGTCTCTTTTTCCATCCTCTTCTTTCCTTCAGTGATTCTGCTTGTTAACAGGCTTATTAAGGTTGAGATGACTCCATGTTTAATATACACAGATTTTGTGGCTCAGATAAAGTCCAGTTGTGGTTTATTTCTTTGCTCTTGGCTGACATGTGGCATTGCTATGGCCTGCTTGTGGCCCAGATCTGGCAAACAGGAGTGGGCCACCCAAGGGCCGTAATTCATTGCTGCATGTGGGCCAGATCCGCATGCCACAAGTGCCAGATGTGGGCCAGATCTGGGCCGAAACAATGTTGCTATGTGGGGTAGTGCGTCTCGTGGATCTTAAGGGGGTCGCTCGCAAGGTCGCACACCGGACGAGAAGCTCAGCGCGGCGTGTCAGCGGCACCCAGCAACGGCTGTGGACCTGACCGTGTTCAGGGCCGTGTTCAAAATCCTGCTGCGCCACAGAGCGCTACATAGTTGCTAATGGATCCTAAGTGACTTCGCCCTATATACATTTAGTTTTGCATTCATTTACAGAAATCAGCTGCTTGAATGACAATTGCTGATGTTATTGGATTTTTCAGCTGAGATTCTCAATTCATTCAGTTAACTGATGCTCTGAGGTAAAGTTTTCAGACGGCAGTCTCAGCAACGATTGTATTTAATTGTTGTACAATCATAACATACAACAGACTTTATCTTCATTTCATGTCATCATTTAACATAAAACATTTACAATTTACAGTCTACAATTAAATACAATCGTTGCTGAGTCTGCAGCCTGAAAACTTTACCTCAGAGCATCCGTTAACTGAATGAATTGAAAAATTAAAAAAACATCAGCAATTGTCATTCAAGCAGCTGATTTCTGTAAATGAATGCAAAACTAAATGTATATTGCAGCATATAGGGCGAAGTCAGGATATATTAGCAATGATTTGAGACAAAAAAATAATTAAAATGTTATATAAAGTAAATGGCGCTCTGTGGCTCAGCAGGATTTTGAACACGGCCCTGCCATTGCTGGGTGTCGCGGACAGTCGCCGAAAGGCGCCGCCGGTGTGAGAATAATGTGTTCGAATTTTAAAGATGTGGCATTTTTTATAAAGCATTTCTTTAAAGTGAATTTTTTCGTTTTTAAAAAATTGGATCTTGATTTTAAACAATGTTTTATAAACCAATTTCCTTGATTTAATAAATAAGCAAATATAGAAGACATATGCCTATAGCAATAAAATCATTACATGTTTGCATTGCATGTTTCATTGCATCTAGAAATGTAGAAATGTCTAGCCTACTTTTAAGCGAAACCATTCAAAACGAAAAGAAATAGACTAGGCTACTCTCAGATTAGCCTATAATCAGTTTGAAATGAGCTTTTCTCTCGACGCGTTCACTAGCCTATTACGAAGATGAATCCAATATGGACAAAAAGAGCAAATAAAATATAAGATAAGATGACAGAGAGGTAAATGAGAGATGAAATGCATGTCGGAGTGTCTGGTTCATGTAAACAGTGAGAGATCTTGTGGCAGGCGCGACGACGCTAGGTGATGATGCGCGCTCCATTATGGACAAAAACAGCAAATAAAATATAAGATAAGATGACAAGTAGATACATAAGAGAAGGATTGTACTGTCTGTTTGCACATGCACATTAATCGGAGTGTCTGGTTGATGAAAACAGTGAGAGATCCTGTGGCAGGCGCGACGCTAATGGCTGGTGCGCGCATAGCCACAAGACGCGCACCAATACGACCAAAAAGAGGGAAAGTAGCTAACTGGTCGAGTGACAGGCACATATATCGGTGACTGGTCGAGAGGCAGCTCCCCCTGCTGCCACGCAAAGATTTTACTCCTACTGTTTGGTTGTGGATAATAGTAAAATACCTAAGTAGATAATAGATAAATATCTGCAACATTTATCAAGTTCATGGAAAGATAGGCTAATTGTGCGTGCACGAGTTAATCATGTTGATTCTATATTCATCTCAAACTACCATCCAGCTTTAGGTCAGCATTATGTTAAGCTGCCACTATGTTACGCAATGTACTATTTGCTGACAGGAATTGGAGCATGCGTTCGTTGCCCACCTAACCATCTGGGTTATTATTATTATTTAGAAAATTTGGGAACTCGACCACAATAAACTGTTTTATCTTACAGTCCAAGTGACGTAAGCAATACAATTTGTATAGCTATATAACAGTAACTTACCTTTGGTAGGTAGCCAGAGAGATGTGTAAATCATGAGGTAATGTCAGCTTGTCGACCGGCAGGGTTTCCAGATGTCAAAAACCGCGAAAATGCACAAGAAACTGCACACCAAATTCGTTTGACTTGTTTTTCATTTTAAATGCATTTAAATCATAAACCAGATTTAAAATTAGCCATAGGTAATAATTCAAACAGTCAGGAATGCTAATATAAAGACCCAGCAACTTCTCTGCATCCCCCTTGGTGTCCCTCGTGGCTTGTTACACTTTCACCTTCTCGCCGTAGAAAATGCATGACTCTTAGCTAAGCCACGCCCCAAAACTGCCACTGGCCAATCGTGGCGTAGCAAGAGTAACTAAGGAGGGCGGGGCTTAGGAAAGGGTCAGTTGTTCGCTAATATTAGGTGCATATTCAAATACGTAGTGTGCATCATAACGCGCGCACTGCATGGAGGCGTCGATGCGATAACTTTCCATAAACAGTGGAAAAAACAACTTAATAATCCATAATTTCTGGCCATACAGAAAATAATAATGCAACAGTCTCAACTACTTTTATTTGTGTAAACTTACAATAACACGAAAAATGTGTGCTTTCGTTAAATTAAATGAAACAATCAGGGCGCTTCAGTTCATGAATAATAAACAGAAACACAGCGTAGGCTAGGCACTAGCATCACATAAGCCCCTTTTCCACCAAAGCATTTTGAGAGCCGGTTCGGAGCCGGTGCCTGCGCGCGAACCAGTTCTTTGTGTTTCGACAGCCAAAGAACCGGTTCGCGGCCGCGAGATCTGGTTCCAAAGCGGCACCAACTCTTTGCTGGACTAGAACCGTTCTTTTAGCACGTCATGTTTACGGGGCGGGTTTAGACGCGTTCTTCTCGGTTCTTTTAAACATATTTTCTGACCATCGCAAAGCCAGGAGAAACTGCAGAAACACGCAAGCGTTTTATTTATTTATTTAATTTTTTTTTTTTTAAACATAAACAAAGAAGAAAACAGTCACGATAACAAATAAATGGAAAGAAAAAAAGACACAAGACATGGGTACATAACTTATCAGAAAAGATTACATATCAAACGAAAAGAATAAAAGACTTACATATTTCAATTGTTTTTAAAGTTTTCTCGGTACACGAGTTAGAGATAATCCCAAACAATGTACGCAAGCGACGTAAACAGTGACGTAACGACGTCGTTCCCTGGGCGCTCTAGTCAGTGGAAAAGCAAACAGGTTCTGAACGGGTTCGCAAGTTGAACCAGCTCCGAACCAACTTTGAACCAGCACCAGTTCCGAACCAGTTCTTTTTTCATTTCTTATTTGTGCATCCTCGTTTCCTTTCCTTGCTTCCTTTCCTTGCATCTCAGCTCCACCCCCTGTAGGACGCGAGGGAAGGAAGGGAGGAAAGGAAAGGAGGACAGAGGAATCGAATAAAAGCTTTTTTATATACATTGGAATACTTGATCACTCAAGTGTCACTCCACAGTGTCATCAGCAGCGCTAAAAGGATCTGTCCTTATGATGTTGAAGTTTGGTTATTTAATAAATTCATAATAAATAATAATAAATATATGCTATACTGTTGAAATATCTGAGATATGTGGTTTATATAAACTGCAAAGGTAAAGTATAAATTAAAATGATTGAGACCGATGTGAAGGGGGAGGAGAATTGACACGTGCGTCACGTTTAGTCAATATAACAGTTCCGCGTAGGATGCACCTGTGTACCCTCGCTTATGACTCCTCAGGAAGCCTCCTATCTCCTCGATCCTCGACTCCTCACGGTGCAATTAGAGAATTGAGATGTCCTTCAAGATGGCTGAGCTCGATCGGTTTCCGGGTCATAGGAGGGAGGACGGAGGAGCGAGGAGACGAGGAGGGATATTGAGAAGCACCCATAGCCTTCATGGGGAATATCATATATCCATGTCCACTTGCCACTTTCGAAAATGCAAACGCAAATAGTCTAGCACCTGATTATATAAAGAAAGATACATTTCTCTTTATTAAAGGCACATCAACTTTACAGCGGAGTTGAAGACATAGTTTATGATAAACAATTAAAATGACCTGAAAACGATTTTATTTTATTTTTTAGATGCTCTTACTCAGCAGATGGGGACAGCTGCCGTCACCCAGTTCACTTTTGCTGCGCTATGCACCAGACCGGGCAGGAGGGACTGGACGACATAATATTGAGGCGTCAGGAGGACATTGAATTGTAAATAAAAAGTACAAATAGTTAAATAAAAAGGCTAATAAAGATGAATTTGGTTTAAAATGATGTGCTGTGTTCAGTGTTTTATTCAATAAGCCTATATTTCAAATGCTCCATTACTTTTTAACATCCTGGCTGTAGATAAAGCAGGCTATTTATGGCAATAAAATTAACCTTTAAAAACGATTGAAATTGCATTGAAATCACGTTGATCTTTAGTTCAGTTGAAATTTCAACATTGTTTCAATATTCCTGATGATTGAAATACCATTGAAATTCCATTGATCTATGGACAGGATTTCAATGTTGTTTCAATATTAAAACAGGGTGCAAAATGATGTAGAATCAACATCAGAGTTCAATGTTGATTCAATGATTTAATGTTGATAATTTAACATTGATTTAACATTGTTTCAATGACTGTTTGCTGTCTGGGTTGTTAAGAAAACATCATGCCACATATACTGTCTATGTCCACAACGGAAATGTTTCCGGGGAACTAAATAAGTGACGGATCCAACTGGAGGTGCGTTCCATTCGACCGTTAGTGAACTGCGAAGTGGACTTCACAGGGTATTTCGCCATCTTAAGTGAGATTCCAATCCGAAGGGAACGAACATGTTCAGTTGGAAGGGCACTGCAAACAGCGTAGGGAATAAGTGAACATAGATACATCACTTCACAGGAAAATCGCAGCCTACCTTTCCACATTTTTTAATTGAAATTGATACATTTTTGAAGTCTCTAAGACTGATTAAGAACAAGAAAAGTGACAGATTCTTGAAATATTATGATGATATTTTCAATACCACTGATGCATAAGGTTTTCCTCTGTATATCTTTTATTTTATTTAATTTTTTTTATTTATTTATTATTTTATTTATTTATTATTTTTTTTTTTTCTTTATATATGTGAAGCTTTATATACTTGATGTAACAGATCGGAGTTTTATGTGTTCTGTATTTTATGCTTGTTATTTGATATATATTCAATTAAAAAAAAAAAAAAAAAAAAAAAAAAACATCACTTCACAGGAAGTGGAGAGCGGAATCACCCAACTGTCATTGCGCGTCACGTCATCACCAGTCAGAGCGGTCGTAAATAACGATGGAGGAGTTTATGTTTGTGTGTAAGTATGCATACATTTTGTCATTATTATACTAACTAAGTATTTTTTAACGGTTATTGGGGTGAATATTACATTTACATATGCTATTTTTTGTATGTCCTTGGGACTTTATAAACGATTACCACAACCATTTTTGCCTCAGAATTTACCTTATCATATTTAGGGCCCAAGCCCTGAAAGGGCGAAGGCCCTATTGTTTTCCTTAGGATTATTATTTTTTTTTTTTTTTTTTTTTTTTTTTTTTCTAACGACTATCCGGGCACTTTTGGGGCCCTTAACATGCTCAAAAACTCTTGAAACTTTGCACACGGGTCAGAACCCGCGGCCATCAGAGCCGGGCTGAAGCTGGTACCCGGGCGTGGCAGGGCGGCTCGTCAGCGCCCCCTGGAACAGGGTCTGAACACTTTGTCCATAAATCAAACACGCTTGCATGTAATAATATGAAACTCGGTACACATGTCGATCTCATCGTTTCATATATTCATCACACTTTTACTTTTTACCCCAGCCCAACAGGAAGTCAGATATTTACGGGTTTTTTTAAAATGCTTGCAATGGAATTTAATGTACTCCTCCTAGAGCATTCATCCGCATGGAACGAAACTCGGTCAGCCTGAAGTCAAGACATAGACGATCAAAAATTGCGAGGGGATTTTTGATATCTCGAACGGTTTGGCTGTGGCGAGGAAACAAAATTATGGTGAGAAACGTGAAACAGGAAGTGTGTCCTAACTTCAGCATACATTAACTGATCTTGATGAAACTTCAGGAGTGTGTTCGCCGTAAGAGGACGATCACATGGATGTGACTATTGTGTGTCAAAGTTATAGCGCCACCAACTGGCAGCAGGAAGTGTGTCACTTTCAAAATGCTTTGAAATCACCCTCTTATTTTAACCCGATTTGCTTCAAACTTCATCTGTATAATGTAAATATACGGCAGATGTAGACCTGTGAATGGATTCTTAATATCTTTGAAACTGTTGCCGTGGTGACGCATCAAACTTTACCATTCTTTTAGGATGCTTTTGAGACCCTTAGCATGCTTCAAATTGCATGAAACTCCTCAGACACATCACATTTATTAGCCAGTAGACATGTGCAAAGTTTCAGAAACGGGCGTGGTGAGGGCTCAGTAGCGCCACCTTTTGACAAAAGTTGGGTTGTTAGTTTTATCTACAGTTACAAAAATCAGTATGTATATTGTACTCCTCAAGCCGGACAACTTTCTAATTGACACTCTTTAACTAGGACCCACAGAAAGTAAGATATGTTTGTTTGAATCTGGTCATGCTCCCTTTGAGCCTACATCTCTGTCTCTCTCTGTGTGTGTGTTAGTAGGGGGAGGGGCTTAACTTAACCATTTCAGTGCTGTGTGTTTTTTTCTGCTGTGTAATTTCTTAATACATTTCTTAAGCCTGGTATGTTTTAAATAAGTTTTTATTTTAATTTTTATAAGTGAATGCATAATATAACCAGTTAAATTGTAGTGCATTGACAATAGTTTTATATAATTAGTTTATTAATTAAATTAACTTGGTCCATAAACTTGGTCCAGCTGCGAGACTGACAGGTCTGACTGTCTGACACTGGCCAATCGGAATCAAGAGCGGAGAAGCGGCCGCTCCCATAGGCAGTATAGTATCTCCCCGCCCTGTGGAGGCATTCCGCAGGTCTCGTGAAGTTTCTCGCCGGTCTCGTCTCTGAGACCCCTACACCTGGTATTAAAATGCGATCTGTATCCAGATAAGTTATCCGGATAATAAAAAAGAAATATCAATGCAAGGTATTACGTTGTGATCGGATTGTGATCGATTTGCCTGACCATCTGGAGGTAGTCTGGCTCGCATTGTGTTCGGATCTTTACGTGTAAACGCAATCTGGTTGTTGATATCACACATGTATATTTTACTCCTCCCAAAAATGCTAAAAAATAAACGAGTGAGAGCGTTTACAGGCTGTTATAGTCAGACATGACGGCGCTACTGCGACACGCATCACCACCGCAGATAAGCAGCAGCTGGGCGTCAAACCAACGTGCAAACATCGCAAATAAAAGTGAAAGTAGCCTAAGTCAGAGACGCTTAATCATCTACACAATCATCTTCAAGTAAAGAAAGAAATGATCTCTTGACTCTTACAAGGGCTGTTGCCACTCTCTCTTATTGATGTCTATTGATGAAATTAGCTGATGATCAATAAAATGCATGCTAATATCTGTAATAAACAACCGACAAAATTACTGTATGATGGTGTAAATAAAGAATCAGTCCAGCATCGCCATGTCAGTGTGTATTGATTCATCATTGTCTCTTCATAGTTTGCAAGAGACATTTAATAAACTGAGCGTATTTGATAAACTGAGCGTAGCCTATTCATCTGTCAATATAACCTCATTCTTTTTAATGATCAGAAGAACGCGTATCGACTACCGTTACAGTACGTCCTAACTACACACGACGCCGCGACACGCGATAAAAGGTATCTTTTCCATGTAAATCAGAGTTTTTGTCCTAACCAGACGCGACGGCGACATGCGAAGTTTCTAATTTAGAAACGGTTCCTATTTCTGCGATGTCGCGGCTGACAGAATGAAGAAATTACACTGGTTATGAGTACACATTATTTATTTTTAGTTAAAAATAGGTCACTGTGCCACAAGCCATAACGGATAATTTACCTCAGATTTTGAAAGCATGTAATATTATAGTGTTCAAAATGAATTCTATGCAAACATACGACTGTATTTCATAACAACGACAATAACTTGAGGCAGATGCCACCAAATGTGTTAAAATAAATGAATTATTTGCTGGACTTAAGTGAAAAGGATAGCCATTTAACACTAGAACTCCCAAGGCGGTCATTTTGACCGTTTTTAAAATTTACAGTGTAATAACTTTGTTAAAATAAAATCAATGTGGCTGTAGGACTCTGACTTTTCCTAAATATGTGTATATTTTATTCTGGCACTGTTATTTTATTACAATCACAAAACACAAAACAGTTGCGTCCTATTTCTACCTAGAATGGCCATGGCGGTCATTTTGACCGCACGCATTATAAATATCATAAGTCCGCTATATTTCCCGCGATCAACACGCACATATTGTAGAAGTGCACAAATGAGCAAGTTTCGCGTCCATCACGCAACTGGCAAGCGAATTTCGCTCCGACAACATGAAATTAAAAGCCACTCAACTGGTGCGAGAGTCGGGTAGGCGGTCCGGGACGAAGATGATGAAGGCAGTGCCAAGTAAGGAGAAACTGCAAAAATTAAATCAAGGAGTCATGTGCCAAATGTCACAAAGTAGTGTGAGGGACTGAAGCTGCACGCGAAGCGGTGTTTTCCTATGTGTGTGTGCGTAACGTCAGTGAATGAACCGGGGGTTTCCACCGTTCAAATGAGCCCACATCTTTATTATCATCTATCGTAACATTGCAGATCTATTTATTTTTAGATTTCACATTGATTGTATTTGTATAACAGGGCTGTAGGCTACTGTATGAAGCTTTGACGTTTCCTAGATTTTTTGCATGTCTATTCACGTGGAGAGTGCGGTGAAAAAATATTTTTGACGCAAAACTTTCCTCGGCAGCACCTGTCGGGGAAATATTTTTGTATTGGCTTTATAATATGATATAATATTTTGCTTGTTTTAAGGGCGATGGCATTATAACATGACAACAGGAATTATAAGTGTCACTGGAAAACTTAAAGAGAAAGGTTCAAATGCAGATATGACATGACGAAAATGACGTTCAGTACAGCCAAATGAACGTTAAAGTTTGAACGGTCAGAATGACCGCTATGGTCGTTGTAGTAGTTATGGAATTCCGGTAGTTCTAATGACCATAGCACATAGTTGATGTGAAAAAAGGAGTATTTTGCATATAAATATGCACATAAATACATATTTTTTCAATTTGTCTCCCTGAAAGTGCCTGGCAGAAGCCTATACTGTCTGTGTCATAAATGTGAACATAATATTATCTACTGTCTGTGTCATAAATGTGAACATAATATTGTAACAGAATATTCTTATGCTATATTATATAAACTATATTTCATGAGGTGAAACATCACTGCCAGGAGCTACAGAATATATATTTCTGTAGGTCCTCACCGTGATGTTGCACTTCATGAAATATATGTAGTATAGCCTAAGAATATTCTATTAAAATATTAAGTGGCACATAAATTCAGACCAGTTATTTACAATAAAGCCTTATAAAATCATTTCCATTCCCTTTGTTTATTATTTTAATAGTTTTTTCTTGGTTGTGATAGTAAATAAAATCTAATCAGTAATTTTACATGCAGATTAATGCACGCATAGATTAATGCACGTGTGTGTGTGTGTTTGCATAGTGGGCCGGTCTGGATGAAGTGTCCAGGGCTGATTTTTTGTCCCAGTCCAGCCCTGAATGGCAATATTCACATTACTTTCAGTTTATTGCTCGAAAGTACAAAAATATTTGAGTGAAATGTAGGCTATAGTAAACCCTAAGATTATTATTTGTGACATTAGAACAAAATATGTGGATATAAAAACATGTATATAGGCTAAAGAACTAAATGAACGATCTCTATTTTCTAATTTCACGACGTCCACACAAGACCAGGCTTGGGAGGGTTACTTTAAAAAATGTATTCCGATACAGTTACAAATTATTTCATAAAAAAGGGTCCCACTTTATATTAATTGGCTTTAAGTACTTTATACTTTTTCAAAAAGTAACTACAATCTGATTACTTTTTTTGATGTAACTCACTGTAATAATATACAGTTACTGGATTTTTGTTTCCTGATTACATAATGCTGTTACATGTATTCTGTTGCTCCCACAAGACATTAGTCTGAATATTTTCCTGTATGAACAAAATGGAGTTTCCATTGTTCACACACAAACACACACAGAGTTCGATCGCGCCTCTCTCGTGACTGTGTGTGCGTGTCATGTGTTCTAGGCTGTGTGCATGCACTTCTGAAGCTGCTCAGAAAATAATAAAATGCCATGCAGAGGACTAATGCAAAATGTGTGGGAAAATCCATTTGATTGTAGTTTAAGTGAGAAATAATTTCAGTGCTCTGGTCAATAGCTGTAGAGTGAAAACTGGTGAATGCAGTATACAGCTTTCACAGAAAGAGAATGATGTGAGCACGTACGATTGGCAGTGAATCTTTTATGCGGACAAAATAGCTCAATAAGAGTAACAAAATACATGTGGAAAAAATCACATCGTAATGTTTTAAAGAAGAGTGGTTTGATTAAAGTGGTGTAAATATACCCGATCCGGCAAAGATGGCAGTATCGGAGCTGATAACGATCCTGAGTATCGGATCGGCGCATCCCTACATACTATAATGTAAACACAGTACAGATGTAGACCTTGATGTACACCTAACCTTTCAGAAGGTTGCTCATGCATACTTTGTGGTTAAAATGTGCCCTCGATCCGCACTTTTGCAGAGCCTTCACTGATGCAAGCTCTTCAGCACACTTCTTTTTGACAGTCAAAGCGGGGGTTACGTTTTTGCACGTCATGTAGAATAACCCTAAAAGCACCAAGGGTGCGGTGCCACCGGCTTTATATATATATTTTTATTTATTATTGTATATTATATATATATTTTAAATGTGATATTAAATTCAATTGAAATATTAATGTAAGCCTATATCTATTTGTTTTATTATCATAATCTGCGGAACCCCGTACGTTAACTTAACTTAACTGATGACGTTTGCAGGGCATTCCAAATGAGCGGTAATGTCAGCGAAGTCCACTTCACCTGATGTACCGTGTTCAGGGAGTAGGGAGCAGTGAACACTGCGTAGGGACCCTGTCGAATGGAACGCAGCTTGGGATTGCTCGTGAGCTTCCCTATGCCCTACTCCCTTCAAAGGGCAGACGGCAAAGCTCTTCATGTGGGAATTTGGCGTGAGGATGACACCTAGTGGGTCATTTATGTAGCCGTTTGGAACTTGATGAAGGGAGCAAAACAGACAACTTAATGTCATTATTTTTACTTTGGATGTTCCTATGACAACATAGCACTTTGTCCATCAGCTGTATAGCTGTTCTGACGACAGAAATATAATGATTAACATAACGGTTGCAAATAAATTATTTATTTTTACTTTATAAAAATCTGTTAAAATATCTGTTTTATATATCTGTATGTCAGTGTCATACATTACCTAACATTTTTAGGAAACTTTTCTTATGAAAATTTAAACATAAAATGAAACTATTTGTATAGTGTAACTGATGTATAGATTAATATCTTGCCTTCATGTTCTTCTAGATCTTTTATTTATTTATTTAGTTTAGTTTTCAGATCATTGTTCTTTTCTCATGTGTATTGTGATGACATTGAACATTTTGTTAACACATGTTGTATATTGTACACAAGTTGTATGTCATAATAATTTGAATCTCGGTGTTTTGCGGGGAAAAGTCAAAAGAAATTAAATAAAACAAAGTAGAATTTTGAGTAAGCAAGGATTATAGAACTATAAAAAAAAATCATATTACAATATTATTTATATATATACAATATTATTTTAATAGTATAGTTTATTAATAAAAAAATATAGGCTTTGACTTCTTGTCAATAAAGGTTTTTTGCTTTAAGCACGTCCTAGGTTCCAATCAAGTACGTCACTTATTTGGTTCCCCGGAAACATTTCTGTTGTGGACCTTTTTATTTGCAGCGCGTTTCTGTATTTGGTGGTGTTGTGAGTACTTGGAGCACACGTGTGTTCCCAGCAAACATGCCAGTGCGGGCCCACTGTGGGTAAGTGTGGGTTTTCTGTGGGACAGTGTGGGCAAGGGCAAACCCTTTGGGGCCCCCTGTGGGCTTGCTGAGGGCAAGCCCACAGTGGGCTTTCCCACAGAAACCCCTCAAGGGCCCCTAGTGGGTTAGCCCATGCAGGGCCCATAGCAGTTTTGCCCATTTGTCACCCATGATGGTTTACTTTGGGCAACCCACTGTGGGTTTGCCCACAGAAAACCCACACGGGCCCCCAGTGGGTTATCCCATGCGGGCCCCATAGCAGTTTCGCCCATTTGGGCCCCCATGATGCTTTACTGTGGGCAATCCACTGTGGGTTTGCCCACAGAAAACCCACACGGGGCCCCAGGCAGTTAATTAGCCAATGCAAAGTTTAGTTGTTTAACAGTCAAATGTTTTAAGATTATAAGCATAGCTGTCAACCCTCCCGTTTTTCACGGGTTTCTCACGTATTTTATCTCTGTTCCCGCTGTCTTCCCGTTTTAGTATTTTCGTGTAAAATATCCCGTATTTTTATGCTCTGATTGTGTGAGACGTACAAGCTCGGACCTATTTGGCTTGAAGTCATTCATACTCGGATGTAGCGCCGCGCGCGTTGGCCGGAGACACTGGCTGCATGCGTCTCAGCTGCGTGGCGTAATTGTTTTTATTTTACTGTCTATGGTTTTTATTTCGGCTCCCATGTTAACAGATTAGAGCTTGCACACTGTCTGCGTGACACGCGCAAACGCGTGCATGCTATAAATAGAACATGCCTATTTTTCACGTGACACGCAAGCGTGTTGGAAGCGTTTCCAGGCAAAAAAAAAAAAAAAAAAAACGATGTTTATATATCAAAAATTTCCATTATTTTTGCCTATATATATATTTTCATATAATTTTTTTAAACAATCGAGTCCTGGTGTCCACTACAGGGGTCATAGCATAACAAAGGAATAAAATATCTTTTTTTTTTCATTTGTTTCTTATGCTCTTAATAATGTAAAAAAAAAAAATCCCTTATTTTGGCGATGGATTCCGGGAAATCTCCCTTATTTTAATGTTCAATGTTGACAGCTATGATTATAAGGTTTAAGATTAGAAGCTTAATCAAACTATTTAATTATCCTGTGAAATGTCAGTCCATAATTAACTAAAACTGCATATAATGGATTATGAGTATGTGCATTTAAAAACAAATTTTTGACTTATAAGGAAAAAAGTAATATAGATGTAACTATATATTGTAATGCAGTAGGTCTTAATGAGTCTTTATAAATATATTTATAGAATAGTAATATTGCTCATAAATAAGTATAAATGGTGCTATAATTCATTATAAGCATGGACTGCACAGAAAGTGTTACTGTAGGCCTATTTATTAAATAAAATTAACTTATTTGTCACAATAAAAACAATGCAATGGTTTACTGATTTGTTTTGGTATTCATCAGTGATGTATATTTATCATAATAAAATAGCCAGCAATGACAAAATGGTCAAAATTTCGGCCAAAAAAAAAAAGACATTTTTTTTTTCGGGTCGAAATTTTGACCTTCGATATCTCGGCTCTGGAGGAGTCTAGAGCCTCCACTTTTGCGCTCTGGTCGAATTCTCGTGGCCCTCTGTCAGAATCCAGAGTTTCAAGAAGATCGGAGGGGGTCAAAATTTCAGCCAAAAAAAAAATGACAGTGTTACCCCTTATGTTTTTTTTTCGGGTCGAAATTTTGACCTTTGATATCTCGGCTCTGGAAGGGTCTAGAGCCTCCATTTTTGCGCGCTGGTCGAATTCTCGTGGCCCTCTGTCAGAATCCAGAGTTTCAAGAAGATCGGAGGGGGTCAAAATTTCGGCCAAAAAAAAAAAAAAACATAAGGGGTAACACTGTGGGGGTTTTTTTTGGGCCGAAATTTTGACCCCCTCCGATCTTCTTGAAACTCTGGATTCTGACAGAGGGCCACGAGACTTCGACCAGCGCACAAAAATGGAGGCTCTAGACCCTTCCAGAGCCGAGATATCGAAGGTCAAAATTTGGACCCGCAAAAAAAACCAAAAGGGGTAACACTGTCATTTTTTTTTTGGCCGAAATTTTGACCCTCTCCGATCTTCTTGAAACTCTGGATTCTGACAGAGGGCCACGAGAATTCGACCAGCGCGCAAAAATGGAGGCTCTAGACCCTTCCAGAGCCGAGATATCGAAGGTCAAAATTTCGACCCGAAAAAAAACATAAGGGGTAACACTGTTTTTTTTTTTTGGGCCGAAATTTTGACCCCCTCCGATCTTCTTGAAACTCTGGATTCTGACAGAGGGCCACGAGAATTCGACCAGCGCGCAAAAATGGAGGCTCTAGACCCTTCCAGAGCCGAGATATCGAAGGTCAAAATTTGGACCCGAAAAAAAAAAACATAAGGGGTAACACTGTCATTTTTTTTTTTTTGGCCGAAATTTTGACCCCCTCCGATCTTCTTGAAACTCTGGATTCTGACAGAGGGCCACGAGACTTCGACCAGCGCGCAAAAATGGAGGCTCTAGACCCTTCCAGAACCGAGATATCGAAGGTCAAAATTTGGACCCGAAAAAAACACATAAGGGGTAACACTGTCGTTTTTTTTTTGGACGAAATTTTGACCCCCTCCGATCTTCTTGAAACTCTGGATTCTGACAGAGGGCCACGAGACTTCGACCAGCCCGCAAAAATGGAGGCTCTAGACCCTTCCAGAGCCGAGATATCGAAGGTCAAAATTTTGACCCGAAAAAAAAAACATAAGGGGTAACACTGTCGTTTTTTTTTTTTGGCCCGAAATTTTAACCCCCTCCGATCTTCTTGAAACTCTGGATTCTGACAGAGGGCCATGAGAATTCGACCAGCGCGCAAAAATGGAGGCTCTAGACCCTTCCAGAGCCGAGATATCGAAGGTCAAAATTTGGACCCGAAAAAAAAAACATAAGGGGTAACACTGTCATTTTTTTTTTTTGGCCGAAATTTTGACCCCCTCCGATCTTCTTGAAACTCTGGATTCTGACAGAGGGCCACGAGACTTCGACCAGCGCGCAAAAATGGAGGCTCTAGACCCTTCCAGAGCCGAGATATCGAAGGTAAAAAATTCGACCCGAAAAAAAAACGTAAGGGGTAACACTGTCGTTTTTTTTTTTGGCCGAAATTTTGACCCCCTCCGATCTTCTTGAAACTCTGGATTCTGACAGAGGGCCGCGAGACTTCGACCAGCGCGCAAAAATGGAGGCTCTAGACCCTTCCAGAACCGAGATATCGAAGGTCAAAATTTTGACCCGAAAAAAAAAACATAAGGGGTTACACTTTTTTTTTTTTTTGGCCCGAAATTTTGACCCCCTCCGATCTTCTTGAAACTCTGGATTCTGAGAGAGGGCCATGAGAATTCGACCAGCGCGCAAAAATGGAGGCTCTAGACCCTTCCAGAGCCGAGATATTGAAGGTCAAACTTTCGACCCGAAAAAAAAAACATAAGGGGTAACACTGTCGTTTTTTTTTTTTTTTGGCTGAAATTTTGACCCCCTCCGATCTTCTTGAAACTCTGGATTCTGACAGAGGGCCACGAGACTTCGACCAGCGCGCAAAAATGGAGGCTCTAGACCCTTCCAGAGCCGAGATATCGAAGGTCAAAATTTCGACCCGAAAAAAAAAAACATAAGGGGTAACACTGTCATTTTTTTTTGGGCCGAAATTTTGACCCCCTCCGATCTTCTTGAAACTCTGGATTCTGACAGAGGGCCACGAGACTTTGACCAGCGCGCAAAAATGGAGGCTCTAGACCCTTCCAGAGCTGAGATACTGATTTATTTATAAGGGCATAAATGCTACGTGGGATCTCAATATCTCAGATCTGGAAGGGTCTAGAGCCTCCATTTTGGCACACAGGTCTAAGTCCCATGGCCCTATATCAGAAACCAGAGTTTCAAGAAGATCAGAGAAACTCAAAATTTCAACGCTGTTTTATGGTGTTAGATCTATCCTAGTACCCTCGTTATAAATCATTCACCTTCTACCTTATTTTGTTTATTCTCAGGTAAGGTAAAGATGGTTGAATTCTACAATAGATAATAAGTACACAAATTCATACTCACACCCCAGTAGAAAGACCCCTCCGTGGCTAAGTTCTTTACTGCAAGCAGTGACTCTTGGAAGGCAAACTTTTTTTATCTATTATTTTGTATTTTTATTGTATAAAGTTTTCCAAAGTTTTTCTTTCAAACAGGTTAACAAAATTAGTTAAATAAAAATGCAGTTCACAAGTTACACCAGCAGGTGTCAGACTTGGATCATCAAACAATGGATAGTCTGGTCCAGTTTCCAGAGTCTAACCTCATACATTTCATTTTACTTTTTATAATACATTTACATGTTACACCTCTTTCAAGTCATATGCACAATCTGTCCAATCCTAGACTTGGATCCATATTTAACTCTTTCAGTCCCTTCAACAATCTTGGCCTTCTTTAGCTTGATCTTCCTTCTCCTCACACGGTTTCTCAGCATCCTTCGCCTTTTAGTCTGGAACACAACATTTAGGTAATACATTTTTTCTTTTACTTCTTACATGCATAATACTGGTTACATTCCATTAATAAAGCATTCTTGTTACAATATGTTTCTGTGTCTTTCTAATAAAACCAATAAACTTTTGTTACAATATGTTTCTGTGTATTTATTATAAACAGTTTACATATAAAAACTGTATAACAGAAGACTATCTATAAAGTCTTTTACATATAGTTTCATATAAAAGCTGTTTTACATAAAACACTGTTCTATAAAGTCTTTAGAAGCAGTTTACATATAGTTATTATAAAATGAATTGCATCATTCCAAACATCACAAAAAAAAGACTTAGACTTGACTGCAAAAATGGAGGCTCTAGACCCTTCCAGAGCTGAGATATGGAAACTCAAAATTTCGACCAGAAAAAAAAAACGACAGTGTTACCCCTTACATTTTTTTTTGGCCAAAAAATTAAGTTTCCCCGATCTTCTCAAAACTCTGGATTCTGATAGAGGGCCATGAGACTTAGACCTGAGTGCAAAAATGGAGGCCCTAGACCCTTCCAGAGCCAAGATATCGAAGGTCAAAATTTCGACCCGAAAAAAAAAACATAAGGGGTAACACTGTCGTTTTTTTTTTTTGGCTGAAATTTTGACCCCCTCCGATCTTCTTGAAACTCTGGATTCTGACAGAGGGCCACGAGACTTCAACCAGCGCGCAAAAATGGAGGCTCTAGACCCTTCCAGAGCCGAGATATCGAAGGTCAAAATTTCGACCCGAAAAAAAAACATAAGGGGTAACACTGTCGTTTTTTTTTGGCCGAAATTTTGACCCCCTCCGATCTTCTTGAAACTCTGGATTCTGACAGAGGGCCACGAGACTTCGACCAGCCAGCAAAAATGGAGGCTGTAGACCCTTCCAGAGCCGAGATATCGAAGGTCAAAATTTGGACCCGAAAAAAAAAAAACATAAGGGGTAACACTGTCGTTTTTTTTTTTGGCCGAAATTTTGACCCCGTCCGATCTTCTTAAAACTCTGGATTCTGACAGAGGGCCACGAGACTTCGACCAGCGCGCAAAAATGGAGGCTCTAGACCCTTCCAGAACCGAGATATCGAAGGTCAAAATTTGGACCCGAAAAAAAAACATAATGGGTAACACTGTTTTTTTTTTTTTTGGCTGAAATTTTGACCCCCTCCGATCTTCTTGAAACTCTGGATTCTGACAGAGGGCCACGAGACTTCGACCAGCACGCAAAAAAGGAGGCTCTAGACCCTTCCAGAGCCGAGATATCGAAGGTCAAAATTTGGACCCGAAAAAAAAACATAAGGGGTAACACTGTCGGTTTTTTTTTGGTCCGAAATGTTGACCCCCTCCGATCTTCTTGAAACTCTGGATTCTGACAGAGGGCCACGAGACTTCGACCAGCGCGCAAAAATGGAGGCTCTAGACCCTTCCAGAGCCGAGATATCGAAGGTCAAAATTTGGACCCGAAAAAAAAACATAAGGGGTAACACTGTCGTTTTTTTTTTGGTCCGAAATTTTGACCCCCTCCGATCTTCTTGAAACTCTGGATTCTGACAGAGGGCCACGAGACTTCGACCAGCGCGCAAAAATGGAGGCTCTAGACCCTTCCAGAGCCGAGATATCGAAGGTCAAAATTTCGACCCGAAAAAAAAACATAAGGGGTAACACTGTGGGGTTTTTTTGCCGAAATTTTGACCCCCTCCGATCTTCTTGAAACTCTGGATTCTGACAGAGGGCCACGAGAATTCGACCAACGCGCAAAAATGGAGGCTCTAGACCCTTCCAGAGCCGAGATATCGAAGGTCAAAATTTCGACCCGAAAAAAAAAACATAAGTGGTAACACTGTCGATTTTTTATGGGCCGAAATTTTGACCCCCTCCGATCTTCTTGAAACTCTGGATTCTGACAGAGGGCCACGAGACTTCGACCAGCACGCAAAAAAGGAGGCTCTAGACCCTTCCAGAGCCGAGATATCGAAGGGCAAAATTTGGACCCGAAAAAAAAACATAAGGGGTAACACTGTCGGTTTTTTTTGGTCCGAAATTTTGACCCCCTCCGATCTTCTTGAAACTCTGGATTCTGACAGAGGGCCACGAGACTTCGACCAGCGCGCAAAAATGGAGGCTCTAGACCCTTCCAGAGCCGAGATATCGAAGGTCAAAATTTGGACCCGAAAAAAAAACATAAGGGGTAACACTGTCGTTTTTTTTTTTGGTCCGAAATTTTGACCCCCTCCGATCTTCTTGAAACTCTGGATTCTGACAGAGGGCCACGAGACTTCGACCAGCGCGCAAAAATGGAGGCTCTAGACCCTTCCAGAGCCGAGATATCGAAGGTCAAAATTTCGTCCCGAAAAAAAAAACATAAGTGGTAACACTGTCGTTTTTTTATGGGCCGAAATTTTGACCCCCTCCGATCTTCTTGAAACTCTGGATTCTGACAGAGGGCCACGAGACTTCGACCATTGCGCAAAAATGGAGGCACTAGGCCCTTCCAGAGCTGAGACATCGAAGGTCAAAATTTCGACCCGAAAAAAAAAACATAAGGGGTAACACTGTTGTTGTTTTTTGGCCGAAATTTTGACCCCCTCCGATCTTCTTGAAACTCTGGATTCTGACAGAGGGCCACGAGAATTCGACCAGCGCGCAAAAATGGAGGCTCTAGACCCTTCCAGAGCCGAGATATCGAAGGTCAAAATTTCGACCCGAAAAAAAAAAAACATAAGTGGTAACACTGTCGTTTTTTTATGGGCCGAAATTTTGACCCCCTCCGATCTTCTTGAAACTCTGGATTCTGACAGAGGGCCACGAGACTTCGACCAGCGCGCAAAAATGGAGGCTCTAGACCCTTCCAGAGCCGAGATATCGAAGGTCAAAATTTTGACCCGAAAAAAAAAAAAAACGTAAGGGGTAACACTGTCGTTTTTTTTTTTGTTTTTTTTTTCGGGTCAAAATTTTGAGTTTCTCTGATCTTCTTGAAACTCTGGATTCTGATAGAGGGCTATGAGACTTAGACCTGAGTCCAAAAATGGAGGCTCTAGACCCTTCCAGAGCTTATTGAGATATTTATAGTGGCATAAATGCTACGTGGCATCTCAATATCTCAGCTCTGGAAGGGTTTCAAAATTTCAATTTTCACATTTCAGAAATTTCTCTGAATTTTTTATCTTGCTTTCTCCCTCATTGGATTTTTCCATCCAGAGTTGACTGTCACGGGTGTGGTTCAGGCAAGGAGCACGAGGAGACCGGAGTATCGGATATTGATTACTTTTTTAATCACAAACAGGCAGGAAGACAGGAGTACAGGGCCACACGGGCTAACAACAAACATCGACCGACAATGACTGACTAACTGAGGAGGAACTAAATACACAGAGGAATCAAACATAATGAGGTGCAAACAGGTGAAACAGATGATACATGACGAGGAACAGGTGACTGATGAGGGAGTGAGTTCCGGAAGGGAGACAAGAGGATCCTGGGAAGTATAGTGCTGAAGACGAGACAGACTGGTGCAGAAGAGGGCTGTGACAGAACTCCCCCCTCCCGGAAGGCGTGACCTCACGCCGTAGCACAGAGGAAGGAGGGGGGAAGAACTGAGGGCAGAGTAGGGCGTGGCCAGGGCGGAGCAGGTTGAGGGCGTGGCGGAGCAGGCTGAAGGCGTGGCCAGGGCGGAGCAGGCTGAAGGCGTGGCCAGGGCGGAGCAGGTTGAAGGCGAGACCAGGGGAGAGCGGGTTGAGGATGAGACCAGGGCGGAGGAGATGGAGGGAGGACCCCTGGTGGCGGCGATGGGAACTGGGCTAACGCCACCAGGGGGCCGACTGACAGGGGCGGAGCAGATGAGCGAGGAGACCAGGGTGAAGCAGAGAGACTGACGACATCGGGTGCTGATGAGGAACCGAGGGACCATGGGGACACCGCAGGCTCAGGTGACTGAAGTGACGACAGGGGTACCGAGGGACACGGTGAGGCCAAGGGGAGTGAGGGCTGATGGGTGACTGGAGGGAGTGAGGAGTCCGATAGAACCGGGGGGGTGGAATGACGGGACGAAGGCAAAGGATGGAAGTCCAAAGGTGAAGGGAGGATGACGAGGGAGTGAAGGGAATCCGGCGGAATGAGGGAGCCTGGCCGAGTTGGTGGACCGAGGGACCATGGAGGAACTGAGGGAGGTGAGAGCCACGGGGGAGCCGATGGGACCGGGGGCCGAGGAAGTGTCCAGGTGGAGGCGGAGTGAGGCAAACACAGGGTATCCAGTGACCAGGCTGGGTCAGGGTAGCAGGCAGACGGAAGGGCTGACGGATGACTGATGGGAGGAGGCGGGAGAGGGAGGCTGGGTGGGATCCTGGTCTCAGGTGCAGGTTGGACGGTCTCTGGCGCTGGCTGGACGGTCTCTGGTGCAGGCTGGACGGTCTCTGGCTCAGGCCGGACGGTCTCGGGCGCAGGCTGGACGGTCTCGGGCTCTGGCTGGACGGTCTCGGGCGCTGGCTGGACGGTCTCGGGCGCTGGCTGGACGGTCTCGGGCGCAGGCTGGACGGTCTCGGGCGCAGGCTGGACGGTCTCGGGCTCTGGCTGGACGGTCTCGGGCTCTGGCTGGACGGTTTCGGCCTCTGGCTGGACGGTCTCGGGCTCTGGCTGGACGGTCTCGGGCTCTGGCTGGACGGTCGCGGGCTCTGGCTGGACGGTCTCGGGCTCTGGCTGGACGGTCGCGGGCTCTGGCTGGACGGTCGCGGGCTCTGGCTGGACGGTCGCGGGCTCTGGCTGGACGGTCGCGGGCTCTGGCTGGACGGTCTCGGGCTCTGGCTGGACGGTCTCGGGCTCAGGAGGGCTGGACGGGACCAGCGATGAGGTGGGTTCGGGCTCAGGAGGGCTGGACGGGACCAGCAATGAGGAGGGTTCGGGCTCTGGAGTGCTGGACAGGACCAGTGATGAGGAAAGTTCGGGCTCAGGAGGGCTGGATGGGACCAGCGATGAGGAAAGTTCGGGCTCAGGAGGGCTGGACGGGACCAGCGATGAGGAGGGTTCGGGCTCAGGAGGGCTGGACGGGACCAGCAATGAGGAGGGTTCGGGCTCTGGAGGGCTGGACGGGACCAGCGATGAGGAGAGTTCGGGCTCAGGAGGGCTGGACGGGACCAGCGATGAGGAAAGTTCGGGCTCAGGAGGGCTGGATGGGACCAGCGATGAGGAAAGTTCGGGCTCAGGAGGGCTGGACGGGACCAGCGATGAGGAGGGTTCAGGCTTTGGAGTGGTGCTGGTGACTTCCTCCACGGTGAATGGAGATTCACAGCACACCAGCACCCACTCCACACAGGCGGCTAAATTCTCTTCTGGACCGCTCCCTGGGAGGCGTGCCCGGGACCGCTCGCTGAGGCTGGCGATGTAGAAATCACACAGCGAGCGGTCCGAATAGTGTGTGAGGCACGCCAGCTCCAGAAAATCCCTGGTATGGGACTCCAGGGAGCGGTTTTCCTGTTCCAAACAGAGGAGGGCTACTGCTGGAAGGTCCATCTTACTTTACTTTGCGGTCGGTCGATCTGTCACGGGTGTGGTTCAGGCAAGGAGCACGAGGAGACCGGAGTATCGGATATTGATTACTTTTTAATCACAAACAGGCAGGAAGACAGGAGTACAGGGCCACACGGGCTAACAACAAACATCGACCGACAATCACTGACTAACTGAGGAGGAACTAAATACACAGAGGAATCAAACATAATGAGGTGCAAACAGGTGAAACAGATGATACATGACGAGGAACAGGTGACTGATGAGGGAGTGAGTTCCGGAAGGGAGACAAGAGGATCCTGGGAAGTATAGTGCTGAAGACGAGACAGACTGGTGCAGAAGAGGGCTGTGACATTGACTGGCTGACAAATCTATAAATAAATTCTGTAAAACAAAAAATTAATACAAAATACAACTTTAGTTGCAAGTGTCTAAAATCACTGAATGAAGTATTTGTCATTTTAGAGAAAAAAAACGCACGCTCAAAAATGTTTCAGTCTGTTCCTGAATGGGTAAATTGTGTTTGGTTAATCTTATATGTAAACAGCGGATACAACCTTTCAATTAAAAATAGGGTAAACACATTTTGAGGCTGTAAATTAGTGCAGTGTCATATTATAAAGTGGATGCAGTTTCAGCACTCAAGTAACATGATGCTGCCTCCTGCAACTACTTAACATTCTCTTTTGTTCCATAAATTAGACTTCTGAAGTGTTTTGACAATTAATGCTGTAGATAAATGGGTCAGGATTTTGCATTGAAAAAACAAATTGCATTGAGCTTTATCATAGCATCCCAAGGGATTTTGTCTGACTCAGTTTTATTTATGGTTTATTCATTAATTTATAGACAACAAAACAAATATAAAGAAGGAGGGATTGGGGAATGTATACCATATACTCATCTGGTCGTCTTCTCACTGTATTTGCCTTTTATTACATGATATTTCCAAATTAATGTTGATATTTCCGAAACTTATTTTTCCCTGCAAGGTTGATTTAAATTATAAATGAATATTAACATAACTTAACATTTCGACTGATTTAGGTTAATTTAATTTGAGAAGTGTTGTGAGTCTTAAATATAACTAATCCCCAAGGAAATTGAAACTAATTGCCTATTACTTCTTTTAAAATAATCTTAAAGGTAATTAACAAATATATAGCATTTGTAGCCTACTATATGATATTGGTGCCTCATGGAAAATGATTATTCGCTATACATAATTATGCATAAATGGTCAAATGATAGTAGGCTACCGGTAATAAGCAGCATAATATAAAAGAAAATGTATAAAAAATACTTGACACTCAGGGTGTTATTTCTTAAAAGGGTTATTTGATTGCAACATTATGATACAGTGCCACCTGCTGGACACATACTGTCTTTTATTTTTGTGTGGGCTACCTGCCAGGTGTAAAAATCTATCTATCTATCTATCTATCTATCTATCTATCTATCTATCTATCTATCTATCTATCTATCTATCTATCTATCTATCTATCTATCTATCTATCTATCTACGTTGGCGATCAAAGGAGTTCAGCTCGCGCTCGGACGTGCGTCAAACTAGCCTATGTGTTTTACCCAGATTACTGTAATAAATCACGTCATATTCAAAATATATCTTAGTGAAAGCTTCCTGGGCAAACAGCGCTGGAAGTGTTTTGCGGGACTGACATGGCCCCTCGGTGACAACTGGCCTGTTTCGACACCTTCCTTCTAAATAAGGAAGCGGCCCGTCGGGCATATGACCACAGGTCCAATTTGGGAGCTGCCAACGAAGCCCATCATCACGCACGCACTCTCGCGCTCACTGTCCCCGGGGCCGCTCGCGTGGATTGACAGTGATTGGGTTCTCGCGTTCAAGCTGCCCCCGCCGGTCGCGATGAGGTCAGCGTGATGTCATCCTGAAGGTGAGTGATGTCATCCTGAAGATCTCCCAGGCAAGGTGAGCTTGCATTTTGGTGTGTGGTGTGGTGCTCTCCATCCAGAGAGGTGAAACATGGTAATTATCATCTCCACCACCGCCACCAGCTCAAGCTCGGCCGCCCTGCTCTTCTCATCTACCGAGGGGCTTATTATATTACACGCCCGCAGCCCCGACCTGCCTTCCAAAAAATAAGCCCCTGCCACCATGCCGAAAGAAGAAAAACAAGAGTGGTATTTTTAGGGGCATTCATTTTGACCATGTGCCCCGAGGGTAAACCGGATGGCCACTGCGCAAAGGTTCCTCATCAGTATGTGCGAGAGCAGCGGGCGCTGGACGTGGACTGCGGTTGTTCTGCTGGGCTTTCTGCTTGGGATCGTGTCCTCTTACCCCACCTCGAACAGGACTAATGCAACTCCACTGGAGAAAAGGTGGGAGACGCTCTTCTCCCGCTCCGTTTTGGGGATCTCGGTGGAGAAATCGGACCTGAACTGGGAGAGTGACTATTTGCTGGGCATTAAGAGAGTGCGGAGGCTGTACTGCAATGTGGGCATCGGGTTTCACCTGCAGGTCCTGCCAGGCGGAAAGATCAACGGTGTCCATAATGAGAACCCGTACAGTGAGTTGCATCCAGAAATGGCATGCATGACACGTTATAGCAGGGATGCACTGCTCAATTACTATTATTCTGATTTCAGAATATAGTTCTCTTTATGGGCTAAAATAATATATTTATACATTAAAAACATAGCCTAATTATTATAAATTAGATTATTTATAGCCTATATAATTATTATTTTAAATAATAATTATTATTATTATTGCATGTGCCCTAAAGCAATGACATATCTTTTAAAATAAACCCTTGTGTCAATCACTGCTGAGTTTCCCGAGGCTCAAACATGACACGAATGCTTGGACAATTTTAGACGGCAACTAATTTTACACTGCGTCCATCTGCTTGTCGTACATGCCAAATCTGCAGGGCTTTTTTTTCATGTCACTGTTTTAAAAAAATTAGCCAGCATGCGAAAAAATGCAGAACAAAGGCTTGTGCAGAACGCATCCCGCAGAATGAGTAAATGAGCCGTGCGCCACATTGTCATGTATGTACGTAACACCGATGTTCTGTTCAATCAGGTCTCATTGAAATCTCAGCGGTAGAGAGAGGAGTGGTTACTCTATACGGGGTGAAAAGCGAGATGTTTGTCGCAATGAGCAGCCGCGGAAGGTTATATATGGAACGGTAGGTATACATGCCGTTTGATTTCATTGTTTTTGTGCAGAGAACGCCACAGTTTTAATGCGGTTTTAAATGGGTCAATGGCAAATAAGGATTTATCTGGTTTGAGGTGATAAAAATGCTGATCTTTTCATTTTAGAGCCAGAATTAGCAGGCTAGTCTTTGTAGGCATATGACATAGAATCTGACATAGATTCTGATTCTTAAAAATAAATAATAATAATAGCCTAATAATAATAAAACATTATTGTTTATTATTATTATTATTATTATTATTATTATTTGTTTGTTCTGAAATGTCAAGTGGTGTAACCATTAAGTAAAATGTAACAAAATACTTTCATTAAAGGTCAAAACACCAGAAATGTTTGACTCACAAAATATCAAATTATAGCCATCGTCCAAACGGTTCTCGTTGCGAAACCGTTTGGGAAGCCGCCTCTTAATTTCACATAAGGATTATGGTTTAAAAATTAGAATTGTTTATTAATAAACTAGTGTTTTCCGTCAGTTTTCGGTTCATTGATGAGACCACGCTCCAGTTCACGCGCCGGCGCCTCCGTTTCCTAATTATATTGTGTACTATATTTGCTTTTTGTTTATTAATCCAGTCAATTTGTTAATGAAAACATTGATTAAAATGAAATACAATTTATACACAACGAAATTAACTTTAAACAATATGTCTGACCCATTCCAAATGTTTTCCGATATGCTATATGGTGACTCAAGCACTAATGGACCAAAGAGCGCGCATTTAGACATTTGCTGTAAAACTGAAATATAAATTCTCACACTGTAAAAAAATATTGTTGGTTTAACTTAAAAAAATAAGTAACCTGGTTGCCTTAAAATTTTAAGTTCATTGAAATGGAAAAATTTAGTTAATACAATGGAGATTAATTGAATCACTAGAAACTCAAAATATTGTGTTATCTGAACTACATCAATGATCTAAGTTGATTTGACAAAAGAAAAAAAGTGATAACAAATCATGAAAATATTTTTTTTACAGTGCAGAAAAAGCAACCCCTTCTCACAGTATAGTTCCCACATCCTTGAGGTCAGTTGGGACGGTTACTTTTTAACCTTGCACTGAAAAATGATATGCTCAAGAAGTTATGACAACATATGTTTTACATTAATGCATAATATAGCAATTTTCAAGTTATAGCCTACAAGAATTAGGCTAACTTTTTTTGTAAGTCAGTTTCATTTAATTTAAGTTGAAACGACTTAATCATTCAAGTTGATTGTACTTAAACATTTAAGGCAGCAACTTGTTTTACAGTCTGGCGTTATGAAATCAGGATTAGAAGAATGTAGCCTAATCTCGGTTACGCAAGAGAGACTGCGTGAAACGCGTGATGCTGTTGGTAAACTTTGGAGTTAGCGAGTGTGCTGCGGAGGACGATCACCTTAGAAAAGTAAAAGTTACCAGACTGACATTAAATTACATTAACAATCCATACGTTAAATGTATTATATGATAGGCTAAGGAAAGCGCGTAGAAGTTTTTAGGTCAATAAGCTAGAAAAACATAATCCAACCATCAAACTGAATGTTCTGTAATCTTACCGTGCTGAAACGTGCACATATGGAAATGTAACCGTTCCTGAACGGTTCGGCCTAATGCACTGTAAAAAATATTGTTGGTTTAACTTAAATAAAATTAAGTAACCTGGTTGCCTTAAAATTTTAAGTTCATTGAACTGGAAAAAGTGAGTTAATACAATGAAGGAGAATGATTTAATCACCAAAAACTCAAAATTATATGTTATCTGAACTAAATAAATTATTTAAGTTGATTTGACAAAAGAAAAAATGTTGTGATAACAAATCTTGAAAATATTTTTTACAGTGCAGAAGAGTGAAATAAAAAGCATGGCTCTATTTGAAAAACTTGCGTTCAGACGGAAAAAAGATTGTCACGTCATTGACCCAAATGCATGAATTTCCTTTTTTTTGCTGTGTTTGATTAATTTGAAGTGCAGCTGTAAGCCTAGTTGATGATGCATTGAATATATTGGCTTGTCATTCATTTTTCATAACTGTTCTCATAGGAGCAGTGGACTATGATGTTGTGCATAGCTTGAATGAAATTTTGACCTACTTTCAACTTGCATTACTTAGATGCCAGATCTCACCATGAGTAACACATTATCTTTTGATGACACTGCCGTTAAAAAAGAGAGAAAGAAACAAAATAAGGATGGAACAATGCTGTATTGTTGTTTAAGGCAGAAGTTACCCCAACAAAAAATAATTGATCCATGAATATATATATATATATATATATATATTAGGGCTGTCAAATGATTAATTGCGATTAATCTCATCCAAAATAAAAGTTTGTGTTTACTTAAACGTACAATATGTAATTTTTTTTGCCACCAGGGGTCACTCAACTCACGTAATAACAAAAGACGTACTTTGATGACGTCAGGAAAGAGCGTGGGGTCATGGGAGTTGTTGTCGCTGTCAATCGACAACCAGCTCAGCTCATGACATGACATCATTGTTTCACAAAATATACGGATATACGGCATCTCTCTGTAGATTTAGCTTGTCAAGAAGCTTTAAATGCAACCCAAATGTTTACCTGTGTCATGCTTTCCTGTCCCCAAACCCTTCTCGGGTCATATCTTTCACCAGTACGTTTGAGCTTTACTGGGCTGTAGCAGCAGAAGGTGCAGGCAAAGGTAATCGTGGTTCATAACTATAATACAGACGAATATAAATATTTATATTACGCTCCTTCAATGAATGACCTATTTTAGAACATTTTTCGGGCACACTGGATTTTATAAGCACGTAAGATACTGCAGTCAAACGTTTGACTGGGTTTGCGTTATGCATCCACTATGTGCTAAAGGCTAAAGGGAATGTAGTGAGAGCTTGCGCCGCAGGTGAGGCGTTTATTTAGTAAGCATGAGCGCGCTAAAGCGGGCAGTACATTCGCAACCTGACTCATATGAGTATTCAATGTGCGCGGCTCGCTAACAGCAACAGTTGGCTGATTTGAATGAGACGACCGGAACGGGGAGCGCTATATGCGCGAGCAGCACCGGGGACAGTGCATCTCATCTGAGTGAGCGCTCGTGAGCGGGCACGTGATTTACACGCATAAAAATATGTCTTACTTTTTTTTCTTCGTCATTTTCTATGCTTTCTTGGCGGTAGTCCAGTTTTCCCCTTTGTGTTTGGTGGTTTCGCCGGGTTCCGCAAGGAAGTTAGAGAAAATCAAGGGGGTAATCCATCAGCCGGAAGCTGAAGCTCCCTCTGGGGGCTGTCATTGTAGCCCATTATCACCTGCTGTTAGCATCCCATTGACTCCCATTCATTTTGGCGTCACTTTGACAGCGAATAACTTTACATCTGAGTCGTCCAAAGACTCCATTTATCCATTATTTATTTCTAAAGAAACACGACAATGCATAAAAGGCTCCATTACTTTGTATGTTATGAAATCCCCATTACTGTTAAGGAATCCTCCATTACTTTGTATGTTAGTCTTACAGAAATCCCCCCATCTTACACTTCCTCCAACAATGATGTAAAATGACGATTTTTGAGTCATTGTAGGAGGAAGTGAAAAAGGTAAATAGCGGATTTCTCTCGTCTCAGGGGAAAATGAGAGTGTTGCACGACCATTCAATAGTGTGACTGGGTTTCTAACAATGGAAAGCTTGACGCAAATGGGTGGAGTGTCCCTTTAATGATTGCTGAAGGATCATGAAGACTATACTAATTCAGTTTTGCCATCACATAAATTAATTGCATTTAATAATTTACATTTACGGTACAAAAAAAATGTAGTAATAATTCACATTATAACTGTTTCAACTTTCACATTGATCAAATAAATGCAGCATAGGTGAGCGGGATAACAGAAAACTTCTGCAGTGTAACATTGAAACTTTCTGATTGACTTTTTCATTGATGTGGTTACAGTTCAATCTGATTCAACACTCCAACCACAGTCCAGTTCTACAAGCCAGCAGATTCAAGGTACTAAGAAAGACTTTTTACATATAGATACAGATGACCTGGATAGATATGTACAAGCATTGTGATTCTAACAGTCACACTTTCTTTCATTTTAATCAGCTCTGTTTAATCTGTCTTTTTGACATAAAAACTGATAGATTTTAATTATACTGTGATGCTGAATGGCTATTACTAAAATTGAGAAAAAAATCAGAGAGAGAGAGAGAGAGACAATGTTTTCACAATGTTTTCACAGATATCTCTCAGCTATTTGATGGTTTGGAGAGGAGAATACTGCTGAAACTTGACCAAATCCATGTCGATATTAAAACAGCAATTGGACCTATTCGAGGTGCTAGAGGAGCCTTGCAAGTCAGTGGAGGAACTGGAAGAGCTGTGCGAAAAGCTGAAAGCTGTTGAGTTTCGCAAGAATATTATATGAGCTGAAACAAATGCTGCAATTTCTTGGCACTATTCTTTGATAACTGATTGTTGTTGTTTGTATGTAGATTCGATATCTTTGTCTTCGGAGAGCAGGCAGTTTGGGGGAAGGCATTAGAAGAATGCTAAAGAAAATCAGAGAGAATTCACTTTGGGCTGAATACAGCTACAAAGGGGGAAAAGGAAACAGGCATTTCAGCAACTGCTGATCAAATGATGTGATCCTACGTAAGTTCAAAACATTACTCAAGAGATCCTGTCTCCAATGTTGCAGAAAGCACAAAAGTTACAGAAAGTAATTTGCTGGCCTAATCCCTATCCTCTTCCGCTAGCATGTCAGGAGGATTAGGAGGCTTTTGTCAACGCACTGGACTAGCGTTAGTGGGGTTTTCAAAAGTTGGATCCCATTTCAGTCGAAGTTGACTACGTTCGACGTTATCGACTGAAAGGGAACTTCCTGGTTGCATATGATAACCACCGCTCCCTGAAGGGCGTAGGACGTAGTCCCCCTGCCACTACCGCTGGACCACCACTGACTCCGAGTGCGCTCGGCTCCTCAGCGAAAAGCGAATGGTGCGTGGATCCACTTCAGTATTTATACCCGCGCCGCGGTGTGCGATGTGCATTGGTTCATTCAATAATACTCGAAGACAATAGGCTCCCTGACGTGATCCCAGTCGAAGTCGAAGTCGACTACATCCTCCGTTCCCTCCTTCAGGGACCAACGTTATCTTTCGCAACTATTTAAGTTCTAAAACTGACCATGTTTAACTCCCTTGGCTCCTTGCACCAAGTCTAAAGAGCCATAGAGTGAAAATAAGATTTTTACTTCCTTCTACTATCATTTAACATGTTAACTAATATCTTGTTGCGTTCCCCTTTTTAGCATCATCATCCCACACAGGTTTCAGTGAAGCTAGGTACTGACCTTTTTTTAACACGGTGATATGCATTTTTTTATTTTAAGAGCTTTTTCTTTTTTCTAGCTTGCATACACAAAATTCTTGCAAATCAAGAAATGATTAAAGAACAGATGGGCACATTGGTTAAATTGGTCTACGACCTCAAAAAATTATCAACTACAGAAGACAGCTCAACATTAAACACAGACTGTTTTCCACTGTCAAGTTTCCAACAACTTCAAGTCATTGAGGGGCAGGAAGGCTACAAGACAGCTGTGGTAAGATTTCATATTTCAATAGAAAAAAAGAACTTGCATCAATTAACTGTCAGTGTTTTCATATTTTGCTCATTGTGAATGGTACAGTAGGTAGTCAACCACGTTTAATCCATATCCGTACTGGCTAGGCTGGTTCAACACGGAATGGTAAAGCAACAAGAAAGGTTGGGCCTGGTGAAGAAACTGCAATTGTATGCAATTGTATCAAAATGTGGATAGTGATCGTTTACACTAACCAATGAGATTGCTAGTTGCGAATAAGTTCCTTCTACTGCTGAAGGAACTGATATGAATGAAAATTAGCTCATGATTTACTCACCCTCAAGTCATCCTAGGTGTATATGACATTCTTCTTTCAGACAAATACAATCGAGTTACCGGTAAATTTAAAAATGTCTTGACTCTTCCAGAGCCAAGTGAATAAAAGTGCTTTATTGTTGAATGATAATTTGTTTTCAATGCATTATGTGAAAGTGTAAATATACAATATAGATGTATATTTAAAGAGAAACATAGTCTTTTCAGCTGGACATTATAAATCACTATTTTTCTGCATTAACCCTTCTATTATCTTCATTTGTGTCTACACTCATTATCTTTGGGGTCTCCAGGGACCCCAGACAATAACATTTAATTTTGAAGCAGTATAATAATTTTTTTTTTTACAAATGTAATTTTACTCTATTTATTAATGTTTTTACTCAACATTTGTGCAGTTTTTGGAGGATTTTTGAAATCTTTTAAATTTCTATAAATTAATAAATAAATATTTATTTAAATAGGCTTTTTACAAAAAAACGGCATTGTATGTAAAATTCACTTTATGAAAGACCCAGGGCCCGGTTCCCCAAAAAGTTCTTATCTCTAAGTAGTTCTTAACCTATTCCTTAACCTCTTTCTTAACCTTATGGCACGGTTCCCGAAACGTTCGTACACTAAGTATATCTTCTTTAAGTCACACTTTCGTAAGGTTGGTCTGGACCATTCGTAAGCTCTCTCTTAGTGCTGTTTGAGCTCAAGACGCTAGTCGCCACCACTGTGCAGCAGTCTTTAGACATCAGCGCAGCGCAGTACAAGTCAAACTATGGTATGTTGACAATGTTGTGGCTCAACAATGATTTTATGTTATGGACATTTTAAGACTAATAATAAAATATATTCGCAATTGATACAGGCCTATTTATGAGGTTGACTTTATTTGGTATCAGAACTAATATGGTGGTAATTAGCCTTGGCTATTTCGTAATGTCATTAAAGTGTTTAAATTGGCAATCACTTTTGATAGGCTAATTAAAATCTGGTAATCTGGTACACAATTTGGCTCTAAATGGCTAAGATCTATAAATGGGTAAGCATGGTGATGTCCAGTAAGCGATCAACTATGGCAGCGATCCAACGTGTCCTTGTGTTGAATCAAAGACGGCGCCGGCCGCGGAGCCGTTTAGTCCATGTCAATTTTTTTATTCGGCAAAACTTAAGCCCTTTTGACATTTTGCCTGACGTGGCTATATTAAAAAAATTTCGCCTCCCAAGACGAGTCATTATGGAGCTGCTGGACCTTCTCAGACCTGCACTTGCCAGGCTAACGCAGCGGAATTTTGCTTTAAGCCCTGAAGTCCAGCTTCTTGCAGCGCTAAGGTTTTTTGCCACAGGGAGCTTCATCGAGGTTGTGGGAGAGGGCTACGGCCTAAGCAAGACCTCGGTGTGGAGGTGCGTCCACACTGTCACCAACGCCCTTCTGTGCCATGCCGGGGATTACATCCGGCTGCCAGCAACACGTCAGGAGGTCCAGGAGGTGCACCAGGGCTGTCATGCCATTGCTGGTATCCCCAGAGTCTTGGGCCTGGTGGATGGCACACTCATCCCTATCGCCAATCCATCAGTGATTGATCAGGCGTACATGTCGCGAAAGGGATACGCGGCCATAAACGTGCAGGTTATAGTGGACCATAAGGGTGTGATCTCCGACCTGGTGGCAAGGTGGCCAGGCAGCACCCACGACAGTTTCGTCTGGGCCAATTCTGCCGTGGGTGAACAAGCGGAGAGAGAGGAGTTTGGTCAGAGCCTGTTCCTCGGGGATAGTGGATACCCTCTGAGAACATACTTATTCACACCGCTGACCAACCCACAGACTCGGGCTGAAAGAGCCTACAATGTTGCACACGTTCGCACGCGCAACGTTGTCGAGTGTGCAATTGGCATCTGGAAGCTGCGCTTTCGGTGCCTGCACAAGTCGTCAGGAGGACTGCGCATGAAGCCTCACAGCTCTTGCGCAGTTACGGTGGCAACGGCCATACTCCATAACATGGCTGTCCATGGAGGCGCACCTATTCCGGAGGGGGAGGAGGAGGAGGTGGTGGAAGCGGATGAGGAGGAAGATGGAGAGGGAGAAGTTGAGGTCCTCTATCCTCCACAGAGGGCTGCCCTACATGCTGCCGGGGTTGAGGCAAGGCAGCTTTTGATTGCAAATGTTTTTGGTTGATATATATATTCTTTTTGGATTAAAAATACTTGATCATCAACAAGATTGTATGTTATTACATGTATGTGTATTGTATGTATGTGTGGGATTAGAATCACACACAGAACATTTAATGGATGTTTGAAACTCCCGTTTATTTTTCAGAAAACAAAAAATTCCATCATAATACGAATCAAAAGTCCATTCAATCATGGATGATGGTTAATGATAGCTCAGCAAGTCACTGTCACGGACAGACACAGACACGGTCACTGGTGTGACTGTTGCTCAGCATCTATAAAGACAAACACATACCAAAATCAGATTAGGAACTGTGAGGAAAGGAACATCAAAATCTATAAACCAAGAAGAACTGGCTCACCTTCAGATGGCAGCAAGATTGGTACTGAGATTGAGGGCCTGTTGAATTGCGCCTCTGCTAGGGCAAGCTGCTGCTTGGCCAGTTCCAGCTTGGCTCTCTTCAGCTCCAGAGACTGACGAGCGAGCTCATTTGCTTCGGTCAACTGGCGCTGAATGTCATGTAACACAACCAACTTCTCCTTTTCAATGTTCACCAACTCTTCGCTACACCGGCATGGTGAGATTGTAGAGCGACGTCGTGATGTCGTGTAGCGAAGTCCTGGCGATGACGTGTGTACTGGAGGTGTTGGCGTAGTGCACCCTTCCGGCTCGGGGCTGCCAGGTGAGGAGAGTGCTGCAGGTGGCTCGGTGTCTGGGGAGCATGGCACATTGGGGGATGGCGATGACCGGGAACATGAGGCCTGTTCACCACTTCTAACGTCAATCCCCCCAGGGATTCCATGTGAGACTGTGTCCCCCATGATCGCCAGTGCCTTCTCCTCAAGTGCTGTTAAGGGCTGCACTGAACTGGTCCCCCCACCTGTCCTCACCCGGTCTCTACGGACAGCAGAACATCTCACCTTCACCTGGCTTGAAAAATCATGCCATTTTTTCCTTACATCCTGCCAGGACCTTGGTGTGCCTGATCCAGAGGCAGCCATCTTCCTTGCTATGTCGCTCCATAGCTCTTTTTTGTTGCTGTTGCACAAGTTATTTCGAAAGCTGGAAAACAGTGTCACCTTGTGCAAGCTCACCTCGTCCAGCAAAACTTCAAGTTCCCCTGACGAGAAGCTTGGTGCCCTTTTTTTACGTTGCTTCCCCACCATATTCAGTATCTAACTCTCTCTCTCTGTTCATTGTAGATAGGTTGCTTTTTATTGAAAACATTAATCAATGGCAATCAATACCACATTAAACAGAAGTAACTGCAGCTGCTTGACAATCAATTATGATTGTAAAGTACCTTACCATTACAGTTTTTTCCAACTGCTTACACATTTACACACTTCACACACAAAATGCAAAATGCCTCACATCTCCTTCAAAAATGTAACACTGCATTCAAAATGCCATAAACACGTGTCAGAATGAAGCATTTGCATCAAATGGCAAACACTTATTTAATAATAGTGCATTTTTTGATACACCATGTAAACATTGTTTTTTGGTAATCTGACCTTTGACCTATTATAGGCTTATACTACAGTAAAGCAGTGATTGGTTAGTGATCAGTAAAGCAATTAGTGTTTGAGGAGTGTGTGTGTGACCTGGTGAATAAGTGTTTTGTTTGGTTGTTTTTGGAAAAGGAAAGCAAGTAAATTCCTGCTAGATTTTTGTGTTTTAGGTAGAGGTGTTTTGCCAAAAACATTTAAGCAATTGACAACTGAGTCAAAGGCTGAGAAATAGCTTATGGTTTTGAAGATTTGGTGTGTAGGTTTACACTTTGAGTGAGAGGTTTCAGGGCTGGAGTGGGACTCATTTTCAGCCCTGGAGTTTCATGCCTTTGACTGGCCCACTTTAGTTCCTGACTGACTATATTAAAATAATGTAATGAAAACCTCAGTATATAAGTCAGCAATAGTGCACTCTTCTGTACAGCCTTGTAACTCATTGTATTTTTTTTTTAAAAATATCATTTTCTATTCAGTGCAAAAGCCATACACAGGGTTTTATAAATACAGAGGTCCCAAAAGTGATCTTGCTAGTGTTCGTGGGCATATTATTTTTCCACTGTAATTGTCAAAGAACTTAGGCTATGTTATGTATATCTGTGTTAAATAGGAATCCATTGCATGAAAGTTATTCTCATTCTGGTCACAGTATGCAATAGGCTTTTGCTCTCCTCTCTTATCTCCATCTAGTCAAATCAAGTCAAGTCACATTTACTTATATAGCACTTTTTACAATACAGATTGTATCAAAGCAGCTTCAAATCTCCTTCTCTTGTTCTTCTTCTCTCAGTCTCTTTATCTTTACCTGTAAATATCCCCTTCCAGAAGCTGAGCTTTGATTGATACAGTCTTTGCAAACTGATTATTTATGTCGTCGTTTAAAACGTCTATCGTAAAACAGCTGTTTAGTTTTGCCACGTACATCTTATCTCATGAAGCGTCGCGTTGGGATTCGTGAACATAAATCCTGCTTTGATCGGTCACCTCAAACATTTTGACATATCACAATTTCAGAATTGAATTAATAGTCTATATTTTACTGATAACTTAAACTATGTTACGTAAAATAAATGTTACTGAAATCTTTTGAGGAATGTTTCATTTGCATAGAACGTGTTATCTTTCTTAACGCCGTAATGCACCTTCACGTGAAGTGCAAAATCGATTCCTGAGCAATCGATGCCAGCTAATTCAGCACCTTCACTTGGGACAGCGCCTTCGTAACGTCGAACGTAAGAGGAGCGAGTTAAGAAGCTTCCTAAGGGATACTTCGGGGAACACACTTAGGAACCTAAACCTTTTCGGTAAGATATATCTTTTTCAGTCTTCTTAGCGCGCTAAGAGTGAGCGTTATCGGGGAACCGGGCCCAGATTTCTAATTATCATTCATGGAGATAACATGGATCATTTAAAATGGTTTAATGAAAGATTTTTGACAATTTTTTGGAAAATGCACTTTTAAAATAAAAAAATATCACTTTAACCACTAGATGGCCATAGACCTCCACTATAAGCTATTTGCTATTTGACTAACCAAACTATATTTATTTCACAACTTTTTCCAGTTGGATTCATATCTAAATATTATAAAATCACAATTATAACAAAAAAAAACTTTTTATTAAAGTTAAGTATTTTTTGTCCTGACAAAAGTTTTTTCAATAATGTTACATTATGATTAGAATCAAACCTGAACATGATGTTACAAAGAGAAATGTTGGAGTCTTTAGATTTGATAATTTATTTCAATTATCTGTTTTTAATATAATTCTATAATTTTAAATCAATGTTTCAGTTACGAACTGTAAAAGAAAAAAAATTAACAGAAATGAACAGTTATATTACATGTTGAAAAAAAAACATGCAATGAACTGAACAGCAATAACAAATGAGAAAATAAAGCAGTAAAACAAATATAATCGTTGTAATAAATAAAAGATTTCCTAAAAAAATGATTTTCAATTATTTTTTTTTTTTTTTTTTGAACAATTAGGAACAAAAACTGGTGGTGCACTGGAGGTGTTTACTGTTTACTGGAGGTGTTGGTATTTGAAATGTGTGTGTGTGTGTGTGTGTGTGTGTGCATTTTGGATGTTTTTTGCATTGTTGGAAGTGTGCCACTTTATTTCTGTCTATGTGATCTGCGTTGTTTCTTCGTTGTTGCTGATTTTAATGATGAATTTTGTATATTTACTATGCGGGGTCTCCAGGGACCCCGAAGATAAAGAGTGCTGGAATTTTTTTCATGCTAATATAAAGACAGACATCATTCCAAAATATTTTTTTTTGGTAGATCATGACAGTGTAAAGAGTTGTAGAAAGTTTCATTCCATTTGGAAAAAGAGAACATTTTTTAAAATTTCACCAAAAGTCATTTGCAGGTCAAAAAGACCCCAAAGATAATAAGAGGGTTAACCTAGTGAATTTTCCCAAGATTCATTCAGAGATGATAAACAAGATGTTATAGAATAATAATTTAATAAAAACCCAATTTGGACAAAAAACTGACATTCGATCTATATTTAGACTTTACTGAAAACGGACCAGCGCGACGTCCAACGGGTTTTCCCAGATCACATCACATATGTGCCGTACACAGTAGCCTAAAGGACCTTTGCCTTTGATAACACACCACGTATCCTTCCAATAATAATAATAATAATGTCTAGTGTGGTGGCTGTGATTGGCTATAAATCTACAAACGTTCATTGCCATTAGTCGCATAACACCGGTTAATGGAAACGCCTTCATTTCGCAATAGTTTTATTAAAATCGACATTCGGAAAAAAATTCAAAATTTTTGCGCAAATCTGTAATGGAAATGCGCCCAATGATATTACTATCATATCTTTTATTGAAATGGAGAAGCCCCGGTAAATTGATGTTCCCAGGCTTTTTTTTACAGTCTATTACACTGAAAAACCCAGCGGTAAGATATTCTGAACTGAGATGCATTAACGGAAACCACTAGGGGCGTAGGTTATAGCCTGTTTTACTTTCCCTAAGTAAACAATGTTACGCTTCCATAACGTGTTGAAAAATTGGCACTTATATTGTTTTCAGGGGCAACAGACGGTCTCTCTGAAACTGGACGACATGCGAGCAGAGAGAATATCTCGGATTTTTGAGGTGTGTCCATAAAGCTGCTGTGAAACAATACGTATTGTGTAAAGCGCTATACAAATAAACTTGAATTGAATTGTTGATTGCTCAATTAGCCTAGGTAAATTGCAAAGAGTTAACACATGGCTGCTAAAGGTTAGCTACTAGTCAATTGACAAATGAATGTGTTAGCTTGATACTTGCTGATTGAGAAATGTTTGGTTTTCTTGTCGAGCAAATTTAGAGAGATTGCATGGCCGTGTAGCCCAGGGTTGGTAGGTTTAGCAGTTTATGCTTCACACTTCTTTAAGCACCTTTATGCTTCACACTTCTTTATTTCAGATTGATGTGGGCAGTATTTATTTGATCGATGCTAGCAATGTAGTTATTTTCCCTTTGCAAGATGGTCACTTCAGCAGTTTTGATTTAAATGAGCGGGAACATTATGAAGTTCACAGTGGAGGCGCTCAAATTAGCCTATAAATCACCTATAAATCATCTCTCTCTATGTTTCCCGAGACATGCTCTTCTCATTTAGCACTGCGGGTAAAATATAGTTTTTAGAAAGTAAAATCTATTTTTTTTTTTTCATATTAATTTGCGAATATTTTACATTTTATTTTTTGTGCACAAACTTGGATAGCCTATGAGTCAAAATCTTTTGTTTATTTGTGATAATCTCAGCCCTGTTTTATTATTGTCTAACCTGTATTATGACTGACATTTGACGAATTGCTTTGTTTCTTTTTTTGATGAAAGCGTCTATCTAAATATGTAGCCTAAATGTAATAATAATAGCATAACATTGACTTTTTGCCTTTATTAAACATTTAAAATATTCGTGTGTTGTCGTCCGATTGAAGACAACACATTTCCGCGCTAGATCGCCTCGAACGAATGAAACGAATGCTGTAGGGTGATTCTATAATTGGAGATACATTTGAAGTCCGAAGCCATTTATTTTTAACAGATTTATCAAAATTTTACTCCAAAAACACATTTCAAATGTTTTTAACTCTTTTTAAGAGTCACAAAATGTTAGAATGTAAAACTAGAAAATATTTGATTTTAAAAGCTATTTTATGACGCTGAAAGTCATCATATCATACTGTCCTTAGTGGATGGTACTTTTTTTCAAACAAGGGTAAAATATGCATTAAACACGTTTTAAATTACAAATTTCAGGTTGGGGTTTTAATTATTTTGTTTATAAATTATTATTGGTGACAGTTTCCAAATTATGCTAAATTAATTTATTTAAAAGTAACTTTTATTGTTGAAAAATGCCAGTCCATAAATCCTGTGTCAATTCTGTTACTACACATTATTGTCTCTTTAAATTATGCTTATCTGCCGCATCAGTATCCTAAGCAACGCAAGATGATGTCACTTCCCTTTTGGTATTAAACTCTGATGAACTAGGAGGTATGTGTTTTGTTCTCTCAGAAGCCATGTAATCTTACAGGCACTTGCACCAAGAGTTCTTACAGTATATAACATGTCAAAACTGTTTCAACGATCTCATAGGGAAAGCAAAGTACAAAGATATTAACAAAAGGTGGTATTAAAAGTTTTTAAAGTCATCTTTAGTATCAGGCCATGTGCTCTTAGCCTTTATGCTAGCATGTGATGTTATTAGTAAAAAATGCTACAAATGTCAACTCTGTTACTGTCAATTACTGTCAATTCTGTTACCAAGGTACGGTAACAGAATTGACCAATGCCTTGGTCTTCACACTGCCCCTGCCTTGGTTCCAATCACACAATGATGCAAACACACACAAAAATGCATAATGTGTGTTTATAGTCACACACACACACTCTCACACACACACAGAGAGAGACACTGATCAATTGGGTTATTCTACCATGATCAGAGGATTTCAACACACACACAGACATACACCCACCCAAGCATGTGTGGTTATTTGTCATGCTACCGTACAATAATAATATAATTACAATAATGTAATACAATGTAATGAAGAGTGAATCGTTGGAGAAGAGAGAGCTGTTGAAGAGAGAGAGATAAAGACCAACATACAGACATACACTGGGAGAGCCAGGATGTGGTTGGACAATGGTGTGTCCTCACATATGACCATTTGATATCTATCCTGGTACCATCCTGGAGGTCAATGAGACTCATGTGAGGGTCAAGTGCATGCGCCAAATAGGAAAAAATAGATTATTTTGGCCTAGTCGTGAAGATGTTCGTTGAGGATAGACATGAGGACATCCTCACTCCTCAGATTAATTCCACCCCTGACCAAGGTTGCGACATGGCATGTAGAGATCAAGGGGGATATCTGGTTGAGTTTTTCCTCAGTAACTCAGCAGTTATTTTCTTGTTATAGGCATGTTCTGGTTGGTTTGGGTCAATTCTGTTACCCCCGTCAATTCTGTTACCAGATGTGTCAATTCTGTTTTCAGTCTTTCATCTTGAATATTAATGAGATAATACATTGAAATATCAAACTTCTTAATATTGTTATTTTTATATTGTGCAAGAGTGAGATATATATTATAGTTTTATCTCTACCCTGTAATGTTCAAGTAATTTGATATAAAAAACAAGTGCACCCTTTGGATAATCCACTCTTGCCTGGGGGTGAATCTAATTTTGAAGTTGTATAAATATAATATTTAATATCTGTTTTAAAGGCCTGAATAAAAGGACTACATGACAAATGAAACTAAAAAGATTTATAATTTTTTGATGTACTGTTACTTCTATATATTTGGTTGTTCGTCCGTAACAGAATTGACGAGAACAACTATGAACAGGTGATATTTTGCTAAAATAGAGAAAATAATGAACTATCTGTATTTGTATATCACTGAATATATGAACTTTAAAGTGTTTTCAAGGTAATTCTTAAACAATGGTTCTGTACGACAAACTTTTTTTTTGGAAAAAATTGAAATGCAAAATGTATCTCCAATTATAGAATCACCCTGTAATAATAATAGCATATTATTATTAGGGCTATTATTTGCGTTTATAACTTTAAATGAGTTCACTTAAGACAGCCATATGTTAGTCATAAAACAATTTATGAATGTTTTATTTTTTATAGCCCTATAACAAACTGTGTTTGTTTAGGCTATATTTATTTATTTATTTATTTTCTATGTGAAGTCCTTTTAAAAACAATGCATCCCGCATCTAAACAGGAGGCCTGGTTGAATCATGCGGCACATTCTCGGGGACGAGCCACAAATCCGTGAGTCCGTGAGTTTGATTTGTGATTTCACCGAAACGAATGAAACCTCCACAACGGATTGCAGCGCGTGTCCGATTGAAGACAACACATTTCAGCGCTAGATCGCCTCGAACGAATGAAATGAATGCTGTTAGCTAAGATTTCAAAAATGGTGGGGACAATATCGAACCTGACAAAAAGTGGTGGGGACATGTCCCACCCGTCCCCAAGTACAGGCTACATTGTTAACCTTGAATTATCTGCGACCTCAGCTCTCAATGAGAAGTGGCAAATTATGTCGGACACTTTAAGCAAATAAACAGTTAATAAACTCGCTAATAAACAGCTACAAATTTAAGCTTCAAGAACGGTAAAACATATAATCTGTCGGCCAAAAGCATGTAATGAGCTTCGATCTCGCGTCGTTTGGAGGTCTGTTAGTTGGGGTTGATGCGTTAACCACACAGCTATCATTAGACTGCTACTGACTTTGTTTGTCTTAGGCTATACGATTGTAAATCCTCATTGATGTAGCCTAATATGTTTCGACTGCAATGTTTTAAGGTTTCATTATTTTTTTCAATTAATTTCAGTATTGTGATTAATTAATTAATTTAACTACGTTTCACTTGAATTAATCAGCTAACGTACCATCTTTCAATCACTCTGAAAGAGCCGCGGCACAGCTGTAGATTACACAAAAAACGGACACTTTTAAATGTCTGTGATTGTAGCGCCTGTTAGCGGCCAAAGGCAGCAAATACACCTCAACTTTTACCGCCGCGGCAAAAGCCACATTCTGGTTGTCTACCTAATGTAGTACATACTTGTCATTTCCAAGGTGTTTGATTTTTAATTATAACATGTTCATGTACAGTCTCCTGTGAATGTTGAAGTCCGTGAAAACTGTGTTTGTGTAACGAGTGAATGAGTATCTCTCTCCTTAAAATAGACCTTGAAATCCAAAATAATGGGGGAAGGGAAATTGGGACCTTTGTATGACACAATAGAGAGCCTAAGTCCCGCCCCTTCGCTTCCGGCTCATGGGACCTTATTTCGGAAAAAATATGAATGGTAGTCAATGGCGAGAGACAACTTATCTTTTTATTCCGTCTGAACTGTGCCTTCAATTACACATATGATGTTTGTCAATTTAAAAGATGATTCTCAAAGTCAAAAACGTCGCAGTTTGTCATACAACAGAAGAGTAACATTTAGTTTTATGTGAAAATCGCTCTGTGAACTACATCTCCCGGGAAGAGAAACGAGATCCGCTGCTCGTGTGTGTGCAGTCTGGTACAAAACACTCAGGTAGGACGGCGTAACGTTACGATTATAACGTAAGGCTGTAGAAACAATGACAGACAGCCTCAGTAAAGTTAGCTTCATTCATTGAGAGAAAATGTGCGCCTTTGGGGTTTGTAGTCTTTGTAATTACGTATTTTCACAGTCTTATACCTCAACGGTTTTACATCAAACTGTGACTTTCTTTACTTTAAAATGTATCTTTTAAATTGACAAACATCATATGTGTAAATCAGGGCACAATTCAAACCAGATCAAAATATTTGTTGTCTCTCGCCATTGACTACCATTCAATATTTTTCCGAAGTAAGGTCCCATGGTGGCCGACCGGAAGGGGAGGGACTTAGGCTCTCTATATCCAAGAAATTGACCTCTGACCGGCGAACTGTAAATGTAATTTTAATCGAGGCCTGGTGCGCATTCAATTGCTCTGTGAAAGTGATAAAATCCTCCATCGAGTAAGTCCAGACACCCCAGATATCATCTAGAAACCTATATAGCACGCATGTTTTTTTTCTGTGTAGAATCTAAGGCTGGCTCTTCCCAGTCAGCCATGTTGGCATATGACGGGGCAAATGCTTTACCCATTGCCGTACCTTTGATTTGCAAGTAAAATTTAGAGTTGAATTCAAAATTGTTTTTCGTCAGGTTGATCTTTAACAATTTTAGGTTGTGTTCATCTGGCCTTTTTGCTTCAGGAAATTTGGTCATGTATTTTTTAACCACCTCAAGACCTACTGTCGTTTCAATATTTGTGTACAAACTGTTAATGTCTATTGTAAGAGGAGGGTGCTTGAGGGAATTTTTAATTTGCCAATTTTTGATATGAAATTGTAGGTATTTTTCAAATAACTCGGGTGTCTGGTGGAGAGAGGATTGAGAGAATGTTCAAAAAATTTTGCAATAAAATACGTTTCACTCTTGCAGTCAGATACTCTTGGGCTCCTTGTGGGTTTTTGGGAGCAAGTAGAATCTTGCGGGCCTGGGTGGGCCATCACCTGTTAAATACTTTTTTTTGTGCTCCATTAATTATATTTTTTGAACACAACTCTTCCTAAATCTCCTGTAATTCACTGATGGTCTGAGGATATATCAGTTCCTTTAGTGACCACCGATAATGATTGCTAAAAATGAATTGTCTCTGTCCATCCCAAATGTATTGTTCTCTGTCAAGAATCAATGCTTTAATTTCACTCATGGCCAAATATTTTGTTTCTTTAAAAACCCAATTTATAACAATTTTTTATGATTTTTTTCCCTTGGGTAGACTGGTCAAAGCTGTTGTCCTGTCTAATGCATGGGTTAACAGGAGTCTTTTCTTTGAGCTTTTCTAATCTAATTCAGCGATGATGCGCTTGTAGATCTGCATGTATTTCTAATCTCTGTGTTTCACAGCCATTCGGAGTGGGAATATAAGAGAGACCTTTCACCAACACAGAATTTTGCTCTTCACTGAGGACCAGTGACCCCGAAAGGTTGATTATCAATTTATTTGGACCCCCAATAGGGTTGACACTGGAAGGCAGTTTGAAGCCTTCACCGCCGCTGGTCTCCAGTGGATTCCATCCTGCTTGACATGAAAACGTTCGAATGAGAATGAAGGGGCAAATTCAGGTGATTCGCGATTTGTGTATTTAAGTGCTCCATCATCCCCTGCTTTCCCAATGGGAGAGTTCTGGAGAAATTAATAATGGGGAATAGGATTTCTGTCCCTGGTATTCTTGTCTTTGCCACTCTGTACACGTTCTGAAGCGCTTTAATCGCCGTCAGATATCTGATATCGCCAGATAATATTTTTTTCTAGTTCAACCGTGAGTGTGGCTTTCTAGACTATGGGTATGAGATGAGTATGAGAAATATAAGTCTGGGTCAAGCACCTGAGCTGGCAAGGCCCACACCTGAGCCAGTCAGTCCCCCGCCTGAGGCTCCGGTGGCCTCTGCCTCGTCTTATCCCACAGGGCATCAGTTGGGGCCTTGGCCTGGGAGAAATCGAGGACCATGGCTGGCTCCAACTGCGTAAAAGTTGCAGCTTCCCCACAGTCACCCACTTCTCCAGCATCCGCACTGCTCTTGACCTCGAGATGGTCTAAAACATCATAAAAAACATGATTCAGTAAATCAACAATAAACAGACAGCTGTTTCATAAACTGCTTTGAAACAACGGGTCAAACATGCTCAGTTTTAACACTGACTTACAGTCGAGTTCCTGTGCCCTTTCACCAGGTGATCCTTGGCGTGCTTGATGACCTTTTCCACAGAGTGGGCAAGCCTGATTGGCCAGCTTCAGCGGGCAAATTTAGTCACCAGTTCCCATTGCTCCCTGTTCACCATTTCATGGTTGTTCTTTAGTTGAGAATTGATGAAGTTTATTCTCAGCGGGCACACCAGACACTCGACCACTGTAAGAAAAGATGTGTCAAATAAGTCCAAACATACAGTGTATGACACAAAATGATGTAATAAACTATTTGTAACATTTTGTGATGGCATAAGGAGCTACGATCAATATATATATCGATCAACTTTGTTTTGCTTTGTTTTGGTGTCATCTTTAAAGAATAAAAAGAGGAGTCAGCTTATGACAATTTTGAATGGGGCCTCATTCGTGTAAAAAAAAAAATGTCTGTGCCCTTCTGGGACCTCTGCTTTAAATAACTATCCTGGATGATAAGATTCAAGGCCATTGCACACTGAGTCCGAAGTTCGCATCCGAAATTTTCGCACGTTAAAAAAAAAAAATCGACCTCACGTTATGTCAATCACGCTTGCACACCGCCTCCGAAACTTTCGTCCGTCATAAAAAAATTTGGATCGGGTTCGATTTTCTGCGTTTTTCGCATCCACAGCCAGCATTTTGAGAGGATTTTTGACATTTCAGGGCCACAGTCCTTTCAGTTTCGGTTTTCAATTTGATCAAGTGTTTATGTTCTCTTCTCTCGGTTGGATTATGAAAGGAAGAAACCTCCCCTTTCAATCAGAATGAAATTAATTGATTAAGGTGTGAATGAGCAGCCAATTCGATAACTAATGTATTATTTGGGCACAATATATAACAGCCTATACAGCTGTTCTGTCTGCCTAGCGCTTCCACTGGGCCGTGTGTATGTGTGTGTCCATACCTTAGGCCTTAGACATACTGTCAGTCTCTGTTCAGAATCAATTGGTTCACAGACTTTGGTGGTCTTGTATGAAATATGTGGCTCCAGAATCGCAAGCAAAGCATCAAACTGTTCCACTGACAATCTGAAGTAAATTTTTAATCGCTTGGGATAAATTTGCAGCTCATTGATAAGGAGGTGGTTCTCTCCTTCCTCTCGGCGCAATTTCAGGATTGGATGGAAAATATTGACGCAATATTTTCTCTTTCTTCTCTTTTCAATAAGAGAGAGGGCAACAAAATCATCCTCACTGCTTGACGAATCCATCTGTTATTTTTGCGTTTTTTTTCCTGCAAAGTTTTAATAAATACGCATCAGACTTGGTGTACAAGGTTTTTGTGCGTGACGAATTTTAAGGCTGACGAACACGAAAAAACGCACACGAAAATTTCGTACTCAGTGTGCAATGGCCTTTAGGCTGAAAAAATATATAAATATATATACAGTTTATAATACAAAATAATTATATGAGCAATAATGCTTTATGAGCAATGTTGACTGTGAAGTAAACGGACAGTACTGATCAAGGCCAAAAATTGTACATAGATACAATTTATAATAACACTTAACTGCATAAATTAAGATTTACTCATTAGATTATCTCACCTTTAAGGTCCTGAGTCAGTGTAAATGATTATCTCAACATAATGGTGGCTGTTAAACTCACTTTTTTGACCCAATAGGTGGTTTGCAGTCACATGTTCAGATGGAGGACAGGAAGTGAAGATTGGAATGGACAAGATGGAAAAGTCTGTACTGTACTACTTTAGACACAAAAAATGTCATGAAGAGGAGCGCTTTTTCAAACCGAAATGAATTGATTTGTCTGCCATCGAGGCTGTAGATATCAGCAACTACCTCACAGACATCCTTCTACTCAAGACTACAAATGAAAACATACAAAAGTATGGAGGCATACAACTTTTTTGTAAGTGGTTGGGTCCATAATCTCAGTACCAAGATGTTCCACAATGACTTTCGTTTGGTTTTTGCCCGGGTGAGTGACATTTCTTTTTTGTACTGTGGTACTGTTCTTTTTTGTACTGTTGTAAACTGTAACGTTTAAAACCCCACGTTTTAACCGCCGAATGTTTTACAGTTAAAACTGTAACGTTTTAACCGCCGAAACCCCACTAAAGACGTGGATCACTGCGAAAAAGATCGGAGAAGTAATTACAGCTCATTGCAATTGCATGGCAGGGTAAGTTGTTTTTGCCTTTATTTTGTATAACTGTTAGCTTTTAGTGTTGCTTGTTTTATTTATGATTGTAAACATATCGCCAGTGCTATAGATTAACCATGCAATACTATGTTCAATTTGTGGTTAATTAGGAAATGTTTATTCTATTCTTTTAGCAGATTGTCAGAGTCCTGTTCTCATGTAGGGGCAGTTCTTTTCTCCATTGAAGCTGGTGTTAAGATAAGAGATACAGCCTCCTGCACAACGGAAAAGTGCAAATGACTGATGCCATCACATGCAAAAAAGGAATTCAAATGTACTGTACATAACATTTTTGTTTTGTGCCCTATTTAAAATGGGAAATGGCAGCGCCTGTCAATTCCTAAAACACTCTTGTGCAGGTAAAACAAGGAAAGTATCAACAATACATATGGTTTGTCTTAGGCTAATACAAACAACACAAATTGTAGTTACAACGTTATATCTTAAATATAATCTTTAATATTATGGACCACAGAAGTCTGTGTTAAAAATTGTCAGTTATTTTTTGTCATTTCCAGTAATAGGGCAGTACTTTATGTTCTTCATGCTTTTAATTTTTTTCAGATTCCTGCTGCTCCTCTAGCTCGTATAGACTTCTCCTCAGCAAAACTTCAATTAACCAGTGGTGGAAAGAGTACTAAGAAATTGTACTTAAGTAATAATTTACTTGAGTACAAGTAGAAGTACTGAAAAATAACATGACTCAAGTACGAGTAAATAAGTAGTTTGCTTAAAAACTACTCAAGTAACTACATTACAAAGTAAATTTTTTGTTATTATTATTTAGTATTATTACTCACCTTGGTGGGGCCATTATAGCCATTGGGGGAGTGTCTTTAGTCTTCCTAGGTGTAAATCACATTAATATTCATGGCCATTCACACAAAAACTGACGTAAGAAATATTTTTTGCTATATTGTTGTTTGTGAAAGAGTGGTCAGAATGATTTTCACTTCATTTTGCAGGAAAAATTCTAACCTACAGGAATACTAACTAAAAAGTTTTGTGGACAACCATTCGGTATGTGTTAAATGGCCTTATTGCGGTGACATGTCTTTCCCCAAAACGTACTATCCGCGCATAATATTTTTTTTCTATAAAATGCAAACATGTACATTCAGTTTGCTCACATATTATTGTAGCAGAGTTTGTGCTGAATACAGTCAATTTATTTGTTGGCAAATGGTATGTTTTAAGTAGCTGAAATAAGCACAAATGTCAGGGCATGTCAAAACATCTCAAGGGCCTCAAAAACACCTCAGACCTCAAGCCCCTTTCACACTACACGCGACTTTGTCGCTGCAGGTCGCCTGTGGCTGCGCTGGATGGCGTTCCCCACTACTGGTTGCCTAGTAATGTTTATGAGTGACATTCACGGAAGTTACTCTATGTTAGACAAAAAATACGTTTTATTGCCGCTACAAACAAATATTTTGTAAGGAAGTGTCTAAATATAAAAGGAATCAGTACATAAAATGCATAATATTACAGATGACCGAGAAACAGTGAGTGCTCTTTGCCATCACGGCAATTTAACTGCAGCAAACGGGCAAATACCGGTCTATCTGGGTTCCCTGAAACCATTCAGTCACGGAGTCAGTACGATGAACACCACTGTTACACGGAGATATCATCCATTATAGGACAGTTTCTGACTGCTAAAATGAGCTTCTCGTTCAACTTGCCTCGGTCAGACTCAGCACTTAAGAGTGACGCACTCCACTGACTTCACTCCTATTGGTTGTCGCTTGCAAAAATTGCCCTTCATTTGCATTAAGTTAAACTTTTCTCAACTTTGTCGCGTCGCTGGACACGCCCTACCGGTCGCTGTCGCGCGTGTAGTCTGGCGTTATAATTGATGTGCTTTTGGTGAACTGTGGAGTGGTTAAAACTGTTTTAATGGCATGCTAAAACAGATACCATTGATTCGCGCTAGCCTAGCACCGGCCAACTACGCAACTGGGACGACTGGACGATTTTTTAAAAAAAATGTCTCTACTGATAAATAACACTAAGGCTCACTCGGAAATGAGGCCCGATGTCCAAAATTCCGAACCACCCCTTTAATCTCATCACAGCCTGTATATAGTATTTTTATAGTAATTTAGTATTTAGTAATTTAGTATATAGTATTTTTATATATAATTATAGTAATATAGTAATTTCTGGCTAAAACTATATTATCTACAAAAAAAAAAAATACCAGCAGATGGAAGAATTATGCCTCTAACACCTAGATCACTATCCAGAAACAATTAATATTTAAATTTGACCATCATTAATGTTTTTTGTTTTTTCTCATAAAAAAATAAATATTTCATATGTATCCTAATGGTGTAGTTGAGGAATTTTGCAGTATATAGGTAAAAAAGTTGATTTTCATACCTACAAATGTATTTTTATGATGGCAGTTTTGTCAACTCAAGACTTTCTCTGTCAACTCAGGCTCTGATCTTCAATTTGTGAATAACTATAGAGCATGTGCGCGTGAAACACACTTAGTGTGCAAACTGCAAAAAAAAAAAAAAAAAAAAATGCCATTCTTACTTTGTACTTTTTTTTGGTTTCCAGTCCAAATACCTAAAAAATCCTAAATCAAGAAGCACACCATTCCTGCATCCCGATCAATCCTGACTGTTCTGAAATATAGCTGCAAATGGATCTCTATGGTCCCATTTAAACTGCATGGTTCAAGTGTACCATGTAAGCAGACGAATCAGATATTTTCCAGTAATTGCGAGTCGCAGACATTACAAAAGTGACATCAAGTGACTACCAACTGAGATCACATGACTTATTATAGGTGCAATGGAGAACGAAGGATACACACAGTGGAGCAATGCAGAGGTTTCAAGTCTTTTGAGTGTTTGGTGTGAAGAGTGCAGGTAAAAATGCTGGGTTGTTACAGAAATAAATCCCTGTTTGAAGAAATTTCACGAGATATGGGGAGGCACGGTTTTAAGTGCTCGTGGCTACGGTGCCAACAAGGGCTCTCCTCTTTTTCTCCGCCGCACAAGACCAATGTTTTGATGACTTTTTTGGCTGATTTCTCAAAATATTGTGGAAAACAAAACACTGGGTAATTTTATTTGCATCTGCATCCATTGCATTTCATGCAGTTTTACTCCCTTTTCCGGGTCAGAACGTCTACATTTGGTAGGTTCAGCAGTGTATAGTGTAAATGCAAAAATCAGATACAGGTCACTTTTAAAAGATTATGTAAGTGGGGCGTCAAAAAAATCGGATATAGTCAAATAATGGGATTTGGGCATCAAGACCTGCAGTGTAAATAAAGCCAATGACTCTGACGATTCCTTACAGATACTATCATCTACTCAATTGCTTTATCTATAAAAGTGGCATTGGACTCTTTACAGAGTGCTTTTAATTCATTTCAGACTGCTCTTGATAATTTAAAATTAGTGATGAATACTAAAAAAACAAAATACATGATTTTCACCCGCTCCAGATTATCATTTAATTGTTTAATAATTAAAACTTTGGATGGTGCTCTGCTTGAGAGTATAAACTCATATGGATAATATAAACTCATATGGATAATCTTTTAAAGAAATTGAGACCAAGATTAGGTTTTTATTTTCATTTGAAAATATGTTTTTCCTTTGTTGCTCAAAAACGATTCATGGAACGTACCTTTTTGTTGGTTTTGGACTATGGTGATGTAATAAAAATGTATGTGCCTTTAAATACTAAAAATGGATGTTGTTTATGATGTGGCTCTGTTTTTTATCCAAGATGGCGACGGAAAGTGCGCACAGGTTAGCAGGTGCTGAGCGCCCTTTACCAAAACCGTCTAAACTTTTGATAGCACGCTGGTTTTTAGTGCTGTACGTGTCCACAATACTTGTGATATGTATGAGAAAAAACTATCTGCAAAGAGTTCAAAAAGAATGCGACAATATTGTTATCACAGAGTGCCAACATGTTCTCTATACAAAACTGCTTAGCAATGGATATACTGCGATTGCCTCAAAGAAGCACGAGAGAAAGAGCAAGCGCAAGTATACAGAAGTTGAACTATTAATTGTGCTGCTACTCGCCGGGGACGTGGAACTCAATCCTGGACCACAGCTACCGGCTTCAAGTGCCGCATCGTCGGCTTCTTCTCCAAACAGCTCCCGGTGTTCCGGTTCTGGTGGTCCTGTTGGCCAGGATTGCTCGCCGTCATTGGGGCTTCTGTCTCCGCCGGTTGTGTCGGCGGCCTGCGCTTGCCAGGGGTCGGTGGTCTGTGGTGCGTTGTCTGGGCAATTTGAGGATGGGTCTGCAGTGGCGTCGGGGACGATTGCTAGCGGCCATGGACCGGATCTCTGCCCTGGCTTTGTGCACAGCGAAGGGTTTGGAACTGTTGACGTGCCCGTGGCTGGTGGTGGCTGCTTGTTAGCTTGTTGCACGGCTATGGGAACGACACATGCTCCTGGATTGATTTCTGTTGGGCGGTCGGGATCGATGGAAACCCTGGAGGCTAGTAGGTGTGACACGGAAGATCGCATAGGTGTGTTCCAGCCAGGTAATCCAGCTGCAAGTTTGACTAATGGAAATGGTGTTGTGCTGCCTTCAGACGATTTGACAACGTTCACTGAGGTGAGAGGATGTGCTCATACATTTAATAACAATACAGATATGCCTCAACAAACTGTGGAAACGAAAGATAAAAACGCTTTGGTTAACCCTTCAACATCCCGTGTATATTCGGACTTAGATACAGACCGTATAAACTCTGCAGCCTTAAAGCAAATTACGTTTAGGTTGTTTCAGACCGTAAACCATGCAAAAATACTCTGGGATCCCAAAGTTAAACCAAAAGGTATTCTTGGTGGACATTTGAATATTAGGAGTGTTGTGTCAAAGACTGAGCAACTGGAGCATTTGCTGATAGACTCCAATTTGGATTTTTTGAGTTTGTCAGAGACTTGGTTAAAACCATCAACTCCACAGAGTGTTTTTAATGTGCAAGGGTATAACATTTTTAGATGTGACCGAAAACAAGGAAAAGGTGGTGGGGTAATGATATATGTGAAAGATAAGTTCAACTGTACATTAATTGAAAACCTCAGTGATTTTTTGGAATGTGTGGGTGTAACCATCAAACTCTCACCAGAAATGTCATTTGTGGTTATTGTGTTGTATAGACCTCCAACAGCAAAGGACATTTTCTTTACCCATCTCACTGAGATACTAAAAAAATTTAACAACAAGGAAATTATTTTATTGGGGGATTTTAATATCAATTGGTTAGATAAAAGCTGTAGGAAAAAATTAAAACTAATAACAACTAAGTTTCACATGGCCCAAATGATAAACAATGCAACCCGTATAACTAAATCATCCAAAACATTGATTGATCTTATATTTACAAATAGAGAAGAACGAATTGCAAAGTCCTATAACCTGATAACTGGTCTTTCTGACCACAATCTCACTTTGATAGTTAGGAGGCTATCAAAGACGAGATATAAAACTTCTAACAGAATTGACATCAAATCAGGGGCTGCATATCTCAAAAAGAGATTTGGAATTGTTTTATAATGAAATAGAACAAACTCAATGGAATCAGATAACTAGAGGCAAAAATTGCCAATCAGCAAGTAATGATTTTATGACAACCTTTAGTGATCTCGTATCGAAATATTCCAAAGAACCATCTCGGAAGATCAAAAGTAAACCATCTATCCCTTGGATGAATGAGACAGTGTGGAATTTAATGAAACAAAGAGATGCAGCACTTAAAAAGTCCTTGAAAACAGGCCTTTTGACAGACTCGCTTTTGTACAAGGAGCTTAGAAATAAAGTGACTACATTGTTACGAAAAACTAAAGCAAATTTTTTTATGAACTTAATTGAACAAGCAAAAGGAAATACTAAAAGACTTTTTCAAACCATTGATAAAGTAACTGGTAGGAAGAGTTGCAAAGGTCATAAATTAGAAATCTATAATAAAGGATATTTGGAGACGGATGCCAAAATAGTGGCGAATCATTTTAATGATTACTTCATAGAATCAGTTAAACAATTAGGAATACAAAATAAAGATTCTAATAACTATGTAAGAGCATTTGACTTACTTAAGAGATCTAATTGTATCTCAGATGAACAAAATATGTTAAAATTTAAACTGGCAACTGAATTCGAAATAAAAAATCTTTTGCAAACACTGACAAATTCTAAAAGCAAAGATATTTGCTTGTCAGCTAGTGATTGTGACGAAAAGCACACGGTGAATACTAAATCCATTGTCTTATTACTTTTGCTGTTATCTGGAAATGTACAGCCAAATCCTGGGCCGGACTCACAACAAAATATATATTCCCCATGTGACTTTAAAAACAGATCCGGACTTGGAATCATGCATTTTAATGTTAGAAGTCTCCTTCCAAAAATGGACATACTAAGACTGTGGGTTGATGAAACACATATGGACATCATGGTCTTATCAGAAACCTGGTTAAAATCTACAATAACAGACAATATGATTGCTATTGATGGCTATAATGTTTTCAGAACAGATCGTTTAGGTAAGGGGGGCGGAGTTGCTATATATGTTAAATCAAAATTCTCAAGCTCAGTGACATTGTCAGTAAGTAAAATCAAACAATTTGATTTACTGGCATTGAAAATAAATTTATACAAGGACACACACTTGACTGTTGTTGGCTGTTACAGGCCACCCTCCGCCAAAAAAGAAACTATTTCTTCTCTTTATGAAGTACTAATCAACTTCAATGAATCCGAAATAATTCTAATGGGTGACTTAAACTGGGACTGGCTTTCCCCTGCCTCTGAAAACATTAAAGAACTAGCTGATTCTCTGAATCTTACACAACTTATTGACACTCCAACTCGTATAAATCCAAGAGATCATAGCAAATCAACATTGTTGGATGTCATTTTTACAAACATGCCACATAAATACACATCGACTGCTGTTTTTTGCAATGATGTCAGTGATCACTGTGCGATTGCTTGTATAAGAGATACAAAACTACCTAAACATAAATCTCGTTATGTTTTTAAAAGGTGTTTTAAACGTTTTAATGAACAGGCTTTTATTCATGATCTGTACAACTGTAACTTGGAGACTGTTTGTCTGATACCTGATATGGAACATGCTTGGGAATATTTTTACAATGCCTTTTCAGCTATCTGTAATAAGCATGCTCCTGTAAAGAAATTTAGGATCAGCGGTAGGAATAACCCATGGTTTACTGAAGAGTTAAGCTCTATGATCAGAAAAAGAAATGTTGCATGGGGCAAGGCTCAAGCTACAAACTCTACTGCTGACTGGACTGCTTTTAGAACCTTAAGAAATAAATGCACAAGCTTGACCAGAAAAGCAAAATCAGATTATTATCTAAAAAATGTGTCCGAAAATCTTAATAATCCCTCCAAATTCTGGAAGCAAATTAAATCTCTGTCTGGCTTAAATTCTTCTGCAGGTCTCCCACAACATATTTTTGTAAATTCAGTTGAAATTAAAAACAAAACTGACATAATTGGACATTTCAACAATCACTTTGTATCAGCTGCATGTATTCTTAATGAGTCCAAACTAAATTATCATTGTTCTGATTCCAACATTGAAACACCACCGGAAACTTTTGTTTTTAAACCCATTTTAAAAGAGGATGTCTGTAGTGCTCTTAAAAATATTGACACAAAAAAACCAACAGGACCAGACAACCTAGAACCTTTTTTATTGAAGGTTGCAGCTGAAATTATAGCTAAGCCGATAACAGATCTTTTTAATTGTAGTCTGCAGACAAATGTAATTCCCAAATTATGGAAAGCAGCCTATGTGCTTCCTTTGTTAAAGGGTGGCGACCCTTCAGATCTTCACAATTATAGGCCGATTTCCAAACTCTCTATCCTGGCAAAAATCTTGGAAGCTCAAGTAAATTGTCAACTAAAAGAATACTTGGTAAAACACAATATTTTAACTGATGTACAGTCAGGTTTTAGAGCTGGACACAGCACTGTTACAGCAACTTTGTTGCTATTAAATGATATCATAAATGCCTTGGACAAAAAGCAACATTGTGCTGCCTTATTTGTGGATTTGTCCAAAGCATTTGATTCGGTTGACCATGAGCTGTTGCTAAATAGATTAAGGAACATTGGAATAGGAAACACAGCTGTCAGTTGGTTTAAAAACTATTTTACAGAACGAACGCAGTGTGTTTCTATAGACGGTCTTAAATCAGACTTTATAGAAATTACTAAAGGTGTTCCCCAAGGTTCGATTTTAGCCCCGATTTTATTTTCTATATTCATCAATAATATTGGACATGGTGTGAAAACTGCTAAATTACACCTTTATGCAGATGATACTGTGATATATTCAGTTGCCCCTTCACTGAACCAAGCCATAAACTACCTTCAGTTAGCTTTTAATCAGCTTCAAATCTCACTACATGGTCTCAAGCTAGTGCTAAATACTAAGAAAACTAAAACTATGATGTTTTCTAGGGCTCGTTCCCAATCCTCAGATAAAATAACCATTAACACACTAGATGGTGACTTAATTGAAAATGTTTCCTCATATAAGTATTTAGGTTTTTGGCTGGACAACAAACTTTCTTTCAAAGTTCATGTTGAAAAGCTTGTAAAAAAGCTGAAACTACGACTGGGGTTTTATTTTAGGCATAAGGCTTGTTTTAATTTGTTAGCTAGGAAAAAACTTGTACAAGCCACTTTTTTAAGTGTTTTGGACTATGGTGATGTCGTCTACATGCATGCTGCCTCTAGTACCCTGCACCTTTTAGATTCTGTGTATCATTGTGTTCTACGTTTTATAACTAACTCTGGTTACTGTACTCATCATTGTACGCTGTATGAACTGGTAGGCTGGACGTCACTAAATCTACGTAGACAATTTCATTTCCATATTTTTCTATATAAAGCCATGTTGGGTAAATTGCCGGCATATTTATGTAATCTCCTTAAGAAGAACTCTAGCAGTTTTTCTCTCCGTTCCACCAGATGGTTTTCTTACCAGGTTCCAAGGGTTTTTACTGAGCTGGGAAAAAAAGCCTTCTCTTACTTCGCGCCATGGTCCTGGAATAATTTGCAAAATTTGTTACATCTAAATGATCTAGTTCCATTAAATGAATTTAAGGCCATGTTAAAATGCAATATAATTCAAAAATGTAACTGCCATATGTGACCTGCTCTTTTCTTTTCTGTGTGATGATTGTTTGTTTGTTTGTTTTGGACTGTTGTATTTTGTATATAAATTGAATTTGGTGTGCCGTCTTGGCCAGGTCTCCCTCGGAAAAGAGACTCAGTCTCAAGGGACTTCCTGGTTAAATAAAGGTTAAATAAATAAAATAAAAATTTGGGGAATGGACAATGCTCTTCTTAAAAAACATAAAGAAACTCTTATAACTCCTATCACATACCTGATAAATAAAACAATAGAAGAAAGTTTCTTCCCCCCTGCTTTTAAGACTGCGGTAATCACTCCAGTCTTCAAATCGGGGGACAAACATGAGGTCAGCAATTACAGACCGATTAGTATACTTCCAGTTGTCTCAAAGATTGCTGAGAAAGTAATTGCGGATCAGATAAAAGAACATTTACATAAAAACAATATACTATATCCTATGCAATTTGGATATAGAAAACATCATTCCACCGAAACTGCATGTTGCTACTTTATTGAAGATGTCAAGGCAAAGTTGGAGAAGGGCGGGGTTGTGGGAGCTGTGTTTTTGGATCTAAGCAAGGCGTTTGACACGGTCAACCACTCTGTGCTACTGGATAAACTGAGTAATTATAATTTGTCTCTAAGTGCGTTGCAGTGGGTAGAATCATATCTCAGTGACCGTGTCCAATGCGTAAGAGTCAATAGTAAGCTATCTACAACTAAGGCTAGTGACATGGGTGTCCCACAAGGCTCTGTTCTTGGGCCATTGCTGTTTGCGCTTTATATAAATGATCTTCCTTCAGTGTGTGGTGAGGTGGACATGGTAATGTACGCGGACGATATTGTAGTTTACATACATGGAAGTGATGCAACCATTGTTGCTAAAAGGTTAACCGACGTTATGGCAAAAATCTTAGGTTGGCTTACTTCTGCCTCGCTCACACTGAATGTAAATAAAACAGTAGCAATGTATTTTAGTAAAACTAACCGACTGAGGTTCTCTTCGCCATGCATCTTGCAAATCAGAGTCAAATAAAAGTAGTGAAAGAATTTAAATATTTAGGTCTTGTTTTGGATTCAACTTTTACTTTTAAAAAACACATAAAGAAAATTGGTCGCACGCTACAATACAGTCTGTCTGGTTTTAGACATATTAGGAATGCATTGACTCATGATGCTGCAAAAATTTACCTGGAGGCAATGATTATTCCTCATATTAATTACTGTATTTCTTGTTGGTCACAGGCTAGTGAAACGGCAGTAAAACCTTTAAAATCTTTATATAATCAAGCTGTAAAAGTTTTAGATAAAAAAACATTGAGGTATCATCACTGTCTGGTTCTTAGAAAATACAGTATGCTAAACTTTGACAATTTAATTGTGTATGCCAATGTGAGATTAGTTTTTAAAATTTTGAATAATATTGCGCCTCCTCCCCTAAAAACGTTTGTACAGTTTTGCTCTGAAAAGATGACTAGGAGTACCAGGTCCACAAGTTGCAATGATTGCAGGCTGCCTAAATGTAGCTCGGCCTTTGCACAGACAGCCTTCTCATTCAAGGGCATTAAAGAATGGAACAAACTCCCAAAGGCTCTAAAACTCACTTTTAACCTGAAGGATTTTTCTATCAATATAAGGAAAGTACTACTGAACAACCAGTTGTGCCAGCATAGATAATTATGTATGTAAATATGACTTTTAGTGAGGTTTTATTGATGGTTGAAATAGAGAATGATGAATGAATGAATTGATAGATAGTTGTATTTGAGTGATTAATTATAACATTTTATATTGTATATTTTGTATTGTAATTCACCTGCTCGGGGACTACAGATGGAAACTAGCTTAAGCTAAATCTGGTGCAAAGCATCTTTAATTAATGTTTTTTTTGCACATTGTCCCTGTTGAAATAAATAAATAAATGAAATGAAATTATCATGCTGCTTTACAATTTGATTTAGAAAACAATAGTTTTCTAAAAAACATTTTAGTTTGATTTTTATTTTATGCTGTGCATTGTGCTAAATAAATATTTGCATAATTTGTAATTGATTTATTCTTTGAAAATTTTATATTAATTTATTCAATTGCAATGCCTTGATTTTAGTAATGTTTGTACACAGTCATAGCCATGAATGCAATGAAACTAATAATTGGCATAATTTCTTTCGGTGTTTCGGGTTTCAGTTTTCGGCCTTGGTTTCCTCTTTTTCGGTTTTCGGCCAAGAATTTTCATTTCGGTGCATCCCTAAATAAGACTTTCTTTTAGTTGTCCTCTTTCATTGACAGCTATTTTCTTCTTGCTGTGTAAATTTGTTTTAAATTCTTAATATTTTAATACTTTTTATAAGTTAATTTAATAAAATTCAATAAGTGAATTTAATAAGTGAATTACGCTGCTTCTCTCGCGAGAAATTAATTTCAATGTGTTTTGAATGAGTTTCACTCTTCCTCAGCATTTGATTGGCTGTTCGCTACTGATGTCACACCTAAACTTTCTTGCCTGTCTTACTTTTTACTTTTTTTCATTTCCAGTCCAAACACCTAAGAAAATCCTAAATCAATAAGCATTTACTAGATTAGTAAAATGACAGATGATATTATATCTTGTTTTTGAAAGAATCTGATTACGATTATTTGGTCACACTTTAACCAAGGGTCCAATCTCACTACTAACTATGACTTTTGCCTCAATGAACTCCTTGTTGCTACTTATTAATAGTTAGTAAGTTAGTTGTTAAGTTTAGGTATTGGGTGTGATTAAGGGAGGTAGAACATGGTCATGTAGAATAAGGAATTAATGTGCTTTATACATTAATTTAATACATTAACAGCCAATATCCTAGTAATATGCATGCTATTGAATTAATGTGCTTTATAACAGCCAATATCCTAGTAATATGCATGCTATTAAGTAGTGAGAATTAGTAGTGAGAATTGGATCCTAAACTAAATTGTCACCCATTATATTTCTTTGCTCATTGGCAGATCATTTAAGCAAAAACTCACTTAATTCACATTTTTAAAATTTATAAATATATTCTTTTTATTTTTATGTTTGAGTTTATATATCTACTTATGTATCTACATGATATTAACAGTCTGAGTCTCGCTTGAGAAGCGGTTAAACTGCATGTGCTAACACACAATGAAGACTTTGTGCTTGTCCATGTGGGATCATGATTATCAATGTTTCTGAAAAGGAATTGCAAATTCTTAATGTATATAGATATGCAAATTCTGTTTCTATCTCTATCTTGCACTGACATGCAAAACTATATTAATATTCTTGAACAGTTGTGATATCTCTGTTTGCCATACTGGTGAGGTAAAGCACTCTGTGATCTTTCAGTTGGTTATTAAACAAGGAAAATACTACTCAAGGTTACTGGGGAGATTCTGGGCCCGTATGTATAAAGCCGCTCAGAGTAAATTTTTTGTCTTAAGTGTGTCAAAATTCTAAGAATGACGTAATTTTACTCTTATTCTTATACTTAAGAATAAGTGTGATTCATAAAAGTTCCTAAGTGTTAAGACTAGGTCTCAGCTCCTAATTTATTTAAGAGGGCTGGAGAGGTCTCCTAACCAGTTAGGAGTAACAAGATGGCAGCAGAGAGGAGGAGGCCGTGCAGTTTCCAACAACGTAAGAATGTGTTGGAATTATATGATGACAGAGAGTTGATCAAATGAGACAAGCTTGATCGTCAGGGTATTATTTTTGTTACTGACCTAGTCAGAAATTCAACTTCTCCCACTGTAAGAGACAATGCCTTAACTGCAGAAATGAAAGTTATAATGACTCTGCATTTCCTTGGACCAGTTTGGTTTTGTTTTTGCATCCATTTTTTACCAATTTTCAACTTTTGTCTTTCCTTTATATACAGCTGTGAGTGCAATTTTTAATGATGTGATTCATCAGCTTAATTACTTAAATATCACATTTGTCCATTTAATTAGTGTGTTGAAACTCTGTTAAAATTGTGTGAAATAAATGCTTGTACTTATTTGTAATCTTTTTGTACAACGCAAAAAATTATTTATTCTAAATAAATGGAAACATTGAAATAATTAATGTCTTAATAATTAATGTCTTAATTAAATAATGAATTAATTGTGTCATGGTGCTGTGACCTCATCCTTGCATCATTATTGGCTGATTCAGAGGTTCAGGACGGACATTTTGGGTTCACATCATTGAAGTCCTTAGTTCACAGCACTTAAGTCCCACTTCAGTCAGAACTTAGGAATCAGTGTTATACTTCACTGAAAGTTGCTTTTAGCTGCTTTATAAAAGTCTCCTACTCTTAGAAAAGTCCTGGGCCCGTATTCATAAAGAATCTTAATGCAAAAAGTAGCTCCTAGTGACAAAATTCTAAGAAAATTCTCAGAAATGTGGGCGTTTACTCTTAAAATTAAAGAAAAAATCCTAGTAAAGAAAAAAGTAATTCAGAAAGAATCTTAACCCTTAAAAGAGGTCTTAAGGTCAAAATTGTTAGGAGTATGGATGAGGACTTTTAAGAGGCTTAAGAGTTTCTTTAGCACAGGAGAAAATGGCAGAAAGATGAAGAGGGAGAAGAAATGTGTTGTAATAGAAGACTGTGAGTTAATAAGACTATATACAGTAGACTATAATAAGACGTTATGAGATTGTGCTGCGATCATGTTTGTGACTGATCTTATTAGAGACGCTAATATCTCCGACACAGCACAATACCATAACGCCAGAAATGAAAAGGATCACTAGATTAAGATATTTGGCAAATGGGAAAATGCAATAAAGCAGCAGTGATTTGGGTCTGTCACAACCTTCTGTAAGCAGTGATCACACTAACAATTACAGCACTTTCAAACCTCTTATTGTGTCCTAGTTCATTTAGTTTCCATTGGATATAGCAGGTTTCCCTGGTGCGCACAAGCATGGGAATGAACCATTAATATTTGCGCTATAAGCTTCTTGTTGGGCTTCTTGCTCCGTGCCGTGACACCCGGCCCAATTTTTTTCTTTAATGATGGTCTAGTGTTCATCCACTAACTGGACTAACAGTAAACACTGTTCTGTCCAGGTGGGCTTGCTCATCTTTCTCGTTTTTTTATTCCACGTTTGCTATATTAAAACCAACATTCAAACCACCACTTAAATAGACAGCAATCAGTGTAATTGGAAAGAGTGGAACAATTTTTTTTTTATCATTCTGAGCTTATCAAATACCTTGGGAAATTAACAGCATGGTAAAAAAAGATTTATATATACATAATGTATGTAATGTGTGCGTGTGTGTTTGTATGTGTATGTGTGAGTAAACTCTATACTTAAAATTGTTCTCTTTTTCCTTCTCCTTGGACAACCAACCAATCACAGTCTTCAAAAGAGTGTGTCATACATAGCAACGGGGTCAACCCCGCCTCCTCACTAAGATGAAAGTTTTTATCTTTTCCTTACTCAGAGTTGCTCTCAGATCAGTCCTGAATCACTCTTAAGCTAAGACTCCTACATAAAAGTTTTTAAGCTAAATTAAGAGTTTTCTGAGAGGATTCTTAGAATCTTTATGAATACGGGCCCTGCTCTTTACAAAGTATTTTCTGACTCTTAAGTCAAAGCTTAAGACTGTTCTTATGAGAATTTCTTAGAAGTTTTATACATACGGGCCCTGGTTTTTAGAGAATGTGGCATTTCAACCCATTCACAGTCATTTGCTTTTCTAAAAAGAATAAAAAATAACACTTCAGCCTTAACTTTTATTTTAACTGCACATGCTTGCACAAGAAACAAAAAACAGTAACACTAGAATAATGGACCATCATTAATTAGTAACTTTGCAGGAAATAATGCAGGACTAATGAGTATTACTACATTACCACTTCAGCTACTGCTATCAACTAATATAGAAACAAGCTTAACTAATTAGGAAGCAATATCGAATTTAGGACTAAGATAGTTCCTTATTGGGTAATCAATGACTACTTCTATTGGCATCACTAAGAACTAATAGGTAATGATAAAGAACTATTAATTAATTAATTTCTAAGTACAACATCAAAGTGTTTGAGTTGTGAGCATTTGTCATTTTTTCCCCTCTTAACGTGGTCATAAAATGCAATAATCAATAATAACTCCAGTTACCTAGTCACTATGCAGGAACTACCAGTGATCTGGGGCCGTATTCACAAAAATTTTTATCTTACCACTAGGAGTACTCCTAAATCGCACTAAAATATTTTAGCTAGGAGTTTTTTTTCTTAAAAGTTATTCACAACGCCGTTCAGACCTACTCTTAGTAAGGAAAAATGACAACTCCTAAACTAAGAGTGAGTCTTTGTTGCTATGGAAGACGTCAATTCTCATGCACGAGCTTCCTCGCAATAATCACGGTGATTGGTTGTTAGATGACAGGGCCATCATGCAGAACATAACACAGCAACAAATCATGGAATTACGACATCATCTAAATGTCTGTGTCCTACACAAAATAATTATAAGAAAAAAAATAATGTCATCAAAATGCATAGGCTATTAATGAAATGTTTGTGCAGACCCCAGTGAAGTGTAGCCTAATTCTAAAAAGGCAGAGGGAGAAAAGTCATGAATGAAATTACTCAAGGTAGCCTAAGGGCCTGCAGTGTTCGCTTATCGCGTCTTTTGCGCGCTCAAGTTCGTTTTTTCTTTAAATGTAGGCGCGCGATATGTGCGCCCGTTTTTTTCCAAGCGCGTCCGTATGGAGCGCACCGGTAACGTGACGAGACGTCACGCAATGGTAACGTGACCTTGCGTTATATGTGAATGGGGCCTAATACCTAATAATACCTAAATTGCCTAATAATGAAAAACGACACTTGCATTAACACTTTCTTGGTTAATTGACATTCTTTTAGCCTAACTACACTATTTTAAGGAAGGACATGTTGCTCCTATTGAAGTAATGTAAGAGTTGAATGACGGTGGATTATGAACTCGCCAAAATGGAAAGAAAGCCCAACTGCACGCAGGATCAGTTACTGCAGCTGGCCCAGATGGTGCTAGGAAAAATTTAAATAACATAATAAAAGTAAAATTCGGCACTTGGATATCAAGCAAAACTAATTGTGAGAATAAGAGAGATGGGAGAAGATTTGTTTGCAGATGAATGCAGCATTCCCGCTTGTGTCGCGGACCCCGGACAACTGCGAGAGGCGCTGGTGTCGCTACAATCCTTTGTGAATAGGTCTTAGTGAGTTAGGAGTCCTCTCGACTTCCTTTAAGCTGTCCCAGACTTAGGTGCTACTTTTAGGGCTAAAATGCTTTGTGAATTACTCTTAGTGAAAAAAATGAGGAGTCCTAAAGTTAGGAGTGACACGCCCATTATTTTTAGGAGTTGCTCCTAAATTCGCCAGTTAGGAGCTACTTTTAGCCTTAAAATTCTTTGTGAATACGGCCCCCGAACATTATTATGTTAAAGTGGTTTTTCACTCTTCTATCTTTTCCTCTATAAAATATTGGTCCAGATCAAAAGCAGTTAGCCTCATAGCATAATTGCCTAAGTCATTTTTTTGCAAAATTGTGATATCTGCCTATCTTTACTGTCCTTCCACTGCTGCATCATCCTGCCTTTCTGCCAATGTCACTAGCCAATCACAACACTTATTAGGATCCAAAAACACTATCTGCCTAAATCATCTCTTTGACTTAGGCAGTTTTTCATACAAACAAAATGGTAAAAAAACGTGGAAAGACAGATGTCCAGAAGTGATGTATTAGCTCTTCTGTTTGTTTTCATCTGAGTTCATATTTCTTAAATATTCTAGACACTAAGCCCTATTTTAACGATCTAAAACGCAAGTGTCAAAGCGCAAAGGTCAAATAACTTTGTGGGCGGATCCCGGCGCTGTTGCTATTTAAATGCCTCTTGCGCCTGGCGCAAATTTAAAAGGGGTTGGTCTGGAGTAGCTTCATTATTCATATAGGTGTGGTTTGGGCAAAACGGAAATTAACCAATAAGAGCGTCATATCCCATTCCCTTTAAGAGCGTGATGAACGAGGTGCGCTCGTTCCATGGCGCAATAGTATTTTAACGGCGCATTTACCAGACGCACTTCACAATCGGTTCACAGCTGAGGAGATCGATGTTCTTGTCAGGGCCGTAAAAGAAAGAGAAGGGACATTGGGGACGGGACAAACCCACCCAAATTAGCTTCGGTAAAACGTGCTTAACTTGGGTAAATGTGCAAGTTTTATGCCTATTTTTCCCATCGTCATGGACCAAACAATGATTTCCCTCATGTTTATATATTTTTCTTATAATAATGTATCATTTGCAAAAAGTAAAATGCATCTCTGTAGATGAGAGAATCTTCTACAGTGTATGCGTGTTGTTCACTCTCTGTATTATGGCCAAGCATGCACGCTTAAAATAGCATTATGAGGAACGCGCAACGCGCCACTGACTTTAGACCAGTTTTTTTCTGGTCATTGGCGCAATTGTTTTCTGGAACTGCAAAATAGCAAATTGTTTGCGCCGACACACGCCTCCTTTTTGCGCCAACCCGCCCAGGGAGCGCAAGTTCGTTTCCTATTTTACCGACGTGCGTCTGTGGAGGAAAAAAACCCTCTTGCGCGCGTGCAAAATAGGAATGATAAATGCGTCAGTGTATGAAGTCATTTGCGCCGGGTGCAAGATAGAGCCCTAAATGTAATTTCAATCAATCAAAGGGATTATAAACTGTGTAATTTAAACTTGAATTTTTTTTCTACAAGATAAGTAGCTAGCAAACACTACCTAAATTTTACCTAATTTCTGGTCAGAACATCACCATAAAAATAAATTTAGGTAATTTAATTTTTCAAGCATTTACTTTTTATTTTAAGGGCAAAAATATTTGTTTTAGAAATTAGACATTTAGAAATTAGACATTTTGACTAGACATAATAAGTATTTGGTAAGATTTAGATTTTTTTGGGTAACACTTTACAATAAGGTTCATTAGTTAACTAAATTAATTAACATTAACTAATAATGAACTGCACTTATACAGCATTGGTTCATCTTTGTTAATGTTAACTTCCACATTTAGTAATACTTTATTAAAATCTTGTTAATACACTTTAATCCTTTGTGAAGACAACATGAACAAACAAATAGTGAAATTGATGACACTGTCTTGGATGAGGACTATAGAACTGAGAAAGATGACAACCCAGATAATGGTAGTGATACAGACACAGCTGCCTCAGCGAATCAACATCCACAAAGAACCATTCCACTGGGTCCCACTCTTTCCTGCCCAATTGCCAATTAGGAAATTCAATGACTTGCAGGCAATGAAACCAGTACTACCAAGAGTGGCCCACCTCCTACTATGACAGTACTATGACAACCTCCCTCATCAATAGACAGTGTGAAAATGAGTGTGCACAGCACCCGAGTAGAACTTGGTGGGAAAGGAAAAGTGGTTAAGGTTAGACATTAAGAAACAACTTGGTTAAGGTTGGCAAGTCTTTGTTTAGGAGAGAAAACAACTTTTGTTATGTTATGTTTGCATTTATATGTAAGAGAAAAAATGCCTAAGTCATGGCATGTTCTGCCTAAGTCACTTTTATTTGGTAGGCAATCGGTGATTGATATTTTTATTTTTGCATACTTGTTCACTCATCTGGTTGAGTGTACTGTTATAACATCAATAAAAAATCACAATGTGATTTCTAAATATTGCGTTTTTTCGTGTTTTCCAAAAACATTGAAATATGACTTAGGCAATTATGCTATGAGGCTAACGAGAAAATGGCTTTTTTATTTTGTTACTCAGAACATGGACATAAAATGCCTGACTAATATCTCAAGTACCTGGACAATTTTTTTCAAAGAGGAAAAGATGTTTTTTCACTTTTAGAGTCAATTTTTCGAGTAGTTCCTGCATAGTGATTAGGTAACACTTGAGGAGTTATTAATGCTTTTTTAAAATTATTTTTTTATATTCAAAGTAAAATTGATGACTGATAATGACTCAGACACAATGATGTTTTGTAATTTGTCAGTTAATTAATAGTTATTAATGAGGCTAATCTCATCAAGTAATTATTGATTAACTAATGAGGAACTATCTCTTAGATTCAATATTACTAACTTATTAGTTAAGCTTGTTTCAACATTAGTTTATATTCGTAGCTGAAAAGTTATTGTAGTACTACTCATTAGTCCTGCATAGTTACTTATTAATGTCGGACCATTATTATAAAGTGTTACCCTAAAGACTGTACAAAAGTGCTTGGCCATGCAGGATCATGATGATCAGTGTGTTTTCAAAGGTTTCTGTTGTATGAATCTGTTCATAGAAAAATGCCTGTGCATTTGTGGAATGAGACAACAGAAAATAACCTTTTTTTCAGTACGCTTTTTACGAACAGTAGAAAGAATACAAGGAATAAAAGAAGATTGTTGAAAATGTAAATGGTGCATGACGAACGACTGGGCAGAAGAGTGATACGAGATACTAGAGATATGAGACGGTATTAAAGGCATTGTGAGAGGCACTGAAGAGCAAACTGCCCTCGACATCATCCTACCAGTAAAGAGAGAGTCTGCATGAAGATGAGGAAGACGTGTGTGACTTTGCTGACACTGCTCATCTGTGTCCAGGGTAAGACCTTAATCTCAATGACACGGGCAAATATTATTTCTCTACCGCTCTGTCACTTCTATGGCAGGTTCTGTTTTAAAGTTGTAAAGATTTAAGTGATTTTTAATATTTGACAAATCACTTAAGGTGTCCTGAAATATCACATTGGTTTCTTATGATTGGCATGTCTTTGGAGGGTGTATTTTTGGAGGGAGAGGGAGGTTTAATTGAGTGCTTCAATCTGGCAGAAGTTCAAAACATCTAACAGACATGGTTTTCTTAAGGTTTCTGTCATCTGGATCCTATGTGATATTTGTCCTTCTTTCTCACAGTGTTTGCCCATGGCCCTTTGTACCCTCGTGTTAAGGGTGGTGTTGATGCCCAGGAGAAGGAATGGCCATGGATGGTTAGTTTGCTCGACCCCACCTGCCATTTTTGTGGAGGTTCCCTCATCAGCCGTCAATGGGTGCTGTCAGCCGCTCACTGTTTCTACGGGTAAGAGCCATATAAACACATACAGTATATACAGACTTTACAAAAACTGTCTTTTGTGATTGCTCTTGCACTATTTTTGTTTTATAGGAAATATTACTCATTTCAGGATATGGTCAGAAGAATACATGTGTACTTGGGAAAGATTAGACAGAATGAAGATAATACTGTGAATGAAATCGACAGAGAAGTACAAGCACTCTACATTCACTCCTCATACAGTGTAAAGGATGATGACAATGACATCGCTCTGCTGCTCTTGTCTTCTCCAGTCACCTTTAATCAACATATCAGTCCAGTACCTCTGGTAGCTCACGGCAGTGATTTTCCTTTTGACACCAGTAGTTCGATCATAGGCTGGGGACAAGCTGGTAGAGGTACATAGGTCCTGTCAGCAACTAGATCTGACTAATTTATTCAGATAAATACATCATAATGATGTGTGTGTGTGTGTGTGTGTGTGTGTGTGTGTGTCCAGTGAATCTACCCCATCCTGGGACTCTGCAGGAGGCTGAAGTTTTTGTGGTGGAAAATACGCTGTGCCAGACCCAGCTGAGGACATACATTAAACAGAACATGTCATTCTTTGAAAAGCTGGGGTCATTCATTAAATGGCTGATACGAAGGAAAAATCCAATACAAATCACCCAAAATATGATTTGTGCTGGTGTTCGTACTGGTGGCATAGACACAGACGGTGTACAAGATGATTATTACTCATTACTGCATGCATACAGACAATGTCTGCCTGAATGTATGTCAAGATATACTGTACCCTTAACAGAGGTCTGCACGGGCTTTAAACTGAAGCCCAAACCCGGCCCGTACCCGCGATCTTTTAACCCGCCCCGACCCGACCCGACAATTACATTTACATATTAAGCCCGAACCCGACCCGAACCCGAGGTCCATTCTGTTTCTCACAATAAAAAAACATTTGTGCAATATGCTATGTTGTATTTAATGATTGCTTGACATATTAAACAAATACATGTAGGCACAGCGGCCCTATCAGCAGACAGCACAGCAGTAGCCTAAGAGAAAAAAAAAAAAAAACGTACCATTTACGTAACGTTGCTGTGGTCGAACAGGTGTAACAGTCACAGATGTCTCTGGAACTCAAACTTTAAACTTTAAAAACTTCACGCACTGTTGCAAAACTATTTACACCAACATCCTTCTCAGTATGAGTTGTGAAGGAAGAGAACGGCGTCGACAGTTGATGGTTTCAGCGCCGTTCTCCTCTGATTGAAAGTTAGTCCAGCTGCACTGAAGTTTCTCTCGCTGCTGCTGCTACTTGCAGGGATGCTGAGGATACTACGGGCTAGTTTTGACAGTAGGGGGAAAACACCGCAGTTGTTTTTCCACCAACCCAAGAGATCCCGCTCTTCTTCCATGTCATGGTTGCGGCTGGAGTATTGCGTAACTTCATCTGCGGTTTCACCGAGGGGCACGTTCACCCACTCCTCAAACTCTGCCGCTATCTTGCTTCTTTTAGTGACCGGTTCAGCCACGCGTTCAGCTGGCTCGTTGTCTGTGGTAAAGCTGGCTATCCGAAGCCTGGCTTCTTGCTGGATATCCTCTCTGTCAGGGAGAGACAGCATGCGGAGTTGACAGAACTTTGGCCAAAGGAATATGGCAAGCTTATGTAGTGTGTGGATTTTGATTTTACGGTTCAGCCATTCAAGATGCCGCTCACGAATGATGGCCTGGTGAGGACTGTCTGATGCCACAGGTCTGCAGTGGCGCTTAAGTCTCTCGTGCCACAAAACAACCAGGTTAAGTGTGGGGTACTGGTCACCCTCTAGTTCCCTCTGAGCCTCGTAAAATGGGCGAAGAAATTCCAGCAGGAACTCCATGACATCCGGAGATATTTCGTCAATTTTTCGGCTTTCCCCTCGGCTTTCAAGTTTTTCACGAAGCTCAGCGTACACCTGCTTAATTGAATCCAAGGTAAGGAACACCGTGCTGAATCTGGTGTCTGACATTTGCCTGACAGTTGTTGATAACTGACTTATTATACCCGTTTGCTTGACATATCGCACAAGTGCCTTTGCTGCCATTAAAGTCTGTGTGACCTCTGGTGCGCTGTCTCGTAGTTCGGCAGAATCAAGCGCGTGTTTGAGAACTGTGTTATAAACATGGTCCTGACAATCCAGTCGATGATACGGCGCGAGTGCAGCAATCATGTTTGATCCCTGGTCAGTGACCCAGACGACTTTATTCATAACACAAGCATCAAATCCTAGTTGAGATACGAGCAGTCTCTGTAATTCTCTCCGTATGTTGTCACCAGTTTTCGCTTCTTCAGGAGGGAACATCGCTGTTGTAAGGACTCTGCTTCGAAGCAAAAAATCAGGTGTTATGTAGTGGCAAGTGATAGTTAAGAAACTGATCTTGCGATAGTCGTCAGTCCACATGTCAGTGGTCATTCCAACAGTAATGTCAGACATGATCTCAGATATTTCTTTGACCAGCGCCTGTCTTTTGGAGGCCGCGGTTTCCTTGCATCTCCGAGAAATGGTTGTGGGATCAGGTAACACACTGTCCACTGAGACACGGCCATATGTAGCCCCCACATTTATTAGGTCTTGCGCTAGGTTAATAAAACCTCGTCCAGCAACCGTATGAAACGATCTAATATCCCGACAGCAAAACTCCACACATTTTTCTGTTACATTAGATTTTACAGAAGCTGGTACTGACTTGGCTGCTGGAGATAGATAGTCCGAAAGAGATGACTGTCTGTTACTAGCGGCTAGGCCTGCTGTTGGACGAGTGCATCCACGGTCAGTGTGTCGCTGTAAAGAAGATGTACCTGTCTTTTTGCTGTCATACGCCAAGACAGCTTTGCAAGCTCTACACTGCACGTAACCACTGGGCTCTTTACTGGTGGAAACGACAAGATCATAATGCTTCCAGATTGCAGCTTTTCCTGCATCATTTGAAACTGTTATAAGTTTTCCCTCAGTAATTTTTTGCTTTATCAGACTCATGCTTTGCTTGTCGTCTGCTGTCTGTCTGTATTTTGACTGAAATAGCGCGCGAGAGCGGTAGCACATGCGCAAAACAGTTTTGTGATATAAATGATTTGATAAAATAAAACAAATAATAAAATATATATTTATATTATATATATGTATATATATAATTATAAAAAAAATAAAATATCATTAAAATATAAAATATCATTATATTTGAGAGAGAGAGCGTACGTTTGATTGTGCATTGCATATCTGCGGCTGCGCACGTACTTTCTCTCTCTCGCGTGCCTGCCGGTCACCACAACACAGCAAGCAGGCAAAGCACAGCACACGGCGCGCAAACTATATATAGCCTATTTAGTTTTTCTTAGTTAAACCCGAACCCGACCCGAACCCGAGGCTGTTCATTAAACATTAACCCGAACCCGACCCGAAACCCGCACATTTTTCGGGACCCGTCGGGCTCGGGTCGGGTAGCAGACCTCTAACCCTTAAACATCTAAAACTTGATTTCCCCCAACCCCAGTTTGTATTTCTGTTTGTTAGCATGAAAATTAAAACAGGTGACTGAAAACACAACCTCTTCCCATCTGCAGGGGGATTCTGGAGGTCCAATCATGAGTAAATACTGTTCAAACTGGGTTCAGTTTGGCATCACCAGCTGGGGTATTGACTGTGGTTTACCCAACGTACCCGGTGTTTACACCCGCGTCTCACAGTATCAGCAGTGGATTACAGAAACTATAAAGAAACATCCAGGACCATCCGCTAAAGACCTCCCACAATTCGTTAACGTAAACATCCTCCCGTGCCCATGTAAGATTCTCACACACACATTTATACAGTTATACACATTTATGCATCATTAATAACACACTTCTTTGACTGATGATTGTGTATGTGTATTTAAATAGCAGTCCCAGGAACAATGGTCGGGAATGGGAAATGAAAATGGTGCTGCTATTGTGAGTCACACCACTATTATACACACACACACGCACACGCACACAACACTTACATTATACATTTCACACCAACAAGAGTGTGTTCTGGCTGTACATCAATATACTGTATAAAGCTATAACACACATCTGCGAATGTGAAACTCCTTTAATACAACAGAAAAAAAATCAAGGAGTGTCCCATAAAAAACTTTACATGTGCAACTTTCGGGATTTCTGCAGGGTTCAGACTTTTTAAGACCTTTTTATGACCATTGTGATTTAAATTTATGACCCACATGAATTACGAAAAAATAACTTCCTTTCAAAAGTCTTTAAAAAAATAACTAATTTCATTATTTAAAGGTTCCATTTTCTTAAGAGTAACAAACTGAAGGCTCCCTTTTCCTATCAATAACACAGGAACAACACGTAACAATTATCATGATAAAATATCAGTCAATATCACGATAAAAAAGCTAAAAGGCAGATTTTGCTCCTAACTAAAAGTTGTAGAAACTAGGGGCCGAATTCACAAAGAATTTTATCTTACCACTAGGAGTACTCCTAAATCGCACTAAAATATTTTAGCTAGGAGTTGTCTCTTAAAAGTTTTCACGCCGTTCAGACCTACTCTTAGTAAGGAAAAATGACAACTCCTAAACTAAGAGTGAGTCTTCGTTGCTATGGAAGACGTCAATTCTCATGTACGAGCTTCCTCGCAATAATCACAGTGATTGGTTGTTAGATGACAGGGCCATCATGCAGAACATAACACAGCAACAAATCATGGAATTACGACATCATCTAAATGTCTGTGTCCTACAGACATACACAAAATAATAATAATTATGTCATCGAAATGCATATATAATAACATGTTTGTGCAGGCCCCTGTGAAGAGTACGTAATTCTAAAAAAGCGGAGAGAGAGAAAAGTTGTGAATTAAATTATTCAAGTTGTTCACATATTGCGTCTTTTGCGCGCTTAATTTCGTTATTTTAAATGTAGACGCGCAGAATGCACGCTCGTTTTTTCCAAGCGTGTCTGTTTTGAGCGCACCGTAGGTCACGTGACAAGAACCAAACGGAGCACAACCACCCTACCGTTTTGGAAAAAGGAGAACGCGGTGCGCCTAGGCGTTTAGGCGCTATATGTGAATGGTGCCTAATACCCTAATGAAAACAAAACTAATTGTGAGAGATGGGAGAAGATTTGTTTGCAGATGAATGCAGCATTCCCGCTTGTGTCGCGGACCCCGGACGACTGCGAGAGGCGCTGGTGTCGCTACAATCCTTTGTGAATAGGTCTTAGTGAGTTAGGAGTCCTCTCGACTTCCTTTAAGCTGTCCCAGACTTAGGTGCTACTTTTAGGGCTAAAATGCTTTGTGAATTACTCTTAGTGAAATGAGGAGTCCTAAAGTTAGGAGTGACACACCCATTATTTTTAGGAGTTGCTCCTAAATTCGCCAGTTAGGAGCTACTTTTAGCCTTAAAATTCTTTGTGAATACGGCCCCTGAGCATTAATTGTGGTTTAACTACTCTTTATTGTCAGAACATATCATGACAAGCACTTGCCAAACAGGGGAACATTTCACAAATCTGAGGTAGAACATTCAAACATTTGTAATTTTCCTTAACAAACTTAATATTTTTATTGGAAAAAGTTTCTGCATGTGCTAATGGGGGATATTGTTTCAAGTCTTTGGTGTTGCCTGACTTTGAAGGCACATATCTTCATGAAATGTATGAAAAACAGTATAGTCTAAATACATTAAATACTGTAAATATATTCCATTAGTCCTTTAAAAATACTATGGAAGTCAATGAGACCAGAAACTGTCTGGTTACTGATATTCTTCTAAATATCAGAAAATCGGCTGAATGGATTTGAAAACGGTAAAACTCGACTGTTTAACTATAGCCCCTTTTCCACCAAAGCATTTTGAGAGCCGGTTCGGAGCCGGTGCCTGCGAACCAGTTCTTTGTGTTTCGACAGCCAAAGAACCGGTTCGCGGCCGCGAGAACTGGTTCCAAAGCGGCACCAACTCTTTGCTGGACTAGAACCGTTCTTTTAGCACGTCATGTTTACGGGGCGGGTTTAGATGCGTTTTCTCGGTTCTTTTAAACATGTTTTCTGACCATCGCAAAGCCAGGAGAAACTGCAGAAACACACAAGCGTTTTAATTAATTAATTTATTTTTTTTGAAACATAAGCAAAGAAGAAAACAGTCGATATAGATAACGATATAGAACAAATAAATGGAAAGAAAAAAGACACAAGACAGGGGTACATAATTTATCAGAAAAGATCACATATCAAACGAAAAGATTAAAAGACTTACATATTTCAATTGTTTTTAAAGTTTTCTTGGTACACGAGTTAGAGATAATCCACTTGCAAGGGACGTATACCGTGACATAACGACGTCGTTCCCTGGGCGCTCTAGTCAGTGGAAAATCAAACAGGTTCTGAACGGGTTCGCAAGTTGAACCAGCTCCGAACCAACTTTGAACCAGCACCAGTTCCGAACCAGTTCTTTTTTCGGTGGAAAAGGGGTATTTGTGGGAGTTTCAGTATCTTCAGGATGTTTTGCAAGAACTATGGTAGCGTTTTATTAAGAGAATAACAAATGATAATGATTTAAATTTATAAAAGCTTTAAATCCTGTATCCCATGAATTAAGGACAACATTTTCTTTAAATGTATAGTCCTAATTAACTGTAACTTAAGTTGTTAATTCAATAAGAACCTGTTGAAAAATCAATATCAGTGTCTTAAATAAATTAGAAGTTAACTTGCAAATGTTATTGTCGTTAATAGCACGGAAATTTACTCTAGTGTGTCCTATCTCAAAATGTCAAATGTGCGTTTCTATCTGATGAAGAATGCAGTATTTTATTCTAGATTGTAGATTTCATATTCTGTAGCCTCAACGGCATATTCCCTCATTCCCTGTTGTTCATTGTGTGTCTCTGCAGTGTGAGGTGAGGAGCAGCTCTGACTCTTCTACAATGACCCGGACACACGCCTGTCACAAGACTACGTCTCTTCAACTCCCAGAATTCAAGATAGCTTTTAAAGCTCTGCTATATCTTTAACCAGTTCCACTGAAAACAGTTTCACAGAACTGCAATGTTTAATGAACACTTTTCTCTGCTTTTCTGTCATCTGTTCTTCATCTTCATTTTGCATAATGTTTGCCAATAAATATCAAGCATCGGTCTTGTGTATTTATTCCAATTCAAAACGGCTTTAATTTTAAATTTAGTTCGCAATCAGTTTTTTTCTGACATATGAGACCATTATAAATTTATGATCATCTTCTTTTTATTTTGCACAAAATAAATGCTAACACTTTACAATACAGGTGGATTTATGCACAGATAATATTGAGTAAATGTATGAATCAATATCTAAATGTGTCATCAAGGTTTAATCTCAAATAACTTTTTTATTAACTAACACTGTTCATTAATTACTACAGTGAGTAGTAACTACAAAGACTCTAAAGAGAAAAACAGAGGGATGAAGAGATACAAAAAAAGATATACAAAATATTGTGTGTGTGCACACACACACACACACACACACACAACAAGCTGATAACAGGACTAGTGTAACACCTTTATTTATTTCAAATGTCTAGCAGGTCATTGAGTTATTTCATGGCAATGATCTAAAACGTTTTAAACTTTTGCTCAGAAAAAAAAACCACATTAAATAAATTAACACCACCCTTTCTACAACTACTGTAAAGTTAATGCCAAATAAATAGAGACATATATTTCATGCATTTATAGATGGATATGTCCCTTTCAGTCATAATGACTCCTGAAACTGTTTTTTCTCTCTTTGATAGCAATTTCACTTTATCAAATGCTGATTGCAGCTCAAATCCATGAATATCCTTGTTGTAGTGGCAGTTAGACCCACTATTGTATTTATATAAAGCGTTCACAAGCAAATTTGCTTTAACCTATGTTTAGGTCTATTGCTTTTATTTCTCCGGTGTTGAAATCAGGCAAACGTAAATGTCAGGCAACAAGATTCCTGGCTGCATGTCAATATCCATGGATCACTGGATCTTTAGTAAGTTGTAAGGAACACTGTATTGAGTCCAAAATTTAGTTTGAATTGATAAAATTGTTCGTTTTAAACGCATTTTCGCAATTTTTTCTGAACGACCGATGTGTTGGAAGCAGGACTTTAATTTTGACGGCGCTGCAGACTTTTATTTTGACGGGCGGCACTGAGAACACCAGCGTCTAATCAGTGATCACACAGAGCTCACACGTTCTCCGTCATCATTAGTTAACGATCTCTCATCTCTGTCAGTCATCTCAACGTCTCTCAACTCTGTCAGTCTCTGACAGAACTGGAGGCTACAGAACTGGTAATCAAATAAATTACATTGTTTGTGAAAAAGTAATGAAAAAGTAAGTAAAGCTTTTATATTATTTGTAACAGAAAAGGCAAACAATCAGCCTAAAATACTTTTTCATTCACCGTCAACATTCACAAATGCACATCTAAGTTACATCATTTAAACAAATCTCTGAATATCTATAAACATTTAAACTTTGTCGTTGTAATCCTGAATGAAATGTAAATGTCACATTGTTGTCCACGTAATGTTTTTACATTTCTTTTAACTTACATGCTTTTAAAACTTTCGCTTGCGTTCAGTTGGTCTATATTAAAGAATATAGACTTTGTCCTGTAGTCTCGTTTCACATAGCCTACATACGTTTTACCTTGCGACTTAAGTTCAGTAGGCGATAGCAATTATTTGGAAAATATATAAATAAATAAAAATAATAAGTAAAAATCTATACCAACACATATTTGTTTTACCATATATATGTATGTTAATATGTATAAAATATATTTCCAAACAGAAAATATCTATAAAGATATTAGTCACTCCAGTCCCAACCATATAAAGACAGTTTGATTATGATTAGAAAAATCAATTCACAGGAATCCCAAACTCAGAAAACATGCAGTTAAACTTACTTTGCACACCAAAGCCCCACAAGATGTGCCATCCATCTTAAGTGGATGCTCTATTATGGCACATACCCACTCTAATGCAATGACACCCTTCTGTGTCATGAAGGCTCTATAAATTGCACATGTAATGACAAAAAAGGAAAAGAAGCAAATAATGACAAAAAAGGAAAAGAAAACACTTACCTAGTTGCATCACAGCATTTCTCGATGTCCACTGACTTGGCCCCAAATGGGTCTATGTACAGGGATCGCTTTTCCTTTGGATAAATAACCTTGATAATGCAATAGCACACATGTAAAAAATGTGTTCATCTTAATAAGGAATAGTTGATGCTTTGATGTTGTGAGGCACTCACTATTAGTGTCCAGTGCTTGTTTAAACACAAGCCTCCAACTAGTACATCATAATCCAGTGGATCTAGCTAAAACAATGCAGATGACTGTCAAGGTATACACCTTACCACATGGTGAATAAAGGTGCTTAACTTCCTCAGTCCTTTTTTAGTTTGTTGCCAAATGGCTTTCATTTGGTAGGAGTCTACTAAAAAGCCTCTTCTGGACTCTGTAGTGTACTGCTTTACCAAGCTGGTGAGGTATGCATTTACTATCTAAAAACAGTAGGATATTATTAGTCATCTTTATGTGTATTTCTATATTGCCAATACAAACCCATTTGATAATAAGGAAACATAATAACCACAGTTGACTTTGTAAGTGGGGACTGGAGTGACTTTGCAGGTGGGGACTGGGGACACTGAACTGTGCATGTAGGAGGGCACCGGACAGGAATTACGATGGTAGCCATTTTAGGCCATTTGTATGGCAACCTGGGCTCTGGCTCAATGTAATGGGTAAGGTGGTCCACATTTACCTTCAGTATGGCCTTTCCTTTATCTGAAAGTAGGCCCACGCCTTTACCCTCAATGTTATTAACGGTAAAAGAACCCAGTATGGCACTACCCATTTTTCCTCCTTTTAGCTGAATTCTTCTTCTTGAATATTTTTGGGCAAAACTTTGTCTCCGACTTCAAATCTGTCCTCCTTCCCCTGCCGAGTCTTTCTCTTCCTCACCTTTTCTCTGACTGGGCTGGACGGAACCAGCAGTGAAGAGTCAGCGGGGCTGGCGCAGTGCTCAATGGTAAACAGCGAACCGCTATGCCACAGTACCCACTCGACATAATCCTCAAGCTTCCCTCGAGGCCCATCTTCCTCGAGGCCCAAAAACACAGAGGCTGGTGTCATCGTAATGGACGTGGGGAACCAAATCCAAAAACCTCTGTGTGTGGGCCTCGAGCGACTGGTCCTCCTGGGCCAGAAGGAGGATATTCATTGCTGCCCATTACATCTTTTTGGGTCGGTTCTTCTGTCACGGGTGTGGTGTGGATAGAAGGCGGCAGGCTGAGGCAAAAGCTCCAATTCCAATATTTACTCAAAATAAAGAACAAATAAACAACTACAGGCAGAATGGCGAAAGAAACATGCACAATTAACACTCCAAAGATTTACAAGAACTGACGACAGAATGAACTGAGGAACCTAAATACAGATACTGATAACCATAAATGAATAGACGACTGGTGACAAGGATGATGATAATTAAATAAACACAGGTGACGAAACTGAGGACAAACGAGGAGTGGGGAAACTGAATAGGACTAAACCAAAACACAGAGGAAAAGGGGGAACCAAAGAGTCAAACTGTGACAGTACGCCCCCTCCCAAAAAGGCGCGACCTCGCGCCGTATAACATCAATGGGGTGAGGAGGGCTCGGCTGGGCTGGACGGAACCAGCAGTGAAGAGTCAGCGGGGCTGGCGCAGTGCTCAATAGTAAACAGTGAACCGCTATGCCACAGTACCCACTCGACATAATCCTCAACCTTCCCTCGAGGCCCAAAAACACACAGAGGCTGGTGTAATCGTAATGGATGTGGGGAACCAAGTCCAAAAACCTCTGTGTGTGGGCCTCGAGGGACTGGTCCTCCTGGGCCAGAAGGAGGATATTCATTGCTGCCCATTACATCTTTTTGGGTCGGTTCTTGTGTCACGGGTGTGGTGTGGATAGAAGGCGGCAGCCTGAGGCAAAAGCTCCAATTCCAATATTTACTCAAAATAAAGAACAAATAAACAACTACAGGCAGAATGGCGAAAGAAACATGCACAATTGTGTTCATGCGACGAAAAACCGTATAAGTCCAAAAAAACAAAAATTGAGATAACCATGTGATTTGAATGTGTGTGCGTCACTTTGTATACAGAATCACTTTGGGGGTGTGTGCGCGCGACCAAAACTCTGTATTTTAAATTTTAAAATAGTCTCACGCGGAAGAACCGTTTATGTCCACTAACGAAAAATGGAGACGCCGGTTGTTTTCATGTCCGCTGCGGACATTAAAAGGCAAAACCTCGGCAAAAAAAGGAAAACGAACATGAATGAATGGAAGGACAGAGCGAGGAAGTCTTTGAGGGACGCTGGGAAACCATACGTGAACAGGAGAGGAGAGCAAAAACGAGGAAAAGATCCACCGAAAGAGGTGAGTGAAAAAACCGCATACAAAGTATCTAGCACCTGCGGTGACAGAGGGGCGTGTAGGCTACTGGGCGTCATCTACAGTTCATATAGCTCACTCTGTTTAACTGATCAAGTCATGAATGGGTCGAAATGAATGCTGTAGGCTACTCCTTATAACCAGGGATAAATTAATCGTAACGTTTTAGCTGCGTTTGATGTCCCTTATGTTAGATAGCCAGATATTGTTAGCTGGCTAGCCAGTTACTTTGTAACGTAACTTTAGCTGGTCACAGCCAGGTGGCATATTACTGGGCGTCTAACGTTACTAATGTTCATACATCTCCGACTGTTTAGCGAATCAAGTCATGAATGGGTGACTTGAAATTAAATCGAAATGAAAGCTGAGAAAATTAGAATTTGATTGCTTTATGTTTTCACTGAAATCGGTTAAAAAAAAAAATAGTAACTGACATGTTTAAAATATTTTTATATCATTTTTGAATCCCCTGTTACCATTGATGTAACACTCTGTTTTGTAATATTGTATGCTATGCTTTGTTTGTTACTTTTATCAATAATAAAAAAATGTAATAATAAAATATTAATGCATTTACACATTACACATGTAAGCTGTTCTAGTTAGTAACCTTAACAGCTGCTAAGAGCTCTAGTGTTCTAAAGCTAAAAAACACTAATATAATTTTGTTTCTGTTAAGGGCAAGGTGTGCAAGGAGACGTGTCCCAGGCAGTGTTCAAGCCTAACAGAACAAAGAAAACTGCAGCTCTTCACAGAGTTTTATGCTGTCTCTTATGAGAGGCAGCAGGCTATCATTCTCTCTGGTTTGGAGCAGGTGGGCTAACTTAAGCAATTCATGACCATATCATGTCAACTGTATGCAATGCATTATAATGTTGGCCCATGAAATAACCAGTGAATTGAATATTACTGTATACCTTAAATTCACTAAGACTGCACATGTGCCTGATCACTGTAAATGTTACATTTTGTGAGGATGGATGAATGATGATCGGCATCAAGTAGGCCACCAAGTGCATTACAGACCACAGCGCTTTGGTGCCCTAAAAGGCATACACATGGCTTATTCATTATCCTTACCAAAGCCTACTCACATACTTAAAGGGATACCTCCACGTTTTCCCTATTTAAATACAGTTACACGAGTAGTGTAACACGACCTAGGACGGTGACACAAAATAAAACGTTGCGCTTTTCTAAGTGTGTAAAGTGCATAACTATATTGAATGGCGGAATACCACAGCAAGTGCTTGGGAGAAATTCGACTAGACGCATATATATCCCCCAAGGGATAATATCATAACTCTGGAGAGGACTTTTCATGAGTGATGATATTACTACGCCGAGTCAAAGTGCTGGTGGAGGCGTTTGGACCACGTTAATATAGTTAAGGGAATAACAGTCTAATATGAAAAAACAGTGGAGTATCCCTTTAATGACATTAACTTGACAGCTCTACATGATGGCTAGCCTGCTACGCTATGGTAAATGTATTTTTACTTCATGTCTTTTTACTTCTAGCACAAGGTGAGTCGCAGACGACCACGTGGGCCTGACACTGAGATTACCAAGAGGAAGTACACCTTCAAGTACCATGTGCAACAAGGAGGCCAAAGACTTGCTGTTTGTAAGCTCACATTTATGTCAGTCTTTCAACTGACCAACAGTCGCCTACAGGCAAGTTTTATATAGCTTAGTGTTTTACTTTTTATTATGCATTAATTAGATACATTGTCCATAACATATTTATTTAAAGTTACTTATCTTTGAAAAGGTTATTCAAGAAAAGTTAGGCAGTCAGTCAGAGTCAGAGGGAACAGAGCAGATAGCCAAAGTCAGGTCTCCATTAGAGGACTTCAGAGGAAAACATAAGAACAGGTGAGTAAAAAAAAATCATGAAGGACCTCATGCTCTCGTCCTCATATTTTTTTTAAAGCTGCACCATTGTCAGCATCTGTTGCCTTACAACATTCCCTGGTCTAATGGTACACTGGCATTATAGGGTGTCGGGTGCCTTGCCACCTTATAAAACCAGCGTGCACATACCGTAGTGGTTAGGATTCAGCTCACTGTTGTTGCCCAGTCAGGAAACAAATATTTGCACTTTGAGATTGATATCAGAGGCAAAGTGCTAAGCAAATGTAATGTGTGATTAATTTTTTTATCTTTACAGCATGTGGATTTTTTAGGGATACTTTAGATCTGGAAAGATTAATGTGTATTTAAAATGGGTCATTTATGTAGTAGAAGTGATTTAGCAATCACGCGAACACTACATTTAGATTCACAAATCGGAATAAATTCAGTTAAATCCTGAAATATCGCTTTAATGACTGTATGTGAAAAACAAAATCCTATAGTTTAGAGGAAAGTTAAGAATTATTCATTTACTGTCACAGGAACAATGTAATTGTGCAAAACAGACCAGCATAGTTTATTATATTTCTCTTGTTCATGAGTTGTGTTTATTTTTTAGGCCTCATAGCATTCATCCTGCAGTGAGAGATGGGATAAGAGAGCATATTTTGAGCTTCCCACGCCAACCGAACCACTACTCACGGATGAAGGGAGATGTGGGGAGGGAATACCTGAGCCCTGATTTAAACCTGCTCCGCATGTTCCGCCTGTACAAGGAAAAGAATCCAACATCCACTGCAAAGTTCTGGCTTTATAGGGACATCTTCAAGCAGCAGAACCTCAGTTTTGGGCAGCCAAGAAGTGACACTTGTGCTAAATGTGATGCCCTGTTCTCAAAATTAACAGCTGCTACATCAGATGGAGAAAGGTTGAAGATCGCAGCCGAGAGTGAGCTTCACCACCGGAAAGCTGAAAAAGCGTACACACAGTTGCAGGCTGACACGGAGTGGGCCAAAGCCAATGATGACTGCCATGTAATTTGTATCGACATGCAGGGGGTAGTGTTCACACCAAACCTGACACACTCCAACGTGTACTATCAACGACAGCTGGCCAACTACAACCTCTGTATCCAGGAGATGGGCACTGACGATCCTCCTACAATGTGCATTTGGCATGAGGGCATCGCTCACAGAGGTTCCATCGAGGTGGCAAGCTGCCTTTTAAAGTGGGCAGAAACCTCTTTCACCCCCCTAGTCCAGGCAAAGGAACGGAAGCTCATCGTCTATAGTGACCGATGCTGTGGGCAGAACAATAACTGGCGAGTGCTAAACCTGATGGCCCTGCTCATATCTAGAGGCTACTTCAGTCAGATAGAGCAGAAGTTCATGGTGTCTGGTCACTCCTTCCTTCCCTGTGACCGTTCCTTTGCCACGTTAGACAAGAGGCGCAAGGTATCCACACTCCACACCCCCAGCGATGTAGCCGAGATGATCCGTGGAGCCAGGCAGCAGCATCCATTTAAAGTCATTGAAATGAAATGTGCAGACTTCAGGCAGCTCCCTGATGCAACATTAAAGCATCCACCTGGCTTCCTAATTACATCCATGATGTGGTTGAAAGTGACAGGTAAAAAACTAAAGTTTTTCTGAGATTAACAGTGTTGGGGATATGTGCATGAAAGAAGAATCTTTAGTGAATTTCTTGTTGAATCATGATTTCAGCTGCTGAACCATGGTGTGTCCAGACAAAAGAGAGCCACAGCCTCTACGAGGGATGGAAGACCTGGCTGATCACCAAAAAGAGGAAGAATCATCCACCTCCAGCTCCCTTGTTCTCCACCACCTATGCTCGTGCTTACCATGACCCTCTGCCCATTAAGAAGGAGAAGCACCGTGACCTAATGAAAATGCTTGCCTACATGCCAGTGGGGGCCCAAGCATTTTATAAGGCATTAGAATGTGAAGAGTAGTCTGGGATGTGTTGTGCAGGGTAAGGTGGGTGTGGCGAACAGAACGAGAGATGTGAGAGAACGATGCAAGGCCAGTGGTGCGAGTGTTAATGAACGTCACCTGTGAGACGCACAGGTCTCGCATCTCTCAACGTTGTTACTCCTCCTTTATGCTTCCGCTCCTCCGTGAGAGATGCGAGACCAGTGCATCTCACAGATGTCACTCATTAACATTCGCACCACCGGCCTTGCACCGTTCTCTCACGGCCCTCTGCCTCATTCTGTTCACCACAGTGGGGTATATTGTGTATAATATGTAAAAGTAATCATAATAGTAGCTTATCTTATGAATATATAGGTATTTATTTATTTATTAAATGAATGAATGGGCTGATTATTTCTGAAATGTATTATAAAAGTTAAAAGGAACAAAAAAAGCAAGATGTTTATAGTAAACTTGCATATACTGCAACATAGCATGGAATGTTGATAATGTATGTCTGTATTGTAAATATGTATTGTTTACCATTATTACTGTTGTTTATCGTTTGTATGTATTGTTGATTGTATGTATGGTTTATTGTTTGTACTGACGTTTATTTTATGTGCTATGAGTAGGCCTATGTATTGGTTCATTGTTTGTACTGTATTGTCCGTATTTTTGTTCTGGTATTTATGTTGACAAAAAAATAAAAGAAATCGAAAGAAAGAAATGCTTAATATTTTCTTTAAGGCTCTGTTACTGTATTAAATCTAAGTTAAAGGAATCAAATCTCCAGTGGTTTAAAGTGATATGATGAATTGGACTTATACTGTTCTTCCACATTAACTGGACATATACTGTTCTTCCACATTTCAGAAATGTAAATTACTCTAACTTTTAATTTTTATGATTGATACTAAAAAATCTTATCTCATTAGAATTGTGAAGCTTTTGTTGTCTATCTTCAAGTTAAAAAAATAATAATAATATAATATTCAGAGTCCAAATTAAAAAAACGTTATTATTCAAAATGTGAAAAAATGGACTTATATGGTTCTTCGTCTCAAGCCCTCATTTTATCAATATGTTAACATAATGGGGTATGAAGTCTGGCCAGTATTTGCTGAACTTGTGTAATATGGCTTCATAATCATTGTTGCCCAGTAAATGACAGGTTAAACTATGAAAACACTGAAATACTAACTAACGTTACAGTACCAGGGGTACATGTGCACAGAGCTACCATGTAAATAACGTTATAAATGTGTGCTTAGATTTTATAAAGTGCAGATAGGTCAGAATATAATAACGTTACAATAACTTTATAAATACAAACCTCGGTAACAGCTCTCCGGTTCCTTTGGAGGGCTAACACTCTTTCTTCCTCCTCTGAGCCATCGATCCGGCGGGTAGGTCCTCCTCTGCCTCTCCCTTCCCTGACTGCACCTACAACACCTCTGCCTCTCCGTCCTCTTCCTCTCCCTCTACCTCTCCCTCTCCCTCTTCCTCTTCCAGTTAACTCTGGTGCGTATAAAGGTTGTTCCTGACTCTGAAAACGTGTATAAACAATGCTGTACGAGTGATGCCTCGGAAATCATAACGTTAACTATTTCCCCTTACGTAGCTGATTTTATGCTCTTATCCTTAGCTCTTGTCTTATTTTTCTTACTAACTAGCATAGAATCAAGCAATGGTTAAATCGTTGAATTAAAAATCACTAACGCAATGATGATCGAATAACATTCGCAATAACTTGTGGATTTACTGAATAATTAAATAAATATAATTTGATAAATATAATATTTAAATACCTCATTGCTTGTCTTGCTACTCTCTGCAGACTCAGACGACGACATGGTTTATTCGCTTTGACTTTATCCTACGTTGGACACCGTAGCTTCAAGATAGAGTTTGCAATTGGAGGGAGAGGCCGTGAGTGACTTGATGTTTGCAATTCACAATTCTCACCACTAGATGCCGCCAAAAACTACACACTGCACCTTTAAAAAAATTATGCTTAGAAAAACGTGTCTGGGATTGTGGGGATATCAAGTAAATTTTGACTAAACTGCATGCAATATGATCTACCTATTACAGGACATTCCTTCTATTCTAGAAAGGGATTCTAATAACTCGTGTGTTCTGCAATACACTAGTGATAAAATGGTACTATTTAATTACAAATTATAACTTAATTACTATTACAAATAATGAGTTTGTACAGTTAACGTACATTCATATGTAAAAATAGAGTGAACCCACACGTGTGTGCAGTGCAGTTTATTTAAAGATTATGTATGTTATATATATATGTGTATATATATATATATATATAAACAGGTGATGCAGCTATCATTATACATAATGAAAATGTGTGTGTGAAGTGTATATTTGTCTTTTGTAGTTTTAGTGGAAGTGCAGTGTATTTAAAGATGATGTATACTATGCTATATATATATATATATATATATATATATATATATATATAAACAGGTGATGCATGCAGCTATCATTATATAATGATAATGTGTGTGTGATGTGTATATTTGTGTTTTGTATTTTTAGTGGAAGAGTGTAGAAAAAAGTGGAAGAATTTGCATGATGCTTATAGGAGAGAGATAAACAAATCAAAAGACCAAAAGAGAAGTGGGTCAGCAGCAGAGGGTCACAAACCATGGAAGCACAGTGCCATCATGGGCTTTCTCAACCCATTCATGGAGGCTAGACCCAGTAGTGGGAACATGGTTGAAAGGGTTAGGGAGCCCATGATGGCAACTGATCAGAGAAACTGGAAGGTAAAGCAAGTCAGCCAGTCAGTACTGTGCATTCAGGAGGGTCCAGCGTTCAGCGAAGCAGACCAAGAGCAGGCAGCCCCAGCGTTTAGCCAGGCAGACATAGTGAGCAGCCAAGCAGACAACATATCAAGGCAAGAAGGAGAGCGCTCGAAAAGACATAAGGGTGCAATGACAGTATTCGAGAAACAACTGATGGCTGCATTCCACAGGGCACAGACATCATCTAGGCCACAATGTGTACCATCAGATGACCCAGATGAACTATTCATTCGAAGCTTGTTGCCACAAATTAAACAGCTAAAACCAGGAAAAAGGGAGAGGCTGAAATTTGAAATACACAAATTAGTTTATGAGGCCCAGTGTAGTCAAGAAGAGGAGGAGAGCGGGGTACAGCTGACAAGGCCATGAGGGGTGTTAGTAAGCTTATTTACCCTCATGGTCCTGTCAGCTGTACCTTGTTCAGTTTGTTCATAATGTTTACTTTTTGATGAACTATTCTTTTGAAGCTTGTTGCCCCAAATTAAACATCTAAAACCAGGAAGAAAAAAGAAAACTAATTTGTGTATTTCAGACTATGATGCCTAGTGTAGTCAAGAAGAGGAGGAGAGCGGGGTACAGCTGACAAGGCCATGAGGGGTGTTAGTAAGCTTATTTACCCTCATGGTCCTGTCAGCTGTACCTTGTGCAGTGTGTTCATATTGTTTACACTTTTTGTGGTCCATGTTAAAAGACCATAACTGAAGTATTGTTAATCAAAATAATGAATGTATATATGTTTGAGGAGGAGAGAAGAGCCTATAGCTTGTGCCTCGAGAAAAAAAACATCTGGTTGGTTTTGAGTATCATATCTGATAACATCTGAGGTCAATTTTGATAAATAAACACATGCATTTACCTCAGTTTTCAGCCCGCTTCTTTTTGTGATCAAGTAGATAATTTGTTGAAAATGTATGCTTTAATTTTAAACATTAATTTTTAATTTTTAATGTGTTATTTAAAATTAGAATAATTTACTACATTTACCCTTCATGATTTGCAATATAACACAATTTAGTACATATTACAGTTAATAGCATATTAGAGAGTGTATGCACTTTATGCATTTGGGGGTGATGTGTTGGCATTAGAAATGACACATGAAAAAAATAAATGCTCTTTTATTCAAATGTGGGTGGCTCTTAAAAGAGCCTTTGGTTGTGGTTTCTTCTGTGAAGAATTTCTTATGCCTGTGGCTGCCAAGGAACTGCACCCTGGGGAGAAAAACAAATTTATTAAATGTTTCATAAAGATTTAACAGTATTTTCAACTGTAAAATGTATACAGTGTTTACCATTCTGAGGCCAATAAGATTAAGCCAAGCATTCCAGGTGTCACACATTAGCTTTTGTCTTTATGCGCTTCCTGGCCATTAAGTTCAAGATTCAGCTTTGCTTTTGTAATGGTAAAAGTGTGACCATGCTGGTCAGACTGATTAGATTAGCGTCTCTGGTAATCTGCTGAATCATTTACATTTGCTTTGTTTCAAGAGACTCCTCCTCAGTGTAACTCCTCCAGATTAGCATCTCAAGGCACAGAAAACTGCTATGCTGATGAACTGAGGTGCCTGTTGAATCATATACATTTGCTTTTGTTTCAGTTTCTCCCTCCTCAATGTGAACTCCTCCCCTCTAAATGTATAAATTGTAAGGGAATGTTTTCCCTTAGTGAGACTATCTTTGAGATGACTACAGCGACGCAATAAAGAACTTCTGCGTGAGAGATACCTCAAAAGTCTCCTGGTCTCCTCAGTTGCTAACTTTTCTACAAGGAAAGAAAAGTTTCCCACAACCCTCAGCACTGAAGTACTTCACCAGTGTCTCCCTCACACGCATTGCTTCCCGTGCAGCATTGTTGCTCCCGACTTGGCTGATGTCGTGCAGTCCAGAGACTTCTCCGTCACCAGCATGGGAAACCGTCCTTGTTGTTCTCCGCAGGAAGTTGTGCAGAACACAGGTGGCCTTTACACAGGTTTCTGCATTGGAAGGACTAATGCCGATAACGCGCCGGTACATTCGCCACTGTGCTGCGAGTATACCAAACGCATTTTCCGCAGTTAGTCTTGCCCGCGAAAGCCTGTAATTAAACACCCTGTGTCCACTGGGAAGGCTGGTACCTGGGAAGGGTCTCATGAGGTCTCTACGAAGAGGGAAGGCTTCATCGGCCACAAAGACGTATGGCTGAGGCCCCAGGTGCTCTGCTCCTGGCAGCAGCGTGTCCTCAGGTAAGCCAAGGGTGGCACGGCGAAGAGCATTTCCAAAAGCACTATTGGCCAGAGTCCCACCATCACTGGTCTTTCCATAACTGCCTACATCTATGATGCGGAAGCAGTATTTGGCATCTACAACTGCCAAAAGGACAATAGAGTATGTCCCTTTGTAGTTGTAGAATAGTGACCCAGAGTTGCTTGGAGCCTGGATCACTACATGCTTCCCATCAATAGATCCTACACAGTTTGGAAAATTCCAGCGATGGTAGAACTCTGCTGCAATTTCCTGCCAATCTTCTTTGGTGGGCACAGGCATGTATTCTTCCACCAGCGAGTCCCAAATGGCCTTTGCCACTTCGGCCACAATGCCAGCCACAGTGCTGTGTCCAACCCGGTAGCTGAAGGCAATACTGCGGAAAGAGTCCCCTGTTGCAAGGAATCTGTAAAAATGTGAAAAATACAATTGTCAAATCCTAAATTCATATGTATAACATGTAGAGCTATTAAAAAAGAGACTGAATTCCACATAAGAAACAGCTCTAGAAAGAAAAATGTTTATTGATATCGGCTATACGTTAAAACAATTACATTGGACAAATTATATATATATATATATAATTTGTTCAATGTTATTGTTTTCGCATTTAATTTGGATATAATGAATATTGTGAATTACCTGCCATGTGCATGTTTTTACAGGTTTAACGTATAGCCTATATCAATAAACATTTTTCTTTCTAGAGCTGTTTCTTATTTGGAATTCAGTCTTTTTTAAATGCATATATATATAGCATATATATATAGCATATATATATAGCGTCGCTGTCCGATGAAACCCACGTATGTCCAAAACGGTTACTTTTCAGGAAGTAGAAAAAACATGTTATTTCAAAAATAACTGAACGTAGCGTTGTCATGCTTGGCACAACATCTTTAAATGTAACCAGATTCTTGCCAGTGTCATGATTTAATCCACATGTGACCAAAATCGAGTTTAAACGGACATATGTGCATATTGTACAGTAACGGTGGTCGATACGCGTTCTTCCGAACATTAATTAGAATGACCATATCGCGTTTCATATTGACAGATGAATAGGCTCAGTTTATTAATAGCCTCCGTCTCAGTTTATCAAATACGCTCAGTTTAAAATTTAATAAATAAATAATGTATTAAATGCAAACTATGAAGAGACAATGAATCAATACACTAAGATGATGATGCGACTGATACTTTGTTTACACAATCCTACCGTAATTTTGTCACTCCTTTCCACTATGTCTGGCATCAGGGGGGAAACGTTTACCTCAATAAAGTTAGGCCTGCTGTAAAGAAAAGTCATTGTCTCACCAGGCTATGTTTATTTGGCACAGTATTGCAGAAAAGAAAAGTGAGTTCTAGTAAACCAAATAACAGTTCATGTTTATTCTTCATGTGATTCAAGCAGTAACGACTGACTCAAGACTGCTACTACAGGTGAAATTATTAAATAGCAACTGATAGGAATTCCAAATGTCAAAAAAGTCATTTTAAAACATGCACATAAACAATTACATGCCAATAATACACAATAAATAGAACATTTTATTTACAAATTAATCAGTAAGTCAGGACAGCCAATTCATCCAGGCACTGAGGCACAGTGCATCACTCATGGTTAAGTGTATTGTAAAATGGATGAAAGTCCTTGGGCAAAACATGTTTCAGTTCTTGAAGGTGCTTGAATTTCAGGGCTTTAATTTTTGAGCGAGAGGTATAGAGTGGGGCCACGCTGACACACGTCTTCCTCAGGGATGGGGATGTGAAGGGTTGCCAGTTGTCAGAGTGTAGCAATTTAAACTCCATACTGCCATCCACATTGTATCTAATAGATAGATTAAAGAAAAGGGGGAGGGGTGTCGGGGAATATAGAACACAGAGATAAAAGGGGAGCAAAAGCATGTTTAGATTTATGAAACAAAATATTTTAATATGATATGGATAATATTTCATGTATTTGTGAAAAAGGTGTGTTAAAAAACAAACAAACAAAAAAAACACCTGACTGCTCGAAGGTCATGCACCGTAGGATCACCAACTTTGCTACCAGGTCGGATTGACTTGCAGATGTTGACTTTGCTGAAAAGCTGTAATCAACATACTTCACCTTGTATGGTTTTGGACTGGAACGAGCTCCTCGAATAACTGCAGCATACTCCGCTGGAACATGTATATCACGGTTTCTCAATTTCCTCTCAATCACACTGTGCACAGAGTCACATTCCATTTGTGTGTGACCTCTTTCAAGGTACTTCTGTGTCTTTTCTTCTGTGTACTTCTTTCTTTTTCTCAGAAGCAAACTTTAAGAGGGCATTGCTCAGGACCAGATTTCGGTTTTGATAACCACACTCATCACTCCAAAGGATGAATTCATTGTAAGTGGGATGTGCTTCAAGGTAATCCACAATACAGTAGGCAAACTCGTTGGCAGAGACCCCAGATTCACCCTCATGCCAAAGGTAATTTTTTGCTTCATGTGATGCCATATTGTAGATGGTAAAATTATGGACACCAAGCTTCATTTTGTAGTAGAGGGCAGACGCTTGAAGCTTTGGGCACAGGAGAAGGCCCTGCAGATCCATGCATGCAACCAAGGTGGTGGTGTTTGCAAGTTGTTTGTCCTTTACCTTTTCTGCTCGTGCGTCGTCCTTTTTAACACAGTGTTCCTCCCACACGGCAGCCTCGATGTTCCCGGCTTTGAAGGCACAGCAAGTGTCACACTGATCTTTCTTCGGATGGAACAGAGAAAGATTTAAATCGTTGAAGGTGTTAGTGAATACTTGCCGTGACAGAGGTTGGATGCTGTGGTCAGCACATGATTGCTGATACTGTGTGTGGAGATGACTGATGGACCTGAAGAGAGGCTCCAGGTACATCTTTGATGAGGAGGACCTGCAGTAGTGTGATGGAACTTTTGGTAGATCTAGAAGGAAGCTTTTTAGAAAGTCCTGCTCCTCTGTCCTTATCCTCACTATCGCCGTCTTCTCAGGACTTTTCCCTCTTCGCCCAACCCACTTTAAAAAAGTCCACTGCTTGATGCCAAGTGTAGACAGGAACATCCTTTGACAAACTCTGAGCCTTTTACCATCTACACTTAAACAACAAAAGAGAGATGATGACCTCCGAGATTGAACGGCTTCTGTCCGGCGCCGCTTAACATCTCTCATCTCCACCAATGTTTTCACATACATTCTCCTCTCTTTCCATTCCAATTCCCCCCAAAAATACTTGAAAATTTCCTCCCTCTTCCCTTCATCAATTTCAGAGCAGTGTAGTTTGCTTGATTTTTGACAAGACACAGACTGGCACCGCCCACCCATTTTTCTTTCTTCTTTGATGACAAATTCATTTTTTTTTTTCGTCCAAGATAAGATTGGCCCCTCATTCTTTTCCTTCTCTGGATGTTACCATTCCAAGTGTCTGGGTTGGCCCTCTTCCTTGACCTTCCCCGATTATCAATGGCACCTTCATTTAATTTAAATAAAAATAAAAGAAAAATTATGTTCTACAAATGCACATTTCTCTTACATGTTTTTTTAGCATGTAGATATATGTGAGTGTGTGGCAGTGTGTAGACATGCATTTAAGTTTGGCATTGCTGTTTGTTTTTCTGTGTGTGTGTGTGTGTGTGTGTGTGTGTGTGTGTGTGTGTGTGAGAGAGAGAGAGAGAGAGAGAGAGAGAGAGAGAGAGAGAAATGTAAAAATGATGACAATAAATTACTCACCTTCATTGACAGGCGTGTAATCCGGGTCATTTTCTGGATTGTGTTCAAGTGTATCTTAGAATAATAAAGAGGAACACATTTAGTACAACAAATGCACTGTTTACATCATTCAGACATAAGATTGCATTCATCTTGACTGGTAATCAATTAAATATGCTAGATTTGTTATTTGTAATGGGCTTTAGTTTTTAAGTAGTACTCAAAACTAATGTGAGGTGGAGGCTGTAGTATAGTCTAATCTGAGAAGAAGAAAATGACTTATGCTCACTGGCAGCTCTTTCAGGAGGATTTTTATTATCACCTTCCAGAGAATCTAACAACAATTAAGAAAAAAATGCATTTAGCACACTGAATAGCCTACAATGTTTCAATAATTCAGAACTGAACTTACATCAGTAGCTTTGACCAGCAAATGTACAGTAACTATAATTTTGAATTCTCTATGATTAAAATGTTTTAATTTAGCCACATACAATTTGATGGGTTAGTACTTGGAAATGCAACAGCAGTTTCCTTGATTAAGGGAACCAGAATAACATGTGTGACAGGCTTTCATCTAAATGTGCAACACATCAATAGGCTTTAGGTTGATGTATAGGTAGCTGATATTGGGAGAAAATAATTTAAGGCTAAAGTACCTACCCTCATTGGCAGCTGTCTGAGAACTGTCACTTTCAAGTGAATCTAGGAATGACAGAAGAAAATCAGTTAACATTTGAGTAATGAATGCAATGTAGACTTAACTGTTTGGCTGACTCAATTCTATTTTCCCACACACCTTCCTCCTCATTGCTGACTCTCACAATCGCCTCAATAACTGCCCTATCATACCTAACATTCATCAATTCACACAGGTCCTTTACAGAGACAGACATCCTGAAGGAAAGGAGAAAAACAGAGCAGAAAAAATATAGCGCTATGCCCAGTCAACATTGCTTTACTTCGTAAATCAAAAATTAAATAAATAAAAACGTATAAGATAATTAAGTAAATAAAAACGTATAAGATAACTGCTATAGTGCTGGGAATTCTCAGCTCTGGCAAGCTGTGATAGTACAGTATGAGTAAGGCATGTTCTAGTGACAGTCATGTAGCATTACAGGCTATAATTTGATCAGTTTGACAAAAAAAGTATAAAACTTATTAATGAGACCGAGTTTATTTACATAACGTTACTAGCAAGCAAGCTAATCTGTTAAGAACTAACTAGCTAGCCCAGTAGCGGAGTGGCAATCGGGAGAGTCGGGACTTTTCCCGGTGGGCCGGTAGTGTAGGCCGCGAGGCCCGGCCCGGTATGTATTTATTGGAAGTTCGTCATGGCCCAAGCTAAGGGAAGAAAACTTCTTTTTTTTTTTACATTAACGGAGCATATATTTGCACTAAGTGCCTTCTCTTTACAGCAAAACGACGGTTGTCATGAAACAGCCTCAGTGGCGTAGGTCGCAGGGCGTGAGGTGTTTGAGAGCAGCATTTTGATGTGCTGAGCGCGAGTTCTAATCCGCCTTGCCGAACTTTCTCTTCTCCCTTTTCCCAACACAGATATATAAAGATGTAAAATGTAAAACCTAACATTAAGGTCTCTAGCGTTATATTATGCCAAAGAACTAAAATTGAAACCATGAATATATATGGCGTTGCGCAATTATAATAACTGACATTAGAATAGCATCCAGTTTGTGCGCGTGATTACTTTGCTCACGCGATCATCATGGTCAGGCTGCTGGTGTTTTCTCCTAAATAAAAGCTCAAGGGTTTATTTCTTGCAAGTTAAGAAATTAGGACAAAAGTATTTTAATTTTCCTATGTTATAGTTTAATGTAGGTGAAAAAATACTTTTGAAATACTCATTTTCATTTACATAGTACATTTATAGGCTATAAATGGATTTTACAGTACGTCATAGGAATAATTATAAATCATAATTACATTATTATAATAATTGTTTGGCATCCTAAAACACTATTGATAATGTAATGTAGACTGAGACTCTCATAACTAAAAAGATGTTTGAGCCCTCTTTATTGTCCTGGGACAAATTAATGTTTTTTTCTTTGTTCAACGAGCAGTTCATGGGTTGAAGCTCTTAATTTCGATCTCTCAGAGAGCACGAGATTAATGCATTATAACCTTAAAATGTCCAAAATTTTCTGCCGGGGGAGCATGCCCCCGAACCCCCCTAGAGGCACAGAGTCCTCCCAACATAGTTTTAGAAATTACTATGGGAAAGAACGACCATTTATGAACTTTTTTCCAGCATAGTACAACAAAGTTCCTTTTAAATCAGTAAAACTGTAAATGCTATCGGCTATTTAAATCATGCCGGTGACGAGGGCCGGTGGTCTTCGAAATTTCCCGGTAGATTTTTTGGTCCCACTCCGCCCCTGAGCTAGCCTGAGGAAAATTACTTCGTCTAGACCATTTACCGGTAAATAACAATTGTGAATAATCAAACACTGATCTCCATAACGGTGGCTTACAATTTGTGATTTTCTCCTTCAGGGATTCTACTTGTTAACATCAGGTGTCTTCAATGATGCTCAATCATCACTAAATTAATCACTTAATTATCTCATTAACCCCAACACTGATTCAGTGTTACATTTAACAGCCTGTAGTGTGCACACTGAGCAGTGTTCATTTCATCTGGGCAAACCCACCTGGGGCCACCATGGAAACCATGGACAAAACTGGCTGGGTCCCAGTTAGATAGCCCAGGTCAAACCAATGTGGGCCCCACATGACTGTGTTGGCTGGGAAGTTATAACTTAAAGCCACAATCTGTACTTTTTCGACTTTAAAAATAGCAAAAATAACTGTATCTATGTTATATATTTCTATTAGATGTGTACTTACATTATCCCGACAGTTTCAACCAACTTTCAAATACGGAGAAATTTATAGTTTCATTCGAAGACACGGGACGTTTCTTTATTTCCGTTTCGTCGTCCGTCTATGGCGTCACATAACCTTTGACTCCACTATTTTCTCTAACTTCCTTGCGGAACCCGGTGAAACCACCAAACACAAAGGGGAACACTGGACTACCGCCAAGAAAGCATAGAAAATGACGAAGAAAAAAAAGTAAGACGTATTTTTATGCGTGTAAATCACGTGCCCGCTCACGAGCGCTCACTCAGACGAGATGCACTGCCCCCCGGTGCTGCTCGCGCATATAGCGCTGCCCGTTCCGGTCGTCTCATTCAAATCAGCCAACTGTTGCTGTTAGCGAGCCGCGCAGGAGAAGTATGACACAGGTAAACATTGGGGTTGCATTTAAAGCTTCTTGACAAGCTAAATCTACAGAGAGATGCCGTATATCCGTATATTTTGTAAAAAACGATCATGTCATGTCATGAGCTGAGCTGGTTGTCATTGACAGCGACAACAACTCCCGCGAGCCCACGCTCTTTCCTGACGTCATCAAAGTACGTCTTTGTTATTATGTGAAATGAGTGACCCCTGGTGGCCAAAAAAAATTACATATTGTCCGTTTAATGAACTTGAGAACAGTTGTTAAAAACAAAAGTTTGATGATACTTTACCTCACAGTGTTAATCAGCGATCCAATGCTGAGCTTTCAGAGACGCAGATGAAACTTCAAGAGACCGGCGAGACGCCTCCACAGGGTGGGGAGATATGCTGCATGATTGACAGCTTTGACAGGAAATGGATATACGTGGAAATCAGATGACATGATTTCACAACTTTCATTGGTCATTTAGATAATGTGAAGCATGCTGTATACGGAAGTGAACATGGACTTTCTATCCGTCGAAAAATCTCAAATTCGGCAAAAATGGACATATGCGGTTTTCATCGGACAGCGACGATATGTTATCAAGTTAATCCTCTTTTGGGAGTATCCATTTAGACAACACTTGAGGCACCTAACTAGGTGCTATTTGTTTGGCAAGGTTAGAGTTATTGCTGCATTTGCAGGTCATAGTGCTTGGCAAGTCCGACGATGTATTATGTTCTTCTAGTGTACAGGTCATAGCATTTTAGTGATCCCAGTACCGTTAGCAGGCAAAGGTCCGATATATCTCTTCTCGTTAGGCCCATTTGTCTCAATCCTCTACCTGATGGACCATACATCAGGCCATGACTTGATATGACGATAGGTAAATGCTTAATTGGTTTCGTTGTATCGAGCCAATTCTTGATTGTGGACGTGTTAGAAGCCGACCCATACTTGTCTGTTTTCAACCTGTAGGTCAGTTCCATCCTCGGGTTGTTAACAATTGAGACGTTCATCACTGTGTAGCGATTTTTGAGTTAAACAATCAAGTCCGGTTTTATGAAGCTGTTAACTGTTGGAATTATCGGTTCGATCCAGGTTTTTTTTATTATTTTCCTTAGTCGCTTCTCAGCGTCTTTCCAGCGTGGATTATGAGTAATTTTGCATACTTGTAGGATGTGATTGAGTGTTTCTTTTTCTTTGCAGGCCCCTCTGCATAGTTGTTCTTGTGGGGGTATGTCTCGTCCACGTGCATC